>CAJQZP010000533.1:1737500-2206775 GCA_907164705.1 Parnassius apollo
TGACTGAAGAAAGTGTCTAACAAAACAACTAGTGTCACAATCTTTTATAGAATAAGGGTGACAAGCGTGTGGTCTACCTGATGGAAAGTGTATGCTGTGGCCTATAGATATCTACATTTCTGTCTTCAATTAAGAATCAAAATGCTATGTATTGTCAACACTGAAGACTCAGATGAAACGGCTCGTTGCCAATAAAAATGTCTCTGGTTCTCTACATTCATCATATAAAATACAGCGGAATTAAACAACTATTTTACGCTGATATTTTAACAATGAGAACCTGGTCTTTCCCCGGTTGAGTTGCAACCATATTATCTCTGCAGTGTGACTCTACCTTTTTGTATTTTATGTGCTATCGATTATTTACGTAAATTGAAGTTTATGTATTAAAATATTCACACGCACGCGTTCACTCCCACACAATGATCGCCAGTTATCACTGCTAATGTTATGATTATTGTATCGTCGTAACATTTTATAGTTCATTAACATTTAAAACGGCTCTCGTAAGACAACAAATGTGTACCATTCATTATTCGATTCATGTCTTTATATATGACATAAATCACAATTTTTATTTAAACGGCTTTACGTTTACAAGAAATTCTAACGATTTATGTAATAATGAATATATTGTGACTTACAGCGGCCGTAAAAATTCATGAGGATAAAGTTGTGGCTGGTGGTAGCCGATTCCGTGTGTAAATACGTTTAGTGTTAGATATTTTTTTTGAATATATTAACTTATTAGTTTACTGCCGTCATAACGTCATAAGTTTCAACATATGAACTTGTATTAATTTCTGATAAAAACATTTTATTAAGTGTTAAACTTAAAACTTAATATTAATTACGTTTTTAAATAAGTAAATAGTTTTAAATTAATCGATAGAATCAGGCGATGGAAATCCATTACATTGAAAATGGTAAAAATTAATTAGCCCTTCCTTTAGACCCTGCCGTGGTTGAACGCTAAGACATAATAGGAAGTAGTCGTGTTGGAATTAGTGATGACAGGGATAGTACACGCAGTTGGAGGAGGTTGGGAGGTGCTCTTCAAGCTGGGTAAGACACATCTATTCATTTTATTACGTGGATCTTAGCTTATTATTAAGCTATTGTATAGCTTCTATCGCGGGCCTTGAGCGCGGGGACCGAATCCAGAAATTCCGTAACGAAAAAAAACCTCACGCTCCCCACTCCGACGGGCACGGAGGTATGGCGTTGAAAGCCGTGCATCGTCTAATGTCGTTTCTGTTCGGCAGACTTCGGCACTCGGCAGACTTCGGCACGGTGTTTGTGTGCGTGCGACTAGACGTATGCGTGTACACTAGCTGCTAACTCAATGATAAAAATTCCTGAATAACCTACATGTATTGTAAGATATTAAAAATATTTTAAACAATATTAACTTCTCATTTATTCAATAAGAGAAAAAAAATTGTTTTCTTTTCGGTCACCACGCTCAAAAAGTGTAACTTGATTTAATATCAAAGACTTAAGTGCATAAATAAAATAAATAAATAATTATAATTGCATAAGTTGATAAAAAATGCTATGCAATAGCTTTACCGCGGCAGTCCCCGAGTGCCACACGTATTTTTTTATATCTTTAATAGCTTTAAATTAAGCAACAGGCTAATCAAGTACATTTAAACAAGAGCAGTTAGAACGTTTAGACTTAAGGTAGAGGCAAGAGGGCTAAGCATTAATTTATCATATTAAAACCTCAATTTCTCTTTCTAGTTTTTATTAGGAACACGCTGTTTTTCATCTTCTTTTTTTCTCTGTCCCCCTTACGCCAGTCACGGGACGGTACGGGAAATGTCCCGTTGTTCCTGCACCGCCGCTGCACGGTCAGTAAATTTGTTTATATACTAGCATAAAAAAGCTGCAACACACAAAACAAAAATAAAAGAAGACGGTAAATCTTCTTTTGTTTCTGTTTTATGTGTTTTTCTTCACAAGCTCGAAAAAGTAAACTTCTAGATATAAGTCTCCTCTATAGAGACCTCCTCACAGGCTACACTCGACAGGCTGTGGCCGCTGGCCATCTTCCGTTTAACTTCCTTTTGTCGCCTCTCACAACTCTCTCGTGATGATGTCACGGCGTAATGCAACAGTTCTCTTACGTCGCTGTTACACGGCGACAGCGGACATTACTTTTGGAATACCAGAGTACCTGTGTCTTCATTACACTGTGGCCTGTACCCAATAATGACCTGTAAGTAACTTTAAATATGAATAATTTTCTTAAGATTTCCAATTGTAGATTTATAAACCGTGAATATATTGTGAGTTAAATTGCAACACTGCATTTTGATATTGTAAGGTAGCAACACCCAATTGCGTGTTTTTAAGTGAATCATTCGTTCGTATCGTGTGAACTTTCATTCCCGCTAAGAAATTACAACTCGTGAGCAGTTGCTACACATTGGTACTGTCACGACTTCACACAGAATGTAGTCATGTTCAACCGAATAATCAAGCACTAGCTTATAATGAGTAAGAGCCGTGCTGAAGCTACATTATGGTTTTAGAACGAAAGGGTCGGCACGACCGGGATAGAACCACGCTCTTACAGAATATCAGCATGAAATAGTACCTAAATGCTGCTGTGTTTCGTACGGTGAGTGTAGAGAACTGGATACCCTTTTTGCTGGAAACGAGCCATTCCATCTGTACTCAGATTTTGATCGTATTTTTTAAGTTAAACGTCTATACATATTCACAAGCATTAGGTATTCCCCGCATATCCGAAACGCGCCCCTCGAAATCAGTAAAATAGTGGCGTTTGTCGGCATCCGTTTAAAATTCAACGGCCGAGCGGAGCACAATCCTTAGAGAAGCGCTCTTTTTGTGGGGTCAGTCGGGTAAATAACGTGTCTTCGTTTTGGCGCGATTTCATTCGTCGCACGTGCTACCGTCGCTTTACCGGCGCGCGCGGAGCACACCAGGTATCGACGACTTGGCCCCTAAGTTGACTGCTAGTTTATTTAAGTTGTTTTTTTTTTAAATTAAAACCTTTCCTCCACACTAAGATTTTCATCTGTATCTTGGAGGCAGTTTAGTTCAGATCCAGACCCGACCCTGCAGCTTTCAGCGCTGCAACTGATTGCTAAGTCAACCCTCCGCTTCTACATTTAATGTGTCTAAATTAAAATTAAAGTTTCTTCGCTTTTTTGAAATAAAATATCTTTTGTTTTTCTAAGTAAGGTGATAAAATTTCAAATAATGATTACTTATGG
Source organism: Parnassius apollo (assembly GCA_907164705.1). Taxonomy (NCBI): domain Eukaryota; kingdom Metazoa; phylum Arthropoda; class Insecta; order Lepidoptera; family Papilionidae; genus Parnassius; species Parnassius apollo. Next base: position 1,740,749 of record CAJQZP010000533.1, read on the forward strand.
CACCCTCATTACCATGGGTATTGCAAGGCGCTCAAAATGTCGGGAACTAATAGTAATTCAAAGTTAAGCACGATAAAGTTCGTAGAATTATTTTTGTATTTTTGTTTCACAGTATTTTACCGGTTTTGCCGTATTCAATTTTCTTGCGCAAGCCGCAAGTATAAATAATATCGTACAATTGCTTTGGCAAACGTCATATTTACACCTAATACGGTATCGAAATGAGGTTCCTTTAAAGCTATAAACGTAAAACAGCAATGAAATAAACTCTGACAATATTCTTCGCTCTTTTTTTTGTTTAACAGAAAATTATTGCTGTTATTACGCAGTCTTATGATATAAAAGAGTCACGTAAATAAAAATTAGGAGCACACACTGTTCAAAAGTTTAGTATTCACATCTTTATCACCTTCAATATTAAACATTTTTCAATGTTTAGTAGGTACAGTTCATTTGATAAATACAAGGCTTTAAAAATTAAACGATTTAGATCTATACTGAGCGCAGTTCCAACTAATGAGATACATTAGTGGAGTGAGAAGAAGTAGTTCGCAATTCCAATTAACTGCGATATTTGTACCATTAACGATCTCACGTTAAATTTCATCTTAATTCCTTCCGCTACGAACAAATTGAGAATCCTTGCACTTAGTTCATTTGCGAAATTTGTTGTCTAGTTTTATTTATTACTGTCGATAGATATTCCGCTCGACTTCGTCCGCGTGGAATTTATTACGATGGATTTTACGAGATTTAATTTATTTTGCGCAGAAATTTTAAAATAAAGTAGGTTAAGTTATTCATTATAACATCAGACATCTGACAGTGAAAGTAAAAGCGTCACAATCGGTCAGCCATTGCGAAGATTAGACGGAGCAAACAGACAGACAAATAGACAGACAAAAATTTAAAAAAACTAACAGACACTTCAGTTTTATTTATTTGTATAGATTTCTTTTAATTCAAAGCCGCTGAGTGCAATGCATTGTTATTAGTATACAGTTAACGATACGGTACGCTCGACTCTTTGTCAAGCCGATGAAATACCTTACAGTCTGTAATTATACTCGCTATTGTATTCATCAAAACAAAAGACAACAAGCACTAATATTTGTCGGTTGAAAGAGGAATTCGAAGTCAACACAGACAAACTTTAACCCGTAAATTAATAATGAACCATACCACCATTTTCGTTATTTTCAACAGTTTAATTTCATATGGGTTACAAAAAGATTTTTATTCTATCATTCATTACCGGCTATCAAAAGTCTACCGCTAAACGTAAGCCTTCTCATAGATTGCTTTAAAAGGGGAGACGATTGTCATCATTGGCACGCTTGGCAGTCGTGTTGCCAGTCGCAGTCCTTCATTAATATTGAATCATTATCATAAAGGTTATCCTAACCATCTCCTGATTTAAGTTTCCCTCTGTCTATCTTACGATGTGCTCGATATGATACAGAGTTGTAGTGTCTCTAATGCCGCCACTGTACGACAAAACATGAACTACAATATATTTATATTTACGTATTTCATTGAATACTAAAAAACAATGTAAACACACAAAAACAATAATCAGGGATTATCACAACGCTATGGTAAAACAAATTAACTTCAATCCTAAACATTGAAAGTTGTAACTATCCATCGCAAGGGTTTAATTCCAGTTTAATTGTATTGCGGGTAAAAACCACTCGTAATTTTCCTGTTGGATAATTATTATTCACTTATAGAGCGGACACTTATTTAGTATGAAAGGCGTCGGGCTTTTTGTGTTCATCCCTACAAATACCCAGATGGCGTATCTCCGGCAATATCAAAAATGCATTACGGACCATCTGCAGCCCAGAAGTTTCCAATTTAACGCGAACGACGTCAAATGCAAATCACTATAACCCAACTTCATCTTCCGTCATTCGCATTCCAGATCCGTATCGGTGTCCCGGTACATTTTTAAAAAGTTCCTTCACCCTTGAAATTACAATGGATTTTATTCTGGGATAATATTGAAAGAGGTCTCTGCACGCGTTCAATGAATGGAAAAAGTAAACAAAAATTAAGTCTTTATACGTCCCACAGCTGGGCACACACCTTTCGTTTTTAAAACGATAATGCTGGTGCTGCTTAAATGTGTTGCTTCAAATTGGCGGATTTCACATGTTTATACGTGATAGAGCCACTGAAGCTATATTATGATGGTAGCACGAATGGGTCGACTCGACCGGGATAGGACCTCGCTCTCACAGAATACCATCGTAAATAGGAGGTTAATTAAAAAAAAATATTGCTGTGTTTCGTATAATGAGTGTAGAGTACTAGACCCTTTTTAATGCAAACGAGGCATTACATCTTGGTCTTCAAGGGTAACAATGCATCTGCATTTTGATTCTTAATCGAGGATAATTGTAGCTCTGTGGGCCACAGTATCCACTTACCATCAGGTCGACTGTGTGCTCGTTTGTCACCATTATTTTATAAAAAAAAACATGTCTTCGAAATATTTCATTTCTTAAACATGGACCTTACAATATTTTTCTTCACCGTCGACATGGTTAATTAACGTATACAACTCGCAATTAACAATTTCATTGATATTGGAGGGAATCGAATGCGGATTGCTCGTGTACTATGTACTTTACAGTGAGCCTTTAACCACCTCGGCTCTATGAATGTGTATTTTATTTTTCCCGCGTGAATAAAAATTTATTTCATGTTTAAAATTTTATTTAAAAACCTTGCTTCGTAAGATTCCTTAGTAAAAGCATCGTTGAGACGCCGAGGGCGCGTTGAGGGCTTTTTGACATTCGAGCTCGTAAGAGCCATTTTTTATTTTGCAATCCTCTTGCCATGAGTTTCATAATTGAAGGAAGTAGAGTTACAGTGACATTATTTCAGATTTTTTTATAAAATTTCGGTGCACCACATAATACGTATTCCGGTTTAAAGATTACAGAGAGTTGGTGTAACTATAAGCTGTGGGGCACTCCATCTTAGTCTCAGAGGTGACGACGCACCAGTAGCCAGTAGCCTGCTTTGCTCGTAGTTAGCTGCACGTTCATTGAGACGATAAACGAATAAACATTTTTACGCCTGTTAGACAAGTTGTTTCTGTAATTTAAAATCACTGCGATTTCTGTTTCGCTTGAGGTCAAAGTTCTTTAGAATAAATTAGCCATTCTCCTCGGCTTTTGCACGATTGATTTCTGGATACCGACAACAGCGCCACCTACCGAAGGAAATTGTGAATCTAATCCATCCAGGGACCCACACACACACACAAATAAAATGTATTAAAGTCGGTCAAGCATTTCCAATTATAACGAAGTTCACAATTTCACAAGATTGAATATCTTCAGACAGTTTGCAGACACGAAGTTTGCACAGATGCGAGGGTCAGCAGTCTCGCTACAAGCTCTCTGAGTTCACGAGGCGTTTGGAGCGGGGAGGAAATGTTCAATCGCTGATGTTGCCATGCTTTCGATCTCCCCTTCCGATTGCTTCCGATTCAGGTGCAGCGCGAACTTGTCTCGACTCTATTGCTTTTTGTAATATAGCCGTAGAGAAATTATTGTCTTTGCAGCTTTATTTGTCTCAAAACTTATTTGGTATTTCGTTTCAAATTAAATCAGTTTTTATTCACATGTAATATACATGTGAATAAAAACTGATTTAATTTGAATTTATTCACATGCATATTCACAAATAGTTTTATTTTAAATACGTGTATGTATATATGCATGTATACGTAGGTATATCGATGTAAAGGAGGCGAGAGAGGTGTGTCAGGATCGTGCCAAATGGAAGTCCGTCGTATCTGCTTTCCACTTAGGGTGACAGTCGTGAGTGTTTATGTTTTTTTTTAATTAAAATATACTAGGTTTAACCACTAAAAAGTGTTATTATAATACCTAAAATACATTACGATAAAAAAACCCTTTGGAAAGAGGTGTTCACTATCGTGCTGTTTTTAATGTTTTGATATTTAATTATGCAACAAACATTGTAAACTATTATGAAGGATGTCCTAAGATGAAAGATTACAAACAACGAGGCAGTCAAGTGCAGCTTAGATATTATGCTTGTTAGACGAGCGCAGCCACAGTTTTATTTAATAATTTTAAGTTGTTATTAGGAATATGCTTCTGCCCATCCCCTGTTTTAACTTATTTCTATACAACGATAACATTTCCTCTTCTATTTTCTTTACGCAAAGTCAAACTTATCATCCTTACACAAAGTGAAAATTAACACTAACCTCTAGGATAAATTTTAACACATCGTGTTTACAACTCCAGCAATGATTTCCGGATCAAGTATCGCGATGCCCGTGACCAACTTACGAACAATCATTTCTTGGTAAACAAATATGGTTCGCTTTCAGAATGACGAGTATAACACCTGCGATATTATTTTAAGTACAGAAATTCTTTAAATTTGAAACATTTGGTCGAACTAAATGTTAAATTTCACAGTACGAGAGCAAACCGGATACGGTTCCCGCCGGCACGAATGAAATTGTTAATTACAATTTTAAGTGCTGATTTACCACGAGCTCGGTGGTGAAGTAAAAGATCGTGAGGAAACATGCATGTCTGAGAAATAAGAAAAAAAATCGAAGACATGTGAAGTTCGCCAACACTCATTGGGGCAGCGCGGCGGACACTTCATTGCCCTAATACCCACTCTGAAATAAGGGAACCCTGTGCCCAGCAGTGGGACGTAGATAAGCTGTAACTTTATCTTTAATTTATTTTTAAATGTTGTCCGTATCGTGTACACGTCGTCTCGTGGGTGTGTCGTAAGAGGCAGCAACATCTCCCTAATATCAAGTAAAAAACAAAAAATCTGCGGTTGGTAACCCGCCTGCCAAGCGCGGCACCATTGCCACCTTGTTCGATAGTGGACTTTGATAAGTAATAATGATGATGTTAAAATGTTGTCTACGTTATTTACGTTAAATTCTTCACTAAATGTTATATGTTAAAAATACATTGTATAGTTAAATATTTAAAGTTAATAAGATTTCATTACCATTAAAGCCTATTGAACTGTGTCCATATCCTGATCCATTCCCCCTGTCGTCTCTTGCGACACCCGCGGGATGATGTGGGGTAGTGGATGTTCTTACACCGCCATCACACAGTCAATCTATTTATAGTATATTAATATTAAAATAATATATAATATTGTTTATATATATATATATATATATATATATATATATATATATATATATATATATATAAAAATCAAAACAGCCCTAACGACGTTAATCGAAATTCATCAGCTCTTTTTTACATCCCCATAGTCACCTATTAGAAATTCTACGAGACGAAATCAATTTACACTTATACGTGGTAGAATCATATAGCTGTAGCAGCTATATTATAGTTGTAGCATGAATGGGTCGGCTCGACCGGGGAAGGACTACGCTCTCACATAATACCAGCGTAAAATAGCAGCATATTACTAATTCTTAATCGACGATAAATGTAGATGTCTATCACCACAGCATCCACTTATCAGGTGGACGGTGTGCTCGTTCGTCAGCCTTATTATATTAAAAGAGCACACTGTCACCACACGCTGCACAATGTAGTTCCTTGACATTTTTATTGTTGGAATTTAGAAAGTTTCGCATTTCGTTAGTAATTCATTAAAATTAGTTATTAACAAAAATGTACTTAATAACTTTTACCTGCCTCGAATCATGATTAAAAATAAAATACTGATAAATTCCCGTTGAGATTACTAGAGGTGACACTGCATTCAGCTACTCTGTTCCACTCAACTGCGGTGCATACACCGCACTTTAATCAGTCACTCGCTAGGCGCTTGTAGAGTTGTCACGTGTTGTGTTGATTTAAAAAAAATCTCTTGATAAAAATATGCCGTCGTGTGTACTTAGATATTGCACAAATAATTCAAGAAATGTCAGTAAAAATCAAGGAATTACTTTTCATCGGTTAATAAGATACTTAATCAATAAAAAAGTATTATAGATTAATAATTAAACAAATTATTCCTAAGACGCCATCTCGTGTCTGGGAATATAGATTATGAAATTAATATGTTCAGATGCGACATTGCTGTGGGTACTTAAGTATAGGACGAATATATTTTTATACACATTTTTTGTAGAAACATATATAAGTTATAATAACTAGGCTAAATTGTTCATGTTTAAATCTGCTTATTAATCTTTTATTTTATTTTTAGGTTTCCACATCAAAGTCAAAGTGGAATAAATTCGTCCATTTTTAACTCTCGCGTGCCCAGCATTTATGAATGACTCTTAATCTAATTTAAATAAATATATTTGTAATTTAAATATTATGTTAATAAGTTTTGTTAAATTACATACATTTAGTATGTTTTTTTTTTATATTTTGACATAGATACCTTTTAAAATATTCAGATAAAAATATTATTGAAATATAATTGTGATATAATATTATGTAATATTATATTAAATAAGCAAATATAATATACAAAATAAATGACTAAATTTAAATATTGTTCTCGATATAATTTACCTATTTAACAATATAATCTACTATGTACGTGGTAGCTATGCTGCAGTTATATTAGTAGTATAGTTGTAGCACGAATGGGTCGGCTTGACCGGGGAAGGACCACGCTCTCACAGAATACCAGCATGAAAGGGTAGCTTGATGCTGCTGTGTTTCATATGGTGAGTGTAGAGAACCGGAGAACCGTTTCACTGGAAATGAGTCATTCCATCTTAGTCCTCACGGGTGACAACGCATCTGCATTTTGATTCGTAATCGAAGATAAATGTAGATGTCTATAGGCCACAGCAACCACTCACCATTAGGTGGACTGTATGCTAGTTTGTCACCCTGTCCTATATAAAAAAATTACCTACGGATCATTCTACCTAGGTTTATTCTATGATAAAAAAACCAGCCACCGAAACACAGAGTAGCGCACATTTTTTATTTGAGATAGTTGTTATAGTACGTAAGTACATATTACTTCAATGTAAATTTTTTGATTTTCATCATCTTACCCTACCACTTTGCAATGATTTTTATTTCATTGATTTTTATCAGCTCTTCCGAAATTATCCCTTCTAGCTGAACATTAAAATTATTTTCAGAATTGTAGCTATCTGTCTTTGTATAGTTATTGTAAGTCGCGTGTATGATTTCATCGCAATGAACGTAAGCACAAAGGGAAGATCGCTCGTTGTGAGCCACTCGGTCCCGCAGAGTATTTTCGTTACAAATAATTTCGGTCGACAATCTCGACAAGAAGACTAATGAATTGCATTCGAAACGATTATACATCACCGGCGACGCTAACGAATTCATCGCTCAACGTTGCTTTTTCTTCACGATCTTTTTTTTTTGGCTTTTTGCGACGCCTTGAAGCGAGCCGAGTGGTTTTAATAGTAAATTGTTTCCGATTGCCACTGAATTGTGTCAACGATGAGCAATGACTAACGAACGGTAACGTATAAAGAATCTCATATTTATTATTTTTTACATAGAAAAACATACTGTCTGGTAGCAATTTTAAAGAAAACACCACCTCATTTCGTTATGTCGTATGGCAACTATGGTAAATATCAGAAAATCTCACGTTTTCCGATAGATGGCGGCAAATCAACTCATGTAAAATAACCAGACCGGAGATGGGCAGCAGCGCTACATCAGCGAGACGTCTGGCACTGAGCTTGCCAAGGAATACATTAACATACAAACACGTGAATGAATATAAACATGTCACATTTTAACGTAATAGAGCTGCAGCGTATTAGAGAATGTTGAATGGTCAGCTCGACCATTAGCGTGAGATAACAACATAATACCGTTGTTTAATATGGTGGTAGCTTGGCATTGGTTCAAGTTCTCAAGGATGACCAGGTATTTTGATTCTAAATTGAGGATAGATTAGATTAGAGTACATTTCTAGGAACTACTGCAACCACATATCATCAGGTCGGCTATAAGCTCGTCTGTCACTTAATTTTCAAAAAAATAAGTTATATTTTGTCAGTACCATTATTTTCAACAAGATTCAACAAACAAATTAAATATTTACGGAGATAGAACTTTTGATATAATAAATTTATTTGTCGTCCCTCCTCAGCAAGGGAAAGCGTCCTTGATTCACTTAGTTCTCAAACAAGTACATTTAAGATAATAGACAACATTTTCTCCTTGTGTTTGAAATTAAATGTTTAACCATTAGAAATAAATAAACGTGTTCTTGCGATTACAAAAACAATAAGTTTTCAAGAAAAGTTTTCAATTTTATCTTAACTTTCCCAAATTTTTAATAATTTGCTTCCAAAACGTCCTTTACTTGGATTTATACTCCCATAAAACTTCAACCTTATCCACAAGTAACACGAAAATACGATATAAATAGGTAGGTAAAATTTGTTATTGTTACATACAGCCATATTTAAAAGGTACATTATTATAAGTCCTCACATTTCAATGCAAAACGTAAATTTAAATTTCTAAATAAGACCTGACATCATGATTTACAATTTAACGACGTCAAGTGTTATTGTTTTTGATCCAGCAAATGTTCCAATTCAACGAAGACGATGAAACTAAAGAATTGCTAAAATAAATAACGTGTAGACTGCGCTCGAATGCTGAGAATAAGTCGGCCATAAAATCTTTAGAGACTTGTCAGATGTTTGCGATTTATGGAGATGAATATCTTTATGCGAATCAGCAACAATAGTCCTATAAGATATTGCAATAGCAGTATGTTTTTCTCAGGTTTAATACACTCATCAGTATTGTCATATTCTCGTAAAGTGTAAAGGAATACACTACCTACCCTATATGGGTGTCGTAAGAAGCGATAGAGCGAAAGAACAGAATATCCTGATAACGATTTCTTACATATCCCACAAATATGAACTAATTTCTTACAGCCTGTCAAAAGCCCTCTGCTGAACGTAGGCCTTCCACATGGAAAGGGAAGCCACGCCCACGCTCGGCGACCGGTTTATCAACCACACTATTTTATTATTTTTAAATGTTATCAGGAAGATATCTGCGCATCTCCTGCTTCAGATACCTCTGTTGCCTCTTACGACATCCACGAGATGATAGTAGATGATTGTGGGGTAGTGGATAGAAATTAAAAGATTATATTTTATTTAAATAGTGTTCAGGACATTTTATTACTGCAGGAGATTTGGATTTATTCCGTCAAAATTCCCAAGAATCCGAATCTTAAAAATTCCTTGATTCCGAAACATTTTTGTATTTCCTGAAATCGAGAAAAATACCGCAAATCGGCAACGCAATAAAAATTTGTTTTAGTATTTTTCTTTGCTTACATTTATTTGGCTTATTTTAGTTAAAATCAAAATTTTATTAAAATAATAAATTATTAAACCGATCCACTAACTTAGACAACTGGTCAATGGTCATTTAAGCAAGATAACACAATGATCCATTAAACGTCGCAAGCTCGGGCCATAAATCAGCGCTCGGCCGTAAAGTGGCGGGAACAATCGGCGCGCAAATAAAAACGCGCGGAACGCTGCCATGTTGGACGCGCGCCAAACTTAACGGGCATTGCCGCGGCTGACTTTTCTGCGTCTTACGGTGAGACGATTTTGTTTAGATGGTTTCATCGCTTACTCTTAATATTTAATTTTGAATTCTAAGAGTTCTTTGGCACCCTAAACATCGTCATCAAAATGCGAATGTATATTCACCCTTAAGGACTAAATTACTAGTTTTCTACGCTCAATATACCAAATACGACAGCATTGCCTTTGGTTTACCGTGGTATTCTGTGAATGGGTCATGTCCAATTAGACGTATCGTCCGTTCGGATAAATTCGGTCTCGACTAGATTTTGAGAGACAAAACCAGACTCCCCTCAGATTTCAAAACAGACTGGATCTTTACCACGCCTGTAATACTTGTTTACACAGCTCTTTGTGTGGGTGAGTCTACAGGTCGCACGAGGCGCGCAAGCACGATTACAAACATGTAAAGAATTTAATAATGAAATTTGGAGAGACACTATCACTTTACAAGCTTTTGCTGTGGCCACAAACATGTAAAGAATTTAATAATGAAATTTGGAGAGACACTATCACTTTACAAGCTTTTTCTGTGTCCACAAACATGTAAAGAATTTAATAATGAAATTTGGAGAGACACTATCACTTTACAAGCTTTTGCTGTGGCCACAAACATGTAAAGAATTTAATAATGAAATTTGGAGAGACACTATCACTTTACAAGCTTTTGCTGTGGCCACAAACATGTAAAGAATTTAATAATGAAATTTGGAGAGACACTATCACTTTACAAGCTTTTGCTGTGGCCACAAACATGTAAAGAATTTAATAATGAAATTTGGAGAGACACTATCACTATACAAGCTTTTGCTGTGACCACAAACATGTAAAGAATTTAATAATGAAATTTGGAGAGACACTATCACTTTACAAGCTTTTGCTGTGGCCACAAACATGTAAAGAATTTAATAATGAAATTTGGAGAGACACTATCACTTTACAAGCTTTTGCTGTGGCCACAAATATGTAAAGAATTTAATAATGAAATTTGGAGAGACACTATCACTTTACAAGCTTTTGCTGTGGCCACAAATATGTAAAGAATTTAATAATGAAATTTGGAGAGACACCATCACTTTACAAGATTTTGCTGTGGCCACAAACATGTAAAGAATTTAATAATGAAATTTGGAGAGACACTATCACTTTACAAGCTTTTGCTGTGGCCACAAACAAAAGGTGAAATAAACGTACATATTAGGAAACAAAGCAGCCATCTATAGAGATTTTTGCTGGGCTGCCGGCTCAAGACCGGACTTTTCAATACAGCAGAATTTAAACTGCAACTGGATCCCTAGTTCTAGGCCCTAGTCTAGAAAATTCTAGTTCTAGAAATTTGTGAATCTACTACGTAATATTTTTTATTTTTGATCTAAAAAACGTTACGAATTTTTCCTGTACCATGTAGGCAGTTTACATACATAAATTGCACAAGAACAACCAACCAGACCCAGAATAATTAGGTACTTGTACACCATACAAATATTTACTCCGTGTGAGATTGCAATTACTCTGTATTAAACATATTTTACACTGTAAACAATAATACTGTAAACAATAATATATAACACGTGAAAACTTAAATAAGTGAGAATAATCAAAAGTTATAATAACTTTTCATTTAATTACCCGTATAACTCTGCCACAGCCTTACTACTACAAGCAATCGGTCATCGAAGGCATCTTGACGGGGCAATCGTACAGTGCGGTGCGAGGCGAAACTGTCGGCTAGGCATGTGCGGTAACAAAATTGTGGTCATTCTTGTTTAAAAACAAGGAATTAAAGTTATTATAACTTATTTTTATTATATCTGAACACTAATCGTTTGATTGAGTTAATTAATTTGTTTAACAAAATTTGAAAGTTGAAGAATGCGGATTAAGAATGGGTGAGTTAACCGTCAAATGCCTTTTGTACGCCGATGATCAAGTTATCCTTGCGTCGTCGGCGGCCGAGTTGCAAATGATGGTTACATTAATGAACGGATCATTAAAAGAAAGGGGTATGAAAGTGAACGCAAGTAAGACGAAGGTTATGGTTTTTGAAAGAGAAGAAAGTAAAACGATTTGAGAAATAAGAATAGAAGGGGAGTTGATCGAGCAAGTCGATGAGTTTGTATATTTGGGCTGCGTATTCAGCAGGGATGGGAGATATGATAAGGATATAGAACGACGAGTGAATGCGGGAAATAGAGTAAATGGGGCCCTGCAATCTATTGTGAAGAGTCAAAATGTGTCGAAAAAGGCACGTATGGCAATTCACAATGCTCTGTTGGTCCCTACTTTAACGTATGGCAGTGAAAATTGGGTGTGGCAGAAGAAGCACGAGAGTAGAATGAACGCAGTAGAAATGCGGTCATTAAGGAGTATGTTAGGGCTGAATCTTAATGACAGGGTAAGAAATTGTGTAATAAGAGAGGAGTGTGGTTTGCAAGATGATGTGACCAGGATTAAAAAAGGAATGCTTTGGTGGTTTGGTCATGTGGAAAGAATGAATGAGGAAAGAGTGACAAAGAAAATTTATGTTGCAGAAGTGAATGGCAGAGTCGGAAAGGGACGTCCTAGGCGAAAATTTATCGACCAAATTGGCGATTTATTGAAAACGGGCCAAATTAGGAGTACCCTTAACCGACGAGCATGTATGCGGAGGTGTATGGATGTGAAGGAGGCGAGAGAGGTGTGTCAAGATCGTGCCAAATGGAAGTCTGTCGTCTCTGCCTACCCCTCTGGGTGACAGGCGTGAGTGTTTATGTTATGTTATTAATTTGTTTAAACGTGAAATAAAATAAAATCAGATTTTTAATTTCTTTTATTGCTTCCCGTGCTGACAACCCTAGCAATTTATTGTTTATGTCGGCATTTCCGACAACATCAAAAGCGTTGACTGACTGTATGTTCTTCTTAGGTCGTGCCTCTACTGTGTACTGCAGGAGGTTCTGTAATTGTAATAATTATCGAGTTAACAAGCAAAGCTACACCAAAAAACCGGCCAAGAGCGTGTCGGGCCACGCTCAGTGTAGGGTTCCGTAGTTTCCCGTCCGTCACAATAAGTGTTCCCACTTATGAGTTTAAAGGTGGGTATCCATTATGTTCGCGCTCCAGCAGCGCTCCGCGCTCCTGCGACTGCTCCCGGTAGTGGGTACGTGCGCGAACATGGAGCGTGCAACATTGCACGCTCCGCGACAGGCGATGCCAAGGAGAGACCAACCGAACAATTCGATAATACCCGACCCAATGTAATAAGTACCTACAGCGCCATCTCTCGGGGAATTGGGTTACTAATTAATACATAGACGTGCCAGAAGTTTTCGGTGGTAATTTTTTAATAATTCTTTTTTTTGTTTGAAAAAAGATACGTTCAGAATAATAAAATATGTAAACGAAGTTAAAAAAAAGCCTGCTTAAACGATTATACTACAAACTTAGTCCAGAAATTATTTTGTACAACTTTTTGTCTTTTTTGTACAAAAAACTGTTTCCATCCAGGTTCAAAATAATTTTCCTAGAAAGTACTTATAAAGTTCTACCTTTCAGATTTTTTTCATATTTTCTAAACCTATGGTTCAAAAGTTAGAGGGGGGGGACACATTGTTTTTTACTTTTGGAGCGATTATTTCTGAAATTATTGACATTATCAAAAAATGATTTTAGTAAACCCCTATTCATTTTTAAATACCTTTCCAACAATATATCACACGTTAGGGTTGAAATTAAAAAAAAAATTCAGTTCCCACTTTACATATAGGGGGGCTACCCTAATAAAACATTTTTTTCCAATTTTTATTTTACCACTTTGTCGGCGTGATTGATACACATATTGGTACCAAATTTCAGCTTTCTAGTGCTAACGGTCACAGAGATTAAGCGAGGACGGACAGACGGACAGACAGACATGGCGAAACTATAAGGGTTCCTAGTTGACTACGGAACCCTAAAAATTGACAAGTAATAATTATAGAATACTAATACTTCTTTTATGCACACCTATATTTCTGGGTAGGCCCATCAACCAACCTCTTGTCTATTTCTGCCTGCAAGCACTTAAGCGCTGTGATTCAGTATGAAGAGTTAAGAAACCAGTGTAGGTAAAGGTAGTTCATTATAGCTCTCGGGGATGAAAATGCATCTTATGTTTCTTTGTATAAAGTTGGTTAGTCCACAGGCTGTAACCACAAATCATCAGGTAATAAACTCTTAAAAATCTCTGGTTTACATCTTACAATACTTACGAGTAGTCTTATTGGACAATAGAGAAGCTAAAACTCGGTTATAAACCCATCATTACTATCATCTATTTCATAAACTTCATTCCATGCACATATCATAATTGTACAGTCCGTACTGTATGTGATGCGTGGAGAACCACGCTATATCTTTAGTATGGTTGCAGCGCGAATGGATCGGCTCAACCGGGGCCGCACTCACTAAATACGAGTATCCGTGTGAAATAGCTGTACGAGATTGTATAGTGAGTCTAGATAACAGGAGAAGAGACCCTTTTTGTTTTTAATGAGTGATTTTATCTTAATCATATTCTTAATATAGAGTAGATTTAGGTGTCTATTGTACCATATCACCAATCTACTATCATCGGAACTCTGTATTCGTCTCTAAACTTTTAGTTTATTAAAAAAAAACTTGAATGCGGCAGAATTAGTGCATTAAATAGCTGAATATGTCTTAGTCCGCTTTAGCTAGGATTGCCCAATATTTATTGTAGAGTAAACGACATAAATCCTTGTTACTAACTGCATAACGCGGCAGAGAGCGGGAATAAGATTCGCCTCAGAGTCCCGCGGCATCGCGGACCGCGAGCTGCGCCGCACTGCGACACGACAAACCCCCTCCACTCCTGCACCCTTCACACCCTCCACACCCTTCACACCCTCCACACCACACGCACCCACCCACGCACACCACACATCACACCCCGTTTACATCTAGTGATATACTTAGTAACTTCCTCGTATTTACGAGATTGATACGGTATCTATATACTATGAAAAAGCTGCCAAACCTCTCACGAAAACAACTGTTTTTATTTGTTGGTAAACCGGTAAATAAAAAAGTGGATACACATAAAACTTTCATTAAACATTATATACTACTATTATACCAACCATTATAACAAACTACCAGTGACCCACCCAGCTTCACCTGTGGGTAGGGTCCATTAACGATGCGTTAGTTAGATTTATTATAATTCATCAAAACCATTTTTTATCAATTAATCATAAATTTCTTTTTATTGTTTTTGGTTCATAAAATATCTTCAAATTTTCGGAAAAAATATAGTTTCGATCAATTCTTGTATTGTTCTCAACTTTAATTATATACCTGTGTACATTGTCAAAGGTTCTCAATCCGTTCAAGTTTTATTGAAATCGGTTCCACCAGTCCGGAGATCAACCCCATCAGACGCACACACAGACAGCCACACAATTTTTTTTTAAATTTTATGATTACAAAAGACAATTATTTTGAAATTACAGACAGACACTTCAATTTTATTTTTAAGTATAGATGAAGGGCTTAAACTTTATCATGTCGAGTCCACTACAATCATTACGACATGTAGCAGGTGGGTCAATTTACGATAACTTGCAAATCATGTCTTTCAATCAATCCCGAACCTAATTATCAATCATCATCATCGTTTGTTAAACTTTTTAACGTCCCGCTAAGAAATGTGAAAATTTTCAAAAATCGGGAAGTTATTGTTTTTACCCCGTTTTTCTAAAATTTAGTTTTCAGCAAATCTTGACGTTTGAAGTCACAGGCAGCCAACCTGACAATTTTCGATCGTGTCTGTATGTCTGTATGTATATATGTGTGATGTATGTAAACCTCTTATAACTTTTGAACGGCTTGACCAATTCAAGTGAATAAAACACATTTCGAAAGTGTTTTATCAAATGATTTCTTATATTTACGCGAACACTACACATTGAAATAATACTAGTTTTTACGGAATTTATTTTAAAGCTCTCGGAACGTCGGGTATTAAAAAGTTAAATATACGCGATAAATTCCGTAAAAACTAGTATTATTTCAATGTTTTATTAAACATAGATCTCCTATGAATTTTAACTAATTCGAACCGGTAGATTTAGAGAAACTTTTAAACAGCTTTACTGATCGATTCCAAAAACTAATCAGCTTTTAACCTTGGAAAACCACGTCGGTCGCCGCCGGTGATCAGTCAAAATCGATATTTTGAAAGATTTCATACAAATGACATATCTCATCCTCGTCATCAGAACGCCCAGGACTTCGCTATACATAACTGTTCAGATTATGCAACTATAAATCTAAGCAATGCGCCCGCATCCATTTTAAATAGATTACCACCAACCGCAACAAGAACTTTGACTAATGCAGTAGCTTACGACCGATGTAAATTAATCCCCGGCCAACGGCCACCAATTAAGAGCTCCCACAGGCGGAGTCATGGCGTCAGACTAGCTAAGTTATAACTCGACTTGTTTATGTAAGAATGCTGTGACACACAACAGTAACAAATTACGAGTCGCGAGGAACTTGTAGAGAAGTAAGTAATAACAATAAATGTATGAGAAAATTTTATGGGGGATACGTTTTATTAGCCAGTATTGACTTGTTCCATGTATTTTGAAGAAGAAGGCAGAGTAAATAAATTAATTATGGCTTTGTTTTAGAATTAAGTACAAAGTGATGCTATACTTATAACAACGAGCACACAGTGATCCCACCATCCCATAGACATCTACAAATACCATTTTCTCAAATCTCGACGAAAATTATTTTAACGTGGTAGAGGCACGCTGCAACTGTTTTATTACTGCAGTCAGTACGAATGGGTCGACTCGACTGGGAAAGATTCACGCTCTAACAGAATAAAGGCGTAAAATGCTAGTTTGGCTTATCTAGAGAACCGGGGACCCTTTTTACTGGTAATGAGCCATTCCATCTTAGACTTCACCGGTGACAACGTATCTCAATTTTTATTCTTAATCGAGAATGGATGTAGATATCTATGCGTCGCAGCATCCACTTACCATGAGATGGACTGTGTGCGCGCTTGTCACCGCTATTGTATAAAAGATACTTTTGAAAAATGTCTCCGATACTTGTCATTAGCTTTTCAAAAGACCAGCAACTTAAGTGGTTTTGCCGGCCGTATATGATTATAACCATAACTATTTCGTTGTAAATAATTAACTCTATTGCCAAAATTATTTATGAAACTTAAATGTAGTTATAGCCTGAAGCCTATTTGACAAGTGATAATAAGTAAATCAAAACAACTCATATCGATGAAACGGTTAATTTCTGAGAGGATAAATGATAATAACATTATATCTGAGGTAAGGCCTCAGTGCGAGAACCGCGTCGTGAATGCAATACCCGTCGGTTATCCTGCGCTCGCGACATTTAGCCGGGACATGATCCCGACGAGCCAGCGACTGTAGCTCGTGCTTGTTAATAGAGATTGATGGTGTCCTCTAATTGATTATTATCTGAAATACCACTTGCCTGCTGATGTTTGATGACTTGTGCAGAGGGTTATAGTATTTACATTATATCTCATTGATTAGTTTAATTTTGGTGAATAACATTTGAATTAAAAAATAAAAATACAATGTTATATGGATTTATTTGTACCCTCTCAAACGGGAAAGAACACTTATTGATTCACTGATTTATAATGTACACAAAAGATATTATTTCCGGCTGATACCTATGTGGTATAGCTAACTATGAATAATGCAATTATATCGACCATCCTAAGCAACGTAAATATTGATACATACACTGTATGTTTATCAATTGTTACAAATTCAAACTAACCACTTAACTAACTCCGTGGCGACTCCGTGGCGTAGTGGCTTAGCAATGAGTGGCTGCCCTGGGGGCCGGGGTCGAATCCCGCACGGAACAAGTATTTGTATGGCCCACAAATAATTGTTCCGGGTCTGGATGTTTATCCTTGTGCAATTTATGTTTGTAAACTGCCCCCATGATACAGGAGAAAATTCTAGTGTAGGGTTAACGTTTTTTAAGAAAAAAAGAAAAAAAGAACTACTAATTACTGCCTATACCTAACAAGTTATATTCCGGTTTAGTTATAACAAGACAGAAAAGTTATGGCCCTCGTCGAAGCTTAGGAAAATGCCTCAGCCGAAAGAATGTCCATTGAATGTAAGGCTCAGCAGATTTGGGCGATTTTTCCACAACAAGGGTCTCGTGAATTTACATTCGCATACATGCGGTCGCGAGCCAACGAGTTCTGAAAGAATAATACGCATAGATGCGGCAAATGGTCACAAAAATCGCTTTTATTTTTGTATATACATATATTGATAGCTATAGAAATATGGCAGTATGCGTTATTTCTGGTCTGGAACTCAATAACTTTCTAAAGTAACCTTATGTTACGTTAAGGGTTAGAGCCACGCTAGCTTATTATAGCTTATAGAATACCGTCATGAAACATCAGTATAAAAGAGTTGTGTTTCGTATGGTGAGTAACGAAAACCGACGATCGTACTTACAGGTAACGAAACATTCCACAACAGTCCTCAGAACTCAGAATTGTAACGCTTCTGCATTTTGGTTCTTAATCGAATATAGATGCATGTGTCTATGGACCACAGCATCCACTTCATCATCATCATCACAGCCCTTCACAAGTCCACTGTTGAACATAGGCCTCCCCCAAGTAACGCCACAAAGCACGGTCCTGAGCCACCTGCATCCATCGACTTCCTGCATGTCTTACCAGGTCGTCACTCCATCTAGTGGGGGGTCGCCCTACACTACGCCCACCGGTACGAGGCTGTCTACTCGCTGGTCAATCTTTAGAATGGAGAGGAATGAAATTAATCTACCACGTAGCAAGCGATAACTTAATTTTCTTTGATATGAAACAGAACATGGGCAGCAATGTCCTCCTGATAACAACTCAAATAATTTAAAAAAAAAACTGTTTGCCAGCCCGCGTGCCAAGCGTGACCGTTATTGTAAATGTCTCTCGGATGTGGCAATGTGTATATTGACAGGCTGTAATGAGTGAAACAAAATAAGAAGCGACCAGTTGTTAGTGAAATTATATCCCAAGCAAAGTTAATGTTGTTATATTATTGTTTATTGTCTTTAGAAATATCACTTTTTCCAAGTTGCAGTTGTCATTGACAATGTTAGTGACGAAATAAGAAAATAGTACAACCAACATTCGGAGCGATCACTTTTCACCCCACACGTTTGTTACTTTTCAGTAGGGCGACGTGAGTTATTATCACTTCATTTACATTTGCTACGGAGTCTGTGAGAATTTCCGAAACAAGTCATGTTTCCACAATTTAGCGCTAAGCCGCACGCTCCGCGACATAAGCTGTCGTTATCTGTCGTTCGCGAGCCGCCATTTTTCGAACTCTCAGGGTTGCCAGGTCTTTCAATTTGTCTTTTAATAGAGAATTAGTAGTATTTTAACTGCAAAGATAATGTTATTACATTCTTATGGTAGCATTTCATAGTTAAAAGTTTATTATTTAGATTTGTCATTTCCATCGGCAATTTGAAATATGTAATATTAATACATATTATATTTACAAATTACTTTTTAACTTAGCAATTGTTTCTGTTCACCAATTTTTTTAACAAGCTGAAGCGAACACTAGCTAATGAAAGCTAAGTAAATAAATACGAAAATAGGCAACTAGCAGCTAACAACAGCTCCCACTCTATATTAAAAAATTTCGGATTGGCATTTGAATGATTTTGTTTCCCACAATCATTCCATCACCAACGTCGTCTATAGATGATACACTTTTAAAGAAAAAAAATATTTTATTCACCCTTACACCCTTCTATAATACTCGTTAGCACTTGTAATAACTTCTCTGTAATCATCAGTTTGCAAACAGCTTAACAAAGCCCCCTCCCGATTTAGGGAGACAACATTTAAAAAGAATTTAATACTGTCCGGCGAATTCGGGCACCAGTAACCCTGAGCTTCATAGTAATATTGTGCGGACCCCTCCGAATTTGCATACATTTACATTATAATCCTTGTTGTTTGGCGGCGTGGGGCCCGCGGGTATTATTTAGATTATACGTCGGGCGCGTCCGTGGCGCGGCGGGTCAAATAGTTTTATCGACTTTTCAGTTTCGCTCGTTATGCCTGTGTGAATGCTTTCGTCTTTACTATTTAATTGCTGTCAAGAATGTACTCTCTCTTCCTGATGTATTCAGCATTGAAAGGGGCGAGTATATCGTGGGGTTATTTTACTTTTCTTATTATCATAGTTATTTACATTTCTTTTTTTGTTGTTTAGTTATTTTGTAGACTTTTAGCTAATATTCTACGAAGTTTATTGTAATGGCATTAATTACAAAATTACTAATTTATAAATAGAAATGCTTATCCACAATATACTTTAACGTATGCAGATTGTCTATTATATCTTAAATCGTTTTCTGAAATTCGTTTGTAATTAAATACTTATATACGTTTTCTAAAAATTTCAATACGTGAATGATATTTGCAACTGTTTCTTTATGGTGCATATCTTACAAGTACAAACACTAATTGCACGTGGTCTATCGTTCTGACCCGCAACGATCATTTACAAGCCACAGAAATAATATATTTTTAAAAGATAATTATTTCTTATATTTATATGAATACTACATTTTGAATAAAACTATTTTTATAATTATTTAAATACCCGTTGTTTCAGATGTCTTACAGTACCTCAGGTCAATTAAACGCGATAAAATCCGTAATATTGTTCAATTCAATTATTTAACGAATGCAGCAAAACTGTAAACGTTACTATTACTCATGCTACCCGCCCCAACTAAGTTATAAATGTATGAACTACGAAAGAGTCACGATCAGTATTTAGTCAAATGGTGAATTCAAACTCCACGACACTGATCGGCTTCCTCGTCACGATTATTGGTAATATTGTTAAATTATTGTACCTTTACAAATGTGATTCACTTCATAGTAGATGAGCGTATATAAATCACTCACATAGTAAAGTGTTCAAAGGCTGTCATGGCACTGATGAGGCTGTCCGGCGGCGGATGTCCGGACTCTGAAGGGATTAGGCGGCGACGCTCAATTTGTCACCAGTGGACTGGCGGACACCTGCCCTAGGGCGCTATCATTGTTAATGTGGCCACGAAGAACTGAACTGAAATTTTCTCGACAATTCTTTTGGAGATAAGAGTAAGAGAAAGCAATATTTGGAAAATGTCCAAATATTGCTTTCTCTTACTCTTTAAAAATATTTACAAATATACATCATAATATCATCGTAAAAAAAGATGACACACATTTTAATCTGCGGGCAAATGTTAGCTTTATTGATAAAATTTGATTGAAATGAAATATATTTAATTAATCGACGTACGAAAATAAAATTTCGTTTGTCAAATTAAATGTGTCATTAACAATAACACTTCTGCTACAAACTCTTTTTGGTAACAAAATATCTGTGGGTATAGGTAAGTCATACCTATACAACAATGTGAAATCCAGAAAAAATCTCATGTTATCCGTATTTACTACAAAATTTATCAAATAAAATATTACAACCTAAGTGAGAAAATAATAAAATTGATTTAAAATAAACTACGTTATTAATAGAAAAAGTTTTAACATAATAAAAAAAAATATTATTTATATTAAAATAAATTCGTAAATAAATTCTTGTCCAATGAAATGTCCTCCAGACCGAAGTTCGGTCACGACGCGGCAGTCAGTCGCGACCATAGATAATCTGAGGTCGCGACGGAAACTAGCCATCAGCGCGGGAGAGGATTGTAGTGCCCAAGTTAATACGCAAGCACAGTAAAATTGCAAGGTGCACTCTCTATTACCTCATTCTCATAGTCCGATGGGACGGTAAGTCGCCACGACTTAAAAGAAATCAGGCACAGGACCAACGGCTTTACGTGCTTTCCGAGGCACGGGGGTGAGACACCGCCAACTTCCTGACTCTGGGCAGCTACTGAGAATTTTCTGAGCCGACCTTTTTTTTCTGATTTTTTTTGGCCCGACCGAACCCAGAACTTCATGATCAGCCGTCGTATTTACAACCACCAGACCAACGCGGCAGTCAGTTATCAAATAGGATGGTGACGAAGAAAAAACTAAATGTAAATACTCAGGTGGGCGGCGAGAAGCAGCGTTTTCTATGTGATACAATCATAAAGTAAAGTAAATTTACAGCTTACATACGTCCCACTGCTGGGCATAGGCTTCCCCTTATTTCTGAGAGGATTTTAGCGCGCAACCGCAATGTGTGCTGGTGTACTTCACATGTCCTCAAAATATTTCTCAGATATGCAGGTTTCGTCACCATGTATTCCTTCACCGCCGAGCACGTGGTAAATCAGCACTTAAAATTGCAATTGACAATAATCATTGGTATTGACGGGGATCGAACCCGGTTTGTTCGTCTACTGTGAAGTTTACAAGCGCTAAGCCTCTGAGCTACCACGACTTATACCATCGGTAGAATCATGGCGCAGCTTTATTGTCGATGCAGTATCGAGAAATTCCATTACCTCAGGGGCGACATCATATGCAAGAGTCTATTCTCGTTTGTTACATTTGTTCTATAAAAAAAAAGCTGCGCTACGATTACGTGGCGCTGCGGCCTGGACTGAACCAACTGAAGATGTTGCGTGCGTGTACTCGAACGTTCATAATCCTGATTCAAAAGTTTCTTTAAATATTTTGATATAATTCTCAGTTTTACTATATATTCGATTTAATATTTAAAATTAGTCATATCATTGAAATTATTAAATCATTTCCTGGCCCCACTTGCACATACGAGCGCGGGGTGCGAGTTAGCGGCGAGGTGAATGCGCGGTATGCGAGATGCGACAGACGCGCCGCCGCGGTATGTTCTCGCTAATGTCCCAGGCATTACTGCATTACATATAGCCTTATGTGCTCGTTATGTACGTAATACGCATATCATTTCATTATGATATAGTATATTATATTGAATTTGTGTTTTGGCGGGAACTTGACCGCCAGCGGATTGTTGCTCCTGTTTTATCATTTAAATAATGGTATAAAGTGGAGTTTAATATGAAAAAAGTGATGCGATTTCATGTATTAAGTGTCTGCGCATAAAATCGCTTTAAATCGAAACGACGAAACAAGTGCCCCGACTTTAATATAAATCGCAAGTTATTCTGTCGAATGTCTAGATGCTGTCGTCATCGACCATCTAATGGGTCGTTAAAGTTTCCCAAGAACTCATTGTGACGCATCGGCAAAAATTTTTGAAATTATTTTAAAGGATAATTTCTTATTACTTGTTACTGACAAAACTATAACCATACAAGTCTACTACCGTTACCGCAGAAATAAGTCTGATTTACACACTGAATTGAAAATCTGAATTGTCTCATAGGGATTGTACTTGTTATCAGGAAAGCCCTGCTGCCCATCTCCTGGTTTGTTTCCCTTTGTCGCCTCGTACGACGCCTGCGAGATAATATCAGGTAGTAGATAGTTTTCTACCGCCACTACACTGTCAATGTATGTTTATATATTTCTATTAAAAAGCTGTGTCCTTATGTACCTTGATAGGAACCACTTATTAGTACGATAGACATTTTGAACAAAAAATAGGGTGGAATACTTCTGAATTACTATAAATTTAAGTAAATAACAACCTGATATAAATATTACAGGAAGTATAAATATTTAGTCTCCTTATATAGGTACACTGACTTTTACGAGGTTTTAATGAAGCGCTCTATTATTAAACCTTCAGCTTTAAATAAACTGTTTCAGTATTGATTAAAGTGCACTGACTGCGTCACTTCACATCGAATAAATGCAACAGAGTGCCTAGCTTCGTGCGCAAGGTGAAGTTCTTAAGGATTTACCAAATCACAAGAACGCGGAATGAGATTTCATTACCCCCCAAAACGTCGATAGCGCGAAGATTAGGGGCCCAACCCCAACCAACTTGATGCCGGTAAATGGTTCGGCAAAGTTGCTTTAACTTATATTAAGTCGCTGTCTCGAAATGACTGAAACTGTTTGACGAGTCCCGTGCGACGTGTTGTAACGGCCCGTAATTGATTTATCAAACTTTGATTCGTAGTTACCTAGTCGTTCGTATGATAGGTTTTCAATTACTGCACGAATGACATAGGTTGATATTTCGCGAAGACATTATAATTGCTAAGTTTCTTATGAAATAACTACAGTAATATATACAATTATTCATTTATTACTGTATCTGAGTTTAGTCTTATATTTTTTATTGTTGTAATATTTCGATATTAAAAATATAGGTAATATTTATATAAGTTTTGCGATTTTCATTGTAGAGCCATGCTACAGTTATTGTGTTTGTAGCATGAATGGGTCGGTTCAACCGGAGAAGGACCACGACCACGCAGATGTAGGTGTAGATGGGCCGCAGTATCCATTTACTATCAGGCGGACTGTATGCTCTTTTTTACCCTGATTCTATAAAAAATATATATATTTCGAAATCAAAAACGTGAAATAAGTGTATAACATAACATATGCGATTTAAAAGTCGACAATTCTTAAAAAATACATATTATATGTACATAAATGCTACAATAATTCCAACTCAACTCTCATGACACTAGTGACTGGCACACTTTAAGAAAATGTTGGATCGTGTCGAAGCCGTCGCCGGCAGCCCTTGGCGTCCACATGTGCCGTTTGCAGACGCGACGAGCGTGTGGCGCGTGACGGGACTGCTCGCGGGTTTATCAACTTGTATCAGGTCGAGTCTAGTCAAATATTGAAAAATGTGGAAATCAGATTGTTAAAAAATTAATAAAAAATGTGTTTTCAAATGAGGGATTTAAGTAAATTTATAAAACAATAAATTCTCCTGTGGAGATTTAGCGAAGAAATCAAGCAACATTTTTTTTTCCAAATGTCAATCCCTTCGTGGTTCACTGTTCCTACCGATTAGCGGCCAATGAAAACAAGGATTGGGAGTAGATGCCCATCGAAAACACAAAACTATAATTGAAGTTATATCCGGAAGCACAGCATTTAAACCTTTTTATGCTAAGTAGCAATGCGCTTATTATTTGGGAATGTTGTTTTGGAACATTAGTTTTATGTCGTACGCCTTGTTCAAAAAAGTCTCATATTTTTTATCGAATTGAATTCTATTGTGATAAGCGATCTTTTCGTATTGTGCATTAACGATGTAGGTACGATTTTGTGTACAATACGTGAAGTTCAAGTAGCTGAAACAAAGCAATTCGCCTCTTTTAGAAAATTTCAATCGGACAGACAAATATGTACTGTGCCACCAAATATTTATGCAGTACGCGCGTAATATTTAGAGCTGCACGTGCCTTCTTTGTAATTTTTATAGATTTTTTTCTTAAATCATGTTATATAAAACAAAAAGGCTAAACTATTCATAAATACGAGTACTATAAAGACGGTGCACAGATTTAGATTTTATGAGGATGCGCAGATTTACTTTTTTAAATATAAACGAATTCCGTAAATATAACAAATCCTGCCAGAAATAAAAGAGGCCCGTGCAATTTAAAATTAGACAACATTTATAGTTTATCATAACTTAAATTTATTTTACACAATAGATGAATAGCTGTTGGACGTCCTTAGGGAATACTTAATATTAATTTGTCTTCTGATCCAATGCAAACATTTATACGTAGCAGAGCCTGCTGTAGCTGTGTGGTCGATCGGGAAATAACACGGGTCTCACAGAATACCAGCGCAAATAGTGTTGTTGAGTAAGGTAAGTGTACAGGAGATCCTCTTTAGTGACAACGAGGCATTTTATTTTAGTCCTCAGGGGTGACAACACATGCATTTTGATTCACCTGTTCACCCATGATTACCTTCGTAGGTAATACGGCTCACGCCACAGCACTCCATGTAGACTCCATGTAGACTGTGTGCTCATTTGTTACCTTTGTATTAGTTTTTAAAGAATCTTTCAGTATCTTCAGCTTTAGATTTTTTGGTATTATGCTTCTGACTTTATGTGTTCGAAGAAGATGGAAGCTAGAAAACCTACGTAACCGTCAAAAGATTAAATATATTACAAATTTTATGCCATAACATTAAGTTTTAAGTTGCTTTATTATTTTATCATTTAGTTGGGTGTCTTAGCTTGTTACATATAGCGAAAACATGTAGGTCAGCAGTGGCAAAGTTCAGCGTAAATAAGTACATCAAGTAGCTGAT
The DNA here is from genome assembly GCA_907164705.1 of Parnassius apollo. NCBI lineage: Eukaryota > Metazoa > Arthropoda > Insecta > Lepidoptera > Papilionidae > Parnassius > Parnassius apollo. The sequence continues at coordinate 1,766,584 of CAJQZP010000533.1, forward strand.
TGAATGTGGTGGGATTATACGAACAAGTGGGAACTAGCGACGGGACGGCTAACCAACTATATAGTGTACGTACGGACAGTCCTGCGGGGTGACTTTTGTGTTCAGTTATTAATAGTAATGTTATAAATGAGGGTAGTAAATAAAATAAAATATAAAGAAGTGAGAGTAGAACATATAATTCTTCACTTCTTCTTGCAATATAAAGTAAGGTTTAGGCAGATTTAAAGATTGACGCAGCGAAGACCATCTTAGCAAAGGATGCGTTTATATCAACAAGCAGCGGCAGTCGCTACAGAAAGATACGCTGGACCGATTATACACTTTTGACAAAATACCTCGATTCTCTTAAAAATAAAAAAGGGATTAATCAGTCTCCATGTAGCCATAGGGCGGCATTGAAGATTCACAGAAATAATAATTTTGGGAAGCGCTTCTGCAATATACCTTCATGCAGGTTCATTACTATGTTTCACATCACCGCTGAGCATGTGGTAAATCAGTGCTTAAAATTTTAATTAATAATTTCATTGGTACGGGGGGGATCGAACCCGGGTTACTTGCGTTATATGAAATTTACGGCGAGCGCTTAGCCCTTAAGCTATCGAGGGTCTAATTTGAATGTATCCCAAATTAGCACTAAATATGGTTAACTCAGCCGCTTCATGTACTTCGGTTCTGTTCTCAGTACGGCCGGTGTTTAGTCTAGACGTGCCATGTTTGCCCCGCGGTTGCGGCTCTAAAATTAATCTGCTTTGCTCTGTCTCGAGCCGGATGTTTTCACTGTGACGTACCGACATCGCTGTTAGGAGAAATTGTTGGAGTGAGGAGAAATCACTTTTGAAAGTCATTTTTGATTAAGTTTAATAAAAGCTTGAGACTGGATTGTCTTTTTACGTTTGAAACTGTATTAGAACATAGATTACAAATACACTATCGGCCTTATCTTATTTCGCTGCACTATATAACTAATTAGGGAGACTGGCTTTAGTGAACCAGTTCATGAAATCGACGACGAAAATTGTAAAATTCATGCTTGACGCAGTCAAGTAAAAGTCACGATTGGCTTTCAATATGAACATTGACAATAGCTTGGTCAGAGTAATGGATTTCGGGTAATGGTTACTTGGTCGATGCTTTTGTACAAAATATGTTATATATACATTAATTGATATTATAATGAAAGGGAAAAAATAAAAATAAAATAATAGAAATACGTAACAATTTTATCGCGTTATAGCGTTCGAGAAATGAATATTCTATTCAACGAATTTTCTATAAAATTACCATTTTTTTTTAATTTATTCACATAGAAATACAAATGCTCATGCTCATGCAATGCTGTCACTCGAACAACCAAGGCTCTCGATCAACAAGGCAGTTGTGATTAAACATATGGAAATGAAGTTTTCATTTTTAACGTGAATACGTGCTAAAATAAATTACTTGTTCACCATACCTGTTTTATAATTGAGAAATTAAAGGCAATCTACAATAATGATACTACGCGGCAGGTAAGGCCTCCAGCGATTGCTTAATGCCAACCGTAGGAGCGATCTATCAAACTCTCCCGCTATATTTACGCGAGACGTTGTTTTATTAAAACTTAACCCCGCCCGTAGACTGAGTCACCATGTATTAGAATTGCCCGTATTTTGATCGTGTTCTCACATCTGGGTGTTTCTTAAAAAATATTTTCCAAATACACTTACTAAAGATAGGAAAATATAAGATTTTAAAATTAAAATGTACTTTTAAGGTTTTAGAAATCTAATAACATTTATGGACAATATACAAAAAATATTAAAATAAAACTCGGCCTTCAAACAGGTCCAACATTACAAATTTTTTTTAGCCATTTCTAACAGGATTTATTTTCGGTGTGAGGACAGATCTGGACCAGAACTCCACGTGCAATTATAAAGGTAAATGCAAAACCACATAGTATGTACCACAGTTGTATTTGTGAAAAAGACTAAGTATATAATATATCCGATTTATTTTCCAAACATTTGAAATGTCAGTGTGGCTACCCTTCTCGCGAGGGACTCGCGCGCTCCAAATTGCGTGTAATGCTCTTATAATGTTATGTAATGCAAGCGGAGCGCGGGCGGACCTGCACGCGGACCACACTTGACGAATTAATGTTACACTGTAATAACACACGGAGGTGTAATTTATTGTAGTAATGAATTCACCGCGCGAGCGCAAGTCGCACGACTGGCTGCAGACATTCAAAGTATTAAGGACTTTTTTAATACAAACGAAGAACGAAGGAGACACTGATTGCACGGTGTTTGAGAGTCAAAGACACTGCCAAAAACATTGACAGATAGCGACATTACAAAATCACCTGTTGATTATCTGAATTTATTATATCAAGATTAAAGATACAGCAACGTCGCCTGATGTATATAATCTAAATCTATATTTGTCATTTGTTCTAGGTAATTAAACAGATAGATTTGCCAAAATTTTGGGAGGAAAAGTAAACTCTTGTATTGAAATAATACTAGTTTTTACGGAATTTATCGCGTATATTTAACTTTTTAAATACCCGACGTTTCGAACGCTTTACAGCACTCATGGTCACGGGCGGGACTGAGATGTTCAACGTCCATATGTCATAGTTAACCGCGGTTACCATGGATTAAAATTTAACTTTTGTTCCGATCTATACAGTATGAAATTATGGTATCTTGAAGTCTTGCAGTTGTATGCTTGGGTTGGGATTTAATTTTATTTATTATAGGATCCCAAGCAGATGGTAGCACCCAGCCATCTTCTCTATTGAAATTAGGATGTTTTTTGATTTCCATAGCCTCGCGAATCATCCTTGGAAGGAATCGGTGTTCTTTAGCGAGGATTTGCGGTCTATTAAATCTGATGTAGTGACGGGGGCGATCCTGTACGTGTTCACAGACTGCAGACTTCCCGGAGCGTCGATTCTTCACATCAGCTATATGTTCTTTAACACGGGTTTTTATTGATCTTTTAGTTTGTCCTATGTAGGAGAGACCACATTCACAATCAAGCTTGTACACTCCTGCATCTTGCAGAGGGACATTACACTTGACTGATGGTAAAAACTGACCAATCTTCTTCAGCGGCTTGAAGTATGTTTTGATGGAAGCTCGCTTCAAGATGTAGCCAATGTTGTCAGTGACTCCTCTAACATATGGCAGTACAGCAGGTACACGCTCGACTGTGGCCGGCTTCACTCGTTCACTGTGACGTAGGCGCGGGACTCGAAGCTTGTTGTCATGCAAAACTTGCTTGACATGGTGGAGCTCGGCAGCCAGGTGTTTACTGTCACAGATCCCTCGTGCTCTCTGAAACAAAGATTTACCCACGGTAGCTAACTGTGAAGGATGGTGGTGAGAATCACCGTTTAAATATCTATCTGTATGGGTCTTTTTTCTATACACAGTATGGCTCAAGGTGTTATCAGGATTCCGAATTACTAACACATCTAGAAAAGCTAAGGAATTGTTTGCCTCTAACTCCATTGTGAACTGAATTTTAGAATTTATAGAGTTAAGATGGTCTAAAAATGCAGTTACTTTATCTACAGGTAGAATTGTGAAAGTGTCGTCTACGTACCGCTTGTAGAATCTTGGATTTATGGGAGAACTAAGCAGGGCTTTCTCCTCAAAGTCTTCCATGAATATGTCGGCGACAATGGGAGATACAGGTGAGCCCATCGCCACACCATCTACTTGCTTGTAGAACTCCTCCTTCCACAATAGGTAGACAGATGTAAGGCAGTGTCTGAGTAATACTGCATATACTACGGGCATGTTGTTTTCTTCCAGCCTTCTAGTTACAATTGAGATGCAGTCTTCAACAGTTAAGCATGTAAACAATGACTGCACATCAAAACTGACCATAGTTTCATTGTCTGCCAGATGTAGGTCTTTAATCTCGCTGACAAAATGGTAGGAATCCTTTATGTGTGCTCTTGTATGTCCCCTGAGCGGTGAGAGTATTTTCGCTAAGTGTTGAGCCAATCTGTAAGTTGGTGAATCGATTTGGCTCACTATAGGGCGTAATGGAGCATTGGGCTTGTGTATTTTTGGTAACCCATATAATTTTGGTGATTTGGCGCACGTAGGTATTATCCATTTTACGTCCAGATTTAATTTTTCGGAGTGTTTCTTTATGAGGTCACTAGTTGTTTTTAGTGTGCTATTTGTTGGGTCGTTTTTAACCTTTTTATAAGTACTTACATCCGACAAAAGTTCTTGTATTTTAGAATTATAATCTGACGTATCCATGACTACCGACAGACACATCATCCAGTGAATTAAAGAAAGTTTTAACGATGTTTGACTATAATTTTTGCATGGAAACATTAAATAAACGCGAAATTAGTAAATATAACGAATGCAAAAACAAACATATAGAAAAATATCAAAAATTAACGAACAAGTCAAATGTCAAATATCATGATATAAATAATATAATATGCCAGAACCAAAAGCAACCATTAACAAACACAGATCATAGATTAATCGCGCTCTATAATCTGTCAAAACAAACACTGGATGATGCAACAATTAGGGTTTTATCCAAAGGCCTCAACTTTGCTATTACACCCCGCAAATTACCGTACGAAGAAATTATCTGTAGTGTCGAGGACTGTTTATTTAAAAACAATATGCGGAAAGAAGATTTGGAGGCGATACGTCAAGACATTTCATCTATGTTACGTCGATGTTTAGTGCCTAAACCGAATCTTCCCAAAGACGAATTTATAGCGTTAAAGAACCTACGCAATAAACCAGAACTTACAATTCTCCGCGCAGATAAGGGAAACGCCACGGTAGTCATGGATACGTCAGATTATAATTCTAAAATACAAGAACTTTTGTCGGATGTAAGTACTTATAAAAAAGTTAAAAACGACCCAACAAATAGCTCACTAAAAACAACTAGTGACCTCATAAAAAAACACTCCGAAAAATTAAATCTGGACGTAAAATGGATAATACCTACGTGCGCCAAATCACCAAAATTATATGGGTTACCAAAAATACACAAGCCCAATGCTCCATTACGCCCTATAGTGAGCCAAATCGATTCACCAACTTACAGATTGGCTCAACACTTAGCGAAAATACTCTCACCGCTCAGGGGTACATACAAGAGCACACATAAAGGATTCCTACCATTTTGTCAGCGAGATTAAAGACCTACATCTGGCAGACAATGAAACTATGGTCAGTTTTGATGTGCAGACATTGTTTACATGCTTACCTGTTGAAGACTGCATCTCAATTGTAACTAGAAGGCTGGAAGAAAACAACATGCCCGTAGAATATGCAGTATTACTCAGACACTGCCTTACATCTGGCTACCTATTGTGGAAGGAGGAGTTCTACAAGCAAGTAGATGGTGTGGCGATGGGCTCACCTGTATCTCCCATTGTCGCCGACATATTCATGGAAGACTTTGAGGAGAAAGCCCTGCTTAGTTCTCCCATAAATCCAAGATTCTACAAGCGGTACGTAGACGACACTTTCACAATTCTACCTTTAGATAAAGTAACTGCATTTTTAGACCATCTTAACTCTATAAATTCTAAAATTCAGTTCACAATGGAGTTAGAGGAAAACAATTCCTTAGCTTTTCTAGATGTGTTAGTAATTCGGAATCCTGATAACACTTTGAGCCATACTGTGTATAGAAAAAAGACCCATACTGATAGATATTTAAACGGTGATTCTCACCACCATCCTTCACAATTAGCTACCGTGGGTAAATCTTTGTTTCAGAGAGCATGAGGGATCTGTGACAGTAAACACCTGGCTGCCGAGCTCCACCATGTCAAGCAAGTTTTGCATGACAACAAGCTTCGAGTCCCGCGCCTAAGTCACAGTGAACGAGTGAAGCCGGCCACAGTCGAGCGTGTACCTGCTGTACTGCCATATGTTAGAGGAGTCACTGACAAGATTGGCTACATCTTGAAGCGCGCTTCCATCAAAACATACTTCAAGCCGCTGAAGAAGATTGGTCAGTTTTTACCATCAGTCAAGTGTAACGTCCCTCTGCAAGATGCAGGAGTGTACAAGCTTAATTGTGAATGTGGTCTCTCCTACATAGGACAAACTAAAAGATCAATAAAAACCCGCGTTAAAGAACATATAGCTGATGTGAAGAATCGACGTTCTGGGAAGTCTGCAGTCTGTGAACACGTACAGGATCGCCCCCGTCACTACATCAGATTTGATAGACCGCAAATCCTCGCTAAAGAACACCAATTCCTTCCAAGGATGATTCGCGAGGCTATTGAAATCAAAAAAACATCCTAATTTCAATAGAGAAGATGGCTGGGTGCTAGCCATCTGCTTGGGATCCTATAATAAATAAAATTAAATCCCAACCCAAGCATACAACTGCAAGACTTCAAGATACCATAATTTCATACTGTATAGATCGGAACAAAAGTTAAATTTTAATCTATGGTAACCGCGGTTAACTATGACATATGGACGTTGAACATCTGAGTCCCGCCCGTGACCATGAGTGCTGTAAAGCGTTCGAAACGTCGGGTATTTAAAAAGTTAAATATACGCGATAAATTCCGTAAAAACTAGTATTATTTCAATGTGTAGTGTTCGCGTAAATATAAGTAAACTCTTGTATTACCATAGGCTCTTATTTTAATTAAAATAATCGGTTGTGATTTTTATTCATTGCGCTATTGGTGAATTTTACTAAACTATCACAAAAAAGAAGAAGAAGAAGAAGATCGGGAAAATTACTCTTAACGGAAACCGTGTGAAGTGATGTAAGAGAAACCATCACTCTTTCTCGTCCCGTTCATCTTAAGTGATGAGTATTCTAAGGGAAATCCTAATAAGATCTATGGTCACCTCCGATATATATGTCACTATAACTGTAACAATTTTGTCCTGGGCTGAGATACAGAAAGTCAAAGGATGCGGGTGGTTCAGGGCCGTGTTCTTCAGTGTTCCTCTTGTGATGGGCTGTAATAATGGTGACGACGATGATGAACCATAGTACCAAGTATAAATAACCTGCAACTGGGAGTTGAAAATACAAGTATAGAAGAATATAGTGTACTGCAAATCGTCCCCACATTGGTATTAGACGTTTAGCAGCTGTTCACAAGTTGTCGATGATACTCCTAATAACACTTTAAATACATTTAAACGGTTTTAGTATTCGGAATAAGGCTTAATTAAAATTAGACGTTTCAACAAAATTGTGCATCCTTAATTGTATTTAGGACGTGAAAATTGTATTTTAGTTTAAATTCAAAATCACGTATTGTATGCTAGGTTTAAAGTTATCAATTAAGGAATCGTCACATTGAATTAGCTACAGTTTCATTTCGGAAGTTATAGAAAGTTATATTGAGCCTAGTTAAAGTTAAAGCAGTGCTTAAGTTACTTGACTCTTATTAAATAAATCTAAGAAGAAACGAACTGGATTTGTGATGGATTCAATGTTTATAATGCTAATGTTAATGAAAAATTGCGTATATACTTAATTTATTGCTCATTGTTTTTTATTTCATAAACCTTATCTCCATACTGGGACTTACTCCTGTATCGTGAGGGCAGTATACATACATAAATTTTACAAGAACAATCATCCAGACCTAAAACAATTATTTATAGCGTATACAAATACTTGTTCCGTGCGAGATTTGAACCCTCGGTCCTTAGCGATGCAACTCATACTAAATCCCGGACTTGATTTTAAACAAAAAATAATGAAAAGAAGTGCTTTTCGTGGGTTTTTTAAAATGGTGTTTACGTCTATTTATTACGCTATGGCAGTGAATTCTTGTAACTCATTTGCCTAACTACCTGTAATATATTGTGGAAATCAAATAAGGTATTGTGAATTGAGTATTAAGTATTAAAGACAGTAATTATTGAATAGACGAGAACTCCTACCACCTAGGAAAACTTTATCCGATTATACGGCAAAAATTTACCAATGGTACTATTAAATCTTAAAATGTTCAAACTTAGACGATGCTGCATAATATAAAATGTTGCTGAGCAAATCCGAGCGCGGTCTGTGAACGACGGTATACGATCATACCTAAATAAGTTTATGAATATACAGTATTTTATAATTAAAAAAATACATATCGTTGGCACAAAGAAAGTCGTAATAATTTTTTTATATACGAGAGGGCAAAGGAGCATGCGGCTCACCCGATGGTAAGTAACTGCCGCTGCCCATCAGCAACTGCAACACCAAGGAGATGGCAGATGCGTTGCCGGCTTTCTCTACACTACACAGAAGACTACACTAGGCTCCACATAATTAGTAGTTCTTTTATGGGACAAGGTATACCGGTTTTACATTAAAATCCCAGAAAATGTAGAACATTTGTCAGTAAAATAGGTTTAAATGTTTTATTGAAGAAAACTTTTATAATCAAAACTATTGTAAAGTACAATATGTTAAGACCCACTGTGTTTCTTGCTTGTTCTTCTCAGGACAGAGGTATTTAATGAACCGGCGGTAAATAAAAAAATAACTTTCAATAAGTATTATGAATAATTAATATTGTATAAAATAATTCTCATCTCATTTACGCGAACACTACACATTTAAATAAAACTACTTTTTACGGATTTTAACGCGTGTATGAATTTATTTTATATTCACAATGTTTCGGGCACTTTACAGCACCCATGGTCACGGGGGGGGGGGGGGTTGAATCTTTAATACAGAGCTGTTTGACGTCTCATTGTCATAATTGACCACGGCTATCTCCAGATTAAAATTGTTAATTTTCGATCCGATCTACGCAGTATGAATTTATAGTATCTTGAAGTTTTGCATTTGTGTGCTTGGTTTGGGATTTAATTTTATTAATTATACAATATAAATGAATACATGTTTGAAACAACAGTAAAAGCTATCTTTAAAATGAATTATGTAAATAGATTGTACAACCTTTCATATTGTATTAAATTGAAAAGAAAAGTTTCGCTGGGTTTCTTGCCGGTTTTTCCCAGGACAGATGTTTTTTTTTCTAAAACAGTGGTAAAAGTAAATAATAGCTTTCAATAAGAATTTTATGTAATTATTACTGAATAGGACGAATTTCTCTTCTTCTTCCAATAGGACGAATTTCTCTTACACCGTTATCACACGGTAAACGGAGTAGAGGTGGGAATATGAACGGAAAGTCAATTCACTGGTACTTTACTTTTATGTTTGTCCAAATCCAATACACAACAAAGTTTAAGGTTCAACAAAAAGTCGAAAAAAACTTATACAATTTATTGCCTGAACCCGGAACCTAGCAACAAATCTTCAGAGATGTATTGTCGCGCGATAACAATCTATTTTTGAAACGCAGCAACTGACTCTAACTTGTATCTGCGTCAAGATAGCAGTGATGTATCACGGGGCTTAGCTCGGTGGCTTTCTACAATTTATTGTACTCAATGCATATGACATATTTTACGTAACACCGCTGCCTATAAAATATATAATATAAAATATATATTTTACGTAAATCTTACTAAAAAAATCAAGTAGTTTAAGCTAATGCTGCAGCGCAGCAGGTTTTTTAGAATAAGGGTGACAAATGAGAACACTCTCCACCTGATGGTAAGCGAGTGCTGTGCTCCATACATATTTAAATTTAATACTCAATTAAGAAATGAAATACAAATGCGTTGTCACCCCTAGAATTCAGCTGGAATGCCTCGTTTCTAATAAAAAAGATCCCCGAATCCTTTACATTCACAATTCAAACACAGCAGTATTAAGCTGATATTTTATGCTGGTATTCTGTGAGAGCGCGATCCTGGCACAGTCGATACGACTCATTTTTGTTTTTTTTTTTGCACGCGAAGCAATTGGAAAGGGCTACCCTTTATGTAGGGAGGCAGAAAATGCGTTACGCATACCACGATAGCTGGTCTATCGTGGTTATGAGGGACTCACTGCCTACCGAGGGAACCTAAGTGATACCCTCTAAAAACCGCCTTTGGGGACTGGCAACTGGCTGTTTAAGCTTCTTATGCCGTATCGGGAGCGACCTTCTTTTGGGAAAAGAGGGTTCGTGCTATAACCATCAACAGTCACTACGACCATAGCTGCAGCGTGGCTCTACCACGTAAAGTATTCTCAATAAATTATACGATTCATCTCTTAAATATTCCAAGTACTCGTTATTTTATTCGTTTTTAATTGTTCTCTAAGATATCAGTAACCACGAAGGTTATTGTTATATTCGGTGGGTGGATCACACACACATCTATTGGGGGGTGATCACACACGCGCATACAAATTGACGCATTAAAGACGCGCGGCGGCGATTATAATCTAAATGGCTTTCTTAAATGAAGCTGTATTGAAAATTTATCTATGAGGCGAATGTTTTGAATATTTAGTCGTAACAGTAGAGACTACGCGGCTTTTTAGACAAGCGGAGTCATGCCCTTAGTAAAAGGACGTTTAAATGTCCTTTTGTATTGACGAGTTACAAAGACATAATGGTGAAAGAGAAGGAATCTATATAGTTAGTAGTAGTACTTATTTGTAATACTAGGTAGCATTGTATCTAGTACTACCTCGGGATAGGGGATTGATTCGATAATTTAAAAAGACGTTAACTACTTGAAGTTATTTACACAAAGTTTGGATTTAAACAATATTTATTTACAAGAGTGACAATCGAGCACATGGTCCACCTGATGGCATGTGTGGCTGTGACTTTTAGATACTAGCATCTATTACGGATTCAAATTCATAGTCAAATTCAAATCTTTTATTTTATTTAGTCTTATGAACGTCAAAATCTTCACCAGTTCACAAAAACAAAATCTCAGGGGAGAGTCTGCCAATAAACTCCGGGTTCATTATTTAAAAAGGCAACGTTATAATTTCATTTATAACTTATAATTATATCAAGAGTGGCAAATGTCTATTGATATTTCTAAATATCAATTTTAGCACTAGACTAAATTTTGGCTGATTGTTCCAGTATATTTTTAGAGATTTTGTTGTAAAATTTTACGCATTAATTTAATTTAAAAAAAAACAAGCTTTCTAGTTTTTTATATCTAAATTTAGGTGCGCTACAGGGGACAGTCCGTTTTTCCGATAAACATTTAATTGTTAAAATATTAATCTCATGGAATAGGTCCCGTAGCAACTTACGGGGCCTCAAGTTATCTATATTACCCGTATTGCTTACTTTTGAAAATGAATATTGTTTCTACAATAACACGGATGTTAACACAATTAAGTACCCAGTATTGTTTGGTTATTTTTTATTACAGCACATTAAAAGTCCATTGCTGAACATGAGCAGCTGCCATACGTTACCTTACGGCCAGGCGCCGCAGCTTTTTATAACTTTGACTTATTTTCAGGAACATGCTACTGTCCATCACTTGCTCATTTCATTTTGAAACCCACGAGATGACATGGGGCTGTGGATTATCTTACGCCGATAATACATGGCGGATACTAAATGCAGGTGCAATGTCACCCCTGAGGACTAAGATGGATCTTGTTATCAATATATTTAGTAATAGTATTTTGTAAGAACGTAGTCCTTCTCGTTCGAGCTTACCAAACCGGGTTACAAACGTTATACTTCTGCAACTTGGCTCTACTACGTAAAATATCAACCAAGTATTAAACATAGAAGTCGTAATAAAACATATCCGTACCGATAGAACGTTGAGTTGTAAAATAAATCAAAACAATTATAAAAAACGCAGTACACAACGGCTCTGTGGTTTCATTATACTACTTCTATGTTGCAGAGAAACAACAAATGCTCACTCGAAGACATTAAACAACATTGTAACTTAGTTATCACGCGTAAACTTTATAATGGATTTAGTGAATGAAATGAGGGACAAAAACATGACGAGGGACCGCGGGGAAACTAATTTAATTTAGAGTACAAAAGTTGATCGCATCGGACATATCGGGTGATCACACTTCAGCGGTTTGGTCAACTAATTGAAAAAGTTTTTGTCGCATGTCGAGCGGCGATCGCGCCGGTGTGTGCGAACCTTTATTAAACGTTTTATTGCGTTTAATTACAAACTTTGTTTTCGGCTTTTTGTGATTCCCTCTATCGCCTATCACTCATTCCAAAGTTGCACATCTTAACAAAATAAAAATAAATCATAATTGTTTTTTTTTACTGAAATTTGTTTAACCGTAGTAAGTCTTCAATTATCAAACTCAACATTACATACAAAACATGGAAAATAGCGCTGTTTCTTGATCCCCGGTCATGTAAGTGCAAAGCTCGACACAAACGGTTCGTTAAACTGTTCAGTTGTATTAACTGATCAGTTAAAACGGATGTAAGCCATTACGATTTCCCTACTCACTAGCTTCAACCCGGCCTTCATTTCCCGATCGACGGGGCTGCGCGCAGACGTGCGTTGCAGGAAGGTGACTGTACATGAATACAAATATATTTTATTACAGGACCAACTTTCTTAGTCGAAAAATTAGCATTTCTCTAAAAATTCGATAAGTTCTCACTCGACTAAAACTAAAATGTATGAAAGAGCTGATTAAGAAAGGTCCTATAGTAAAAGTTGTTCGTATTCACTAGTGACATCATGTGTGGCTTTATCTAAGACCATCTCAGCAAGTATACGAGATTTGATAGATAAAAAATTGCGTAACGTATATATCTGTCTAAATGTGATCTACCTTATGTTAGGCAAACTGCTAACACTGCAATCTGTAACCTTATGTGGGGGCAAACTGCTAACACTGCAATCTGTAACCTTATGTGGGGCAAACTGCTAACACTGCAATCTGTAACCTTATGTGGGGCAAACTGCTAACACTGCAATCTGTAACCTTATGTGGGGCAAACTGCTAACACTGCAATCTGTAACCTTATGTGGGGCAAACTGCTAACACTGCAATCTGTAACCTTATGTGGGGCAAACTGCTAACACTGCAATCTGTAACCTTATGTGGGGGCAAACTGCTAACACTGCAATCTGTAACCTTATGTGGGGCAAACTGCTAACACTGCAATCTGTAACCTTATGTGGGGCAAACTGCTAACACTGCAATCTGTAACCTTATGTGGGGCAAACTGCTAACACTGCAATCTGTAACCTTATGTGGGGCAAACTGCTAACACTGCAATCTGTAACCTTATGTGGGGCAAACTGCTAACACTGCAATCTGTAACCGTATGTGGGGCAAACTGCTAACACTGCAATCTGTAACCTTATGTGGGGCAAACTGCTAACACTGCAATCTGTAACCTTATGTGGGGCAAACTGCTAACACTGCAATCTGTAAACTTATGTGGGGCAAACTGCTAACACTGCAATCTGTAACCTTATGTGGGGCAAACTGCTAACACTGCAATCTGTAACCTTATGTGGGGCAAACTGCTAACACTGCAATCTGTAACCTTATGTGGGGCAAACTGCTAACACTGCAATCTGTAACCGTATCGAAGTCAGCCTCGGCCATTACCTTAGATTTGATAGAACACAAATACTTCCTACGAATGATGATTCGTGAAGCTATTGAAATTTAAAAAAATATCCCAACTTCATCAAAAAGGTGACTGGTTACCAGCCACTGGCGTCCTGTAATTAATAAAATATAATCCAAAGTTAAGCATACCTCTGCAATACTTCAATAGACAGGGGACTCAATCAGCGTAGATCGGACCAAAAATCAAAATTCATAGCTGTAGGTAGTCCGAGTTAACTATGACATCGTATAACACCTCAGCTCTCCATATTACATTCGTTCATTCATGCATATTGACTGCAGTCTATCACCGGGTAGTGGCGGTTAAGAAATCCCTCTAGCCCATATCATCTTTATTTTTCATTTCATTTTTCATTTTTTTTAAACGTTACCCCTACACTATGATTTTCTCTTGTATCGTGGGGGCAGCTTACAAACATAAATTGCATAAGGACAAACATTCAGACCCGGAGCAACTATTTGTAGGCCATACAAATATTTGTTCCGTGCGGGATTCGAACCCGCGATCCCCAGCGCAACCACTCATTGCTAAGCCACTGCGCCACGGAGTCCTCAGTCCACGGAGACGTCATCATCTTTATTATTTTGAGTTATTATTAGAAATCATCTTCCAATTAGCTGCTCACTCACAATAATGAATAGATTGCCTTATAAAGGGATTTTGACCATAGTTGCCACGCTTGGTGAGTGGGATGGCAATCGCAGTTTTTTATTATTTGTTTCAGCTCAATATGTTCAACATGGTGCTGCCCGTCACTTGATCAGTTTCCCTCTGTCGCCTCCTGCCGCACGCACGATGTTTCGTGTAGTGACAGCTTAACAGAAACCACTACATATACCTTATCACCCACGTATATTACATAATGGGTGCTTTAAAGCACCGTAAACGTCAGGAATCAAAAATAAGTTAAACTTAAACGCAATAAAATTCATAAAATTAGTTTTATTTAACGTGTTGTATTACCGTTTTTATATAATGAATTACCGCAAAGGACCTCCTGATTTCATTAAATACCGTTTTTTATCTTTTATAAGGAAGCTCAAAACTTAACCGAATGGCCCGTATTTTTGCGGGGTCGCGCTGCGATCGTACTGCTTTTGCCCCCAGCTTCGCCAGCCTCCAATACAGCCTTAACGAGCATTCACGTATTTCTGAAACAATCCATTGCATTTGTATTCGAGTCATGCAACCGTTCCACAGAGCAATTAAAAATGTTCGTAATTTCGCTTTGAGGCGCTGAATGCCAACTCTTGAATACTAATTATTTATTTTCAGCTTCGGTGTTATTGCTTTTAAAATTTTCATACGACCTCTTTTTAGGTAGAATTACTAATGAATTTTAATTAAAATAGAACATGTCTTAGACAGTTCTTAAAAAAGTAATTTATATTTTACAATCTTAATTTAGCATCCCTATATACCAAAGTACTAAATATTAAATATCTACCTAGGGGTTAGGCTTAAAATCTTTTGGTACTTATATATAATAGAGATGCCTTTGAGTTAAACATAAATTCAATAAATCGATTATTTTCTTCATCGTTAACATTTTACATGTTCATTGACCCGCGCGTTTATATCGATTCCTTTCATGAAAAGTTAGGAAGAGTTTTCATTCCTTACACCGCTTTTAAATAAAACCAGTTTTTACGAATTTTATCGAGCATATTTACTTATTTTACGTCTTAACTTATTCGCGTCTACGTCTCAGTGAATGAGTCAAGCCGGCCACAGTCGAGCGTGTGCCTGCTGTACTGCCATATGTCAGAGGTATCACTGACAAGATTGGCTACATCTTCAGGCGTGTTTCCATTAAAAATACCGCAAGCTCCAGAAAAAAATTAGTTAGTTTTTACTATCGGGCGAGTGTAATGTCCCTCTGCAAGATACAGGAGTGTATAAGCTTGATTGTAAATGTGGTCTCTCTTACATATAACAAACAAAAAGATAAACAAAAACCCGCGTTAAAGAACATATAGCTGATGTGAAAAATCCATGCTTCGGAAAGTTTGCAGTCTGTGAACACGTACAGGATTGCCCCCATTAGTACATAAGATTTGAAAAAACACAAATCCTAGCTAAAGAACACCGATTCCCTCCAAGAACGGTTCGCGGGGCTGTTGAAATCAAAGAACATCCTGATTTTGAAAGAGAAGATGACTGGGTGCTACCATCTGCTTGGGATCCCATAATTAATAAAATTAAATCCCAACCCCAAGCATACAACTGCTAGACTCCAAGATCATCGGTACAAAAATAAATAATTTTAATCTGGAGGTAGCCGTGGTTGACTATGACACTGGGACGTCGAACACCTCAGTTTCCCCCGCCGACCCACCTTGGGTGGTTTAAAAGTGCTCGAAACGTCGGAAATATAAAATATGTTAACCTATGCGATAAAATCCGTAAAAACTAGTATTATTTAAATATGTAGTGTAGCGTAAATACTAGCGTATAAGAAATCATTACGCTCTTAGGCTTTTAGGAATTATCACAAAACTTCCCCTACGACAATTACAACCATCATCAGTGCGATCAGTGCGATGTGTACGTGTAAGACTTACCGGGAAAACATCGCGCTCGAAAAAAAATGTAAATACACATGAATATAAGTTTTATGTCCATTTTTTACGTGGTAGAGCTACGCTAAAGTTATTAAGCAATGGGTCAGCACTACTATTAGCCTGACAAAGCAGACAAGTTGTGTGTGAGCAGAGAACTGACCAGTACTAAACCCAGCAGGGTTTTTTTCCCAATAGTAACACTACAATGTAAAATATGTTGCAATTTTTTTTACAAAATAGATACGTCATGATATCGTTTAATTTTAGTGGTAAAAGAGTATAAATATGTGGGCACTCATAATTACAGCTTTCTTTTAATCTATCGTTGATTTTATCACATCAGTGTTATTTTAGAAAGCGTTACGCTTATCAAAATCCACAAGGCTGAACAGCATTAGTATCATCTTCGTCATAATCATCACATCCATTCACAACTCCATTGCTAGAAGCTCCGCTGCTTGTCCAAGAAATGCCACAAAACACGTTCTTGAGCCATATGCATTCACCGACTGTTTGCCACCCTACACTTCGCTTACTTGTTGGCAAGGCTGCAACTGCTCCTTAATTTCCATATCGGTTTTGTTGTGAACTATTGTTGTACATTAAATTTTATTATTAAAAATATACAAACACGTAGCTATTAAACAATTTAATTCGTATTTTTTTGTTTCAGGTACGTTGTAAAAGTGTTTCAACTTCAGAGAACCTTGAGCTACGAAGAAAGAAAACATTGTAAGTTTTTACAAATGGCTTTTAATATCAAATAAAATATAGGTAAAAATAAGCACATGTAATCAACATCCATAAAATCTTCTCTTCGGGTTACTGTGAAATTTTAAATGATTATTTCATAATTTCTTTAATGATATCGACTTTAGTTTGAGTGAAATTTCGCTTTTTCTTTAGTTTAATACCCTCTTTAAGTTCACTGTCCGAGTCCGACACAGGCTTTTCTAAGAATGTTTTATACTTAATTGTATAAAATATTACTGCGTAAATTAATGTTGAAAAAGTGTCCTTGTTGTTTTTTATTTTCGGGAAAACTACAATAATATATGTTTTTTTTTTCATTAAATTACGTCTACGACAACGTTTATCTAGTACTGGAGAAAATGTCGCATTATCCCAAGCAGTTCTAATGAGCAAATTGTTGTCCGTCCGGAATTTAATATGGAGTCCGTCGTCAGGCGCAAGTTCCCGCGTAAACATTGCGGGGCTTGTGGAGACGAGGGACGGACTAGTTGGGCTCAGACTATCTTCATGTTGTTAGCTAATAAAATATTACACTGTGTTGCATATACTCGTAAAAACCTCCCTTCCCTCTTGTACTTGCTCTATTAAACAAACAATAAATGTTCAAGCGAAAGAAATTATTTTTCCTTATATAGAATATGCTCGCACGGTCTCCTCTCCTTCCGATTCTCGACTGCTGACGCAAGCTCTGTAGACATAACTAAAGACCAGCTAACTAAGCTCGAGAGACTTCAAAATTCGTAAGTAAGTATTCGGTTCGTATTTGGATTGCGTAAATTTGACCATATTTCCCAATTTCGCTCACGTCTCAAGTGGTTACCTATCCAATTTCGCCGGAACATGCATATCCTTTCTATTCTGTACTGTGTCTTATTTCACCCTTCTACTCCTCTTTATCTAAAGGAGAAGTGTTTAGTTTTGTTGGGCTTCCAGGGGAACCTCTACGCTCTTCAAGAAAATTTATTTTAAGTGTACCAACTCACAATACGTCTTTCTTTAATAAATCTTTTACTGACCAACCTATTAATCTCTGGAATGCCCTACCTTTGTATATACGTGAAGCACAAACTATTGTAGTCTTCAAGCGACTTCTTAAAGAGCATTACTTGTCTCAATCGTTCGAAAATCATTAGGATAAATTATGTGATTATGTAGTTTTTGTATTTATTTGTTTATGTTATTGTTTGAGGAATATATATACGTATGTATGTGCGTATCATATTTTTTAATGTATTACTAATTTATATGTCATTTTATTGCATGTATTGATATTATATTAGGTATATATATATATATATATATATATAGGTATATATTTATATACCTATATATATATATATATATATATATATATATATATATATAGGTATATATTTATATTGCACCACCTACCTAGTATTCACTGTTTTATTTCAATGATTTCAAAAGGAAGGATAGGCCCATCTAAATATATTACTCATAACTTTTTCATACAAGAAAAAGTTGCGCATCTGTCATAATACAAACGTCATAATATGTAACCAGGTCTTAAAAAAACGTCATATGTACACGATGTAACCAGGGTCGGATTTCGTAGTATAATTATCCTAATTGTACCATTATTTCATACTTTGTAGTACATAGTATCGTAATAATACTAAGCGAAAATACCATCATTTACCTAAAGGTCGACTTGTATTATTATTGGGTCCTTTTACATTTTAATATTAACCGTACGATATCTAGAATTTCTGTATTGTACATGAGTACCGCGTTTTTTTAATAAAATTGGAATTAGCTCCCTTTCTGGTGCTCGATCGATGCATTTATGTTGCATCCTTGATACAACTATAATGAGGGGCTACCACGATGAAAACTATATGCTCCAGAAGCAGTCGATTTGAAAACAGAATTTCAAAATATTTTATGAAGCAGATTTTCAGATTCAATTAAACAGATATGGTTTCTTTTGTACTCTTTTAGTTTCACCCTTATTGAATATAAAATATATTAGGTTCCAAGATTCAAAATTTAACTTACAAAAAGTTCTATAAACTTAAAAAACGAAACATATAGATGAACTATACGCGTGACGCCAAAATCCCGGCACATGGGAAAAATAAACACGAAACGTCAAACTTGATATAATTTTTTAAATAGTATAATTTTATTTTCCATGTACAATATTTTTGAGGGTCTAAATGCAACCCTGGCCTAATCTTGATAACGTAACTAAACTAACTGTAAAATAAAACTTTAAAAATGCGTTTATATAATAATTTAAGTGTAACAAAATTAATATAAGTTTATTTACCGATGATACGATATCCCATGTTTTTTTTTAAATCTTTGTATTGTAATTATTGCATTCTTTTACCACGCAACTGGACATATTTATGACAGGCAAATCTGTCCTGCGCGCGCACCACTGTCGACCGATTCGCGTTGGCCCTAAACTGTAATTTTAGGGCCAGCGCACTGGTCCGTTTTAGTTGTTCGGTCGGCCCGGTCACTTACGCTAGTAATATATAAGTCAATGTTTTATTCCTTTACAACTTTGGTTGCCTGGAAGAGATCGCTATGTAGCGATAAGGCCGCCAAATTGTACATGTAATCTGCTCTATGTTATGTTCTTTGTAAATTTGTTTATGGTGTGCAATAAAGTATATTCATTCATTCAAAAATTGTTTAGTAAGGGTTATTATACTACTGAAGCGTACATAATTGATAATAATCCCTGAGAACGAGGTGATTGCTACTTTACTGTTTCTAAATGTTTTCAATTTTCATACATTGTATAAATTATTAAAAAAATACCACTGGGTTTCTTGCTGGTTTTGTTGAGGATAGAAGTTTTTTTTACGAACAGTGGTAAAGCTGAAATAACTTTCAATAAGTTTTCGTGTGATCTATATTGAGTAAAAATGATTCTATTGTAATAAAAGAACGTGGTAGAGCATGGGCTAAGCTAAATTTCGCAATACGCAAGCCATCCGTGTTCGGTCCCCGCCAGCATCAATGCTTTGTTAATTGCAATTATGATTTACCAAATGCTCCAAATTGAAATTAAATATTGTGCGTTTTCCTATTTCTAATACTTGTGAAGTGCAGCAGGATCATTGCTTCATTACCCTTAATCAAGCAAATGTTAAGCTGTATTATAATAGATGAATATAACCGATGAAACATGGGGAAATTAGCATTTTCGAGAAATAAAATATTTCAATATAATATTTTCAATATATTTCAATATAATATGTTTAATTTCGAATAGGATTAGTGAACTCTGCCACCACGCACTAGAGCAGCGCACCGGACCATTTGCTCCATAACCCTCAACCAGGCTTAACTTATGTTTAAAGTGTGTACTATATAATACGAACCACCAGGGTACCAACCTAACAGTACAAGTAACACTAAAAGTAAGTAAGTAACAAAAAAAAGTAAGGACCATGGACTAAGATGCAATGCCTATTTCTTCCAGTAAAATGGATCTCCGGTTCTCTAGACTCACTTTACGAAACACATCCGTATTAAGCTGTTATTTTACGATGGTATTTATTCTGTAAGAGCGTAGTCCTACCCCGGTCGAATCGATTAATTAGTACTACAATCATAACATAGCTGGGTCTACCACGAACCTACCAAAAACCTACCCGTAGCCTTATTTTTTGTATAAAAAAACTATTTTCAATGCACAAAGCAAGGCAATGGCACGTGTGTAAATGATGGCCCAGACAATCTGGCGGCCGCCGGACTACTGCAAGTCATACGCGGTTAGCGGGTACAGAAGCACTCCTTTTGATGTTCATGTCTGCAAAAGACTAGATATTAAAATAATAAAATAGTATTACAATCTCGTGTAGTAGCGGTGTAAGAATATGCACTACCCCATATCGTCTTGTAGGCGTCGCAAGAGGACGGAAACTATAACAGCGGTTGTCACCTGCTGCGCGCGGCACCTGTGCCAAAACCCTCTCTATGAAGCAATCTATGGCAGAGGCCTATGTTAATTGGACTGTTATAGACTGTAATAGGTGGAACTACAATACGTACTACCTCGTTGCCTTCCTCGTTGGTATAGTAGTAAGCAAGACTTCTTATTACGTGATTCTGGATTCAAAACCCGGGTCAGGTCAGAGTCAGTTCTTAGGTTTTTCAGCACTATAATCCTATCCTACGCAGGTTGTAGTCTCCGCTGAGACTGGCCGCCGTAACCCACATTTGGTCTTAACGACATTATATACTACTATAAATCGTCATTATATAAAATACAAACTGACTTGTACTATGCACGATATCGTATTCATTTTACTAGTACTCGTAGTAGACGTTCCTTGAATCCAAAGAAGAAGAAGAAGTTCAAAACCACCGATTGACAAGTAAGTACTCAAAATTGCAAGTGAAAATAACACTGGATCGAACTCGGTTTGCTCGCATACTATAAAATTTAGGGCGAAGAACCCATGTTATTTTAAAAATTGCTTATTTACGATAGTATTATAGAGCGTGTATTTACGAACCTTAAAATATGCATTGTGAGCTTTTCTTAATTAGTGTATGTTGGTTACGAAAAAATTTGAAAAACAGTTGGTAGACTATCCCTGCAATTTCCCGCTTTTGTCGAGCTTGGAAGTTTTTGAGCTCAAAAATTCAAAAGTTCTATAAAAAAAGCGATTATTTAAACATTTTTAAATAGCTATAACTTTTGAACGTCTCTTTCGAATTTGATTTAATTATTATTATGATTAAAATTGGATGAAGATAATTAATAATTTGTTGCAGTTTTTAAGAGCGAAAAATTGTTTGTCAGGTCTTGAGTCAAAAGAATTAATCGAAGAATTTAAAAGATACCTAAAAACAACGATTATTTAGAAATTTTTAAATAGCTATAATTTTTAAACCTGTCGTTACATTTTAAATTACTTGGCGGCAATCGACACAGGTTTTCAATTACCAAAAGTGTCTTTGATGTGTTTTAAAGATATCGTATGACAAAATTTTATTCACATACTTTAACACTACACACACACACACACACACACATACACACACACACACACACACACACACACACACACACACACACACACACACACACACACACACACACACACACACACACACGCGCGCGCACATACCCGCGAACACACGGTCGGACATCCAGCTGGAAATAGTTGAAAAAGCTCCCTAGGACCTCAAAACGTAGTAGTAACGTAACGGAGATATGATGAAGACTCGCATTCTTGAAATCGGACCGAAATGAATAACTTCCTACTTTTAAAATTATTAATTTTCAAAGCAATTATTCGCCTTTGAACTTGCACCACACACGCTTGTGGTAAAGTCGCTTCCTGAACGAGAGAATTCGCGTACAATTGCTCTAAGGAATTCGGGTCCTCTTCAAATAGTGCCGACACTCAGTTGGTGTGGCGGTGGTTAAATCGGGTTGCAGTTCCCTTTAGAAATTTTGTTTCTACTACAGTAATACAAGATAAATTTTATAAAATAATTTGTCAATATTAACAGCACTTTATTTGCATTCTAAATAACAATATATTTTATCGAAAACGGTATCCATGTTGAATAATATACAATAAACGGGCATTTTATTAAATCTTCTATCTAGAATAGTCCTTGCATTTAATCGATACTAACAGTGTTTGATAATAGTTCGGTATTTTGTAGTTTTGGTAATATTTGGTTGCTAAAATATTGTAATTTTTAACAAATTTTTTCTTGTTCGTTTATTAATCAGTTCAATATATTCTCTTTATCGCGAAACAAGTAATTGCTTGCTGAATTATGGCTGATACATCATCATCACTATCGCAGCTCGTTGTAAACTCAGTGCCCAACATACGCCTCTCTCAAACGCAGCCAAAATCATAGTTACAGTATAATTAAAGGCTCGCAATTTTACACTCGAGTACGTGTACGCAAGTAGAGCGCGTCCCTGATGCAGAGCGCAGCGCAGTACAGTAGTATACACATTAGTAATGATAGTTGCAGTGGGTTTTCCGTACAGATTTTGGTATACAGCCTTGTATATGTACTCTATAAAAATATCGTTTTTATTTATATACTCACGTTATATACTCTATTTTTATGAGTTTTAAAGCTTTTTATTATTGGGGGGTATCAATATAGTTTTCTCGTCTGGTTGGGTTCTATAAATATATAATTATAAATGGAAATGAAAAGATAAATATACATAAATATCAATAAAATTAAATAAATATAAAAATACATAAATAAATAAAAGCCCAACCAGATGGAGGCCCTCGGCAGGGGAGACAAAACGGCCGAGGGTTAGGGGGAAAGGGAAAGAAACCGGCGGACGATGCGGGCGGTATCGAGGAGCACCGCCTTCTGCATTTGAGCCAGGAACGGTCCGTCACGTAGTCCCAGCCGCCTCAGATGACCCGACAGGCTGACTGGGATTAGCCCGTTTGCAGAGACGACTACAGGAATAATTTCGGTCGGCAGACCACCCCACATGTCGGTCACTTCGTGAGCCAGATCCAGATATTTTGTTCGTTTATCTGTTTCGGCTTCCACGAGGTTCTCGTCATACGGAATGGTAATGTCGACCAAAAATATCCTTGACTGTTTTTATTATTATTATTATTTTACTATAAGTGGGTTTACGTATATACAATCGAAATGTTCATGAAGTTAATTATCTGTGTAAGGTCCCGACTGAAAATCAATGCTGGGAACCTAAGCATTGGTTTTTATATTGAGGTGGGATCCCGTTTGATACCACTAAAACTATATTACTTTAATTATTTATAATATGAAAGTTTTTCTGTTTTTCAACGTTGCTTTTTTGTCAAATAAATACATTTCTTTATTCTTTCTTTCTTTGTAGCTGTTTTTGAACTATTCTATAGTAAATACTAACATTCGTCACCTACTATTACAGCATAAATGCTCTTTCTGAGCCACATGCAGCGTAGGTACTAAGTGCATATGAATTGCTCCAATTTGCACCTCGCCGGTAGTAATTTCCTGGTGACTGCCGCCCGTACCATTTGCATGTATTTTATCTCACGAACCTCGACAGCTCACCTGTTGATCAACTTGTCTTTCTAGTATTTCATTGTATTTTATTGACCATTTTATATTTATTACTATTAGGTAAGCAAACTTGACAAATTAAAAAAATATACGAGTACATGAACTTTTAACTCAGGGTTGAAGTAAAGCTTACTAATATTATTAGTTTTGTTGTTATTATTTATTAATCGCATAATGTATCTGCACGATAATACATCAGTGTGTAGTGGCGGCACGAACATGTCCGTTAGCCCATATTGTGCTGTGGAATCTCGTAAGGGGCGACATACGGAAACAACCCAGGAGATGTGCCGCAGCGTGTTCCTGGCAACAACTACAAATTAAGAATTGCGTTGCCAACGCGCCTGCCAAGCGGGACAACTATGGTAAGTATCCCCCTTATGATGATCTATTGGAATGCCTGTGTTCAGCAGTGCACATTGACAGGCTGTGAAGACAGAGAAGGAAATAAAGAATTCTGTGTAAATTTACTGAAAATTGTTTAAATGGTGTATGCAACACGTTCATAATATAGGTATATCCACGAAATACAATATCCAGTCGTAGCTTTTATAAATACGGAAACTTGTATGTGGTCTATCTACATTGACGTTACTTCCGTCTGAAAAAAGATCTGGGTTACCCTTAAGCCGTGCCTAAATATGTTCAAGTTTAAAAATCAACATTTAAAAAAAAAGGTAATTTTCGGGGCTAAGGCTAACTTTAATTCGTCTATACGCTATATAGACGAATTAAAGTTTCGACTTCAGCATTCAGTCAGTCAACAGTGGTAGAGCCACGCGGCAACTTTGCTGTGGCACGTATGGGCCGGCTCAAACCGGGGTGGTACGACGACCTCACAGAATACCGGCCTGAAGTGGAAGCTGCTGAGCTTTCGTCTGGTGAGTGCAGGTGGCAGGAGTCCCAATTCCCCCCCCCCCCACCTTAACATGGCAGCGGAATTAAGTGAAGATCTACCCCAGGAGGGTACCAGCACCCCTGGAGAATCCCTCACTGAGCATCCACAACCAAGTTACTCCACTCCTGAGCGTTCGTGCTCTAGCTGCCCCGCATATTCTGGAGGGGGCAAAATTCCGCTCAAGACAATAACTGCTCGGAGCAAGCTAAGCAATAAGACCAAGGTGACCCCTACCACGTTATCCGTGAATTTCTGCAATATC
The DNA here is from genome assembly GCA_907164705.1 of Parnassius apollo. Taxonomy (NCBI): domain Eukaryota; kingdom Metazoa; phylum Arthropoda; class Insecta; order Lepidoptera; family Papilionidae; genus Parnassius; species Parnassius apollo. Next base: position 1,791,630 of record CAJQZP010000533.1, read on the forward strand.
AGGTGAATTCATTCTAACCTAAACGGCATCCACTACCATCACGAGACGGCGAGGCGAGGCTCTTTCTAATCGAGACGCAGATGACCTCTCCGGCTGATGCTTCCTTACCCGGGGTACAAACTGGAACACGTCTTTGTGCCTCGGGCTGGAGTTTACGTTTACGTCAGAGAGGACATCTGTTCTCGACGCCTCGGCAGTCTTGAAGGTTCAGATCTGTCCATCCTTTGGCTACGCGTAGGCAGCGATGATCAACCGTGCGTCTGCGGGTGCCTCTATAGGTCCCATAGAGGTAATGCCGAAACAGACCGACTCTTCGACCACGTCCAAATGGCTGCAGATTCGTTGCTACAGCAGATCCCCTCCGCAGAGATCGTGAAAAAGAATCGCTGCAGACAAGAAAGCAAATGTGTATACAAATGATTTTAAAACTACTGGTCATATCGCTGGATACCGATGACGGCTGCTATCAACCTTAAATGGCAGGAAGGCAACGTCATTGGATCTTTTCACTTCGTCGTCTTGTGACTGTCACCCATACTGGCCTCAGTTGCCGCATCGCTCGTCGTCTCGTACTTCACACCTAGTCCTTCCCTTGCATCTGCACGATAAGCCGCCACAAACTTCTTGAATATGTTGTTATTAAAACAAAAATAAAATGAGGAAAAAAGAAAAAGAAAAAAGACATTTACTTATTTTATAAAATCCAAAAAAACAAAAACTTTTTTAAATAATTTTAATTTTTTTAAAATTAAAGTTAAATTAAAACTATAACTTTCACTAAAGCAATTTTGTTAAGTAATTTGTTATAATTGAATAAAACTAAATTTACGGATTCTATCGCGTTTATTTAGCTGATTTTACTTATTTTTAATTCCCGACGTTTCGGGTGCTTTACAGCAACCATGGTCACGGGGGGGGACAAGAAATCATTAATTTGTTATAAGTTTATTTCGCCGTGTGGAGTCTTTACATATTCTTACCTCTTAGTTTTTGAGAACATTAAGAGTTTTGAAAAGATAAACCAGTACACAAGAATAATATCAAACAAAAGGAAGCAATAAAATAAATTTGCAAAATAAATCTAACGTTACTAAAGAGATCTGCTAGGATCAAACAATTCTCATTATTTTCTCAGAAATTCGATACAAAGCGATCAAATTGCTGTCTTCATTTCTGTCGTAGAATCGATATTGTCAAAGCTGTGCGGTAAACACGACAGTATATTATTTTTCACAAACCCACAGAGAAATAAATGGAATGAAACTATAAAGGAACGAGCCGCATACCGGCAGCCGGCAGCGGCTTATTGCACCACATCGCAACCACAGCCAGTATCTTCAGCCAATATTAATTACTCGTCGTTCAAACAAAACATCTAATAAATCGTCCCCAACTAGCTTAGTGTCGCGAATATAGCTCGGCTTTAAGTGGCTCTGGAAATAGTCTCCTTTATGAATGTTAGTGTATTTCCAGCGTTTTTAAATACTTTTTGCAGTGATTTAAGTTCACGGCTGCGTGCGGGTGACAAATGGCCGCCGCGTCCAATTAGTTCCGTCACTTGGCGCGCTCTCCCGCAGATGACAAGCCCAATTAAGATTTTTACGAAGTGACGTGCGAGTCGTTCCACTACCACAGCCGTTAGTCTCGGCACAGAGTTTCATTTGTTGATCGCGTCGTACTTATTGTAGTAGAATACGAGTGGCAAAACAAGCACATATAGTCAATTTTGATGATAAGTGGATACTGAAGGCCAGTGACATATACATGTTCTCGATTAAGAATCAGAATGCTGAATGCGTTGTAACCGGTGAGAACTAATGGTATGTAAAAAGGGTTTTCTGATTTCTTCACTCACTACACGAAACACAGCAGCATTAAACCGCTATTTGATTCTGGTATTCCCTAAGAACGTGGCCCTACGTCAATCCCACTCGTTCTTCTATGCTAATATAGATGCAGCGTGGGTCTACTAAGAATATTATAATATGTATGATATTTTCACATAGCGATCCAAAAAAGAGTATAAAAAATTATTAAGTTAAAAATGTCAATTAAATCGTTCATTACTAGAAGGACTAACAAAATCTTTAGCAGACTCCGTTTAGCATTACACATTACTATAAATTTCTAATGTATCATGAGACTTTTTACATACACAAATTGTCCATGGACAAACATCCAAAACATCGACATCTTCCTGGCAAGTCGTGATAGGGGAGTTAAATTGCTACAAATTTGACCTCCGATATGTATGGCCGAAAATGAAGAGGTCTTGAGATATACGGATTTTAATTTCAACGTACAAAAACAGTAACAATGAAAGGTCAGTAACAGATAACGGTAACAACAATAATAACAATGACGATAACGACTGAAAATAATAACAGATGAATTAACGTAATGACAGTTTATTAGATGGAAGTTTAAAAATACAGACATAGTCAAAACTTACTAACGAACGTCGCTACTAATGGTGGTTAATATAGCGCCTAGCGCTATCTTTCCATAGTGCACATAATATGTATGCAAGTAGCCGCAAAGGCGCTATGGCGCTTTGGCGCTCTGAATATATGGCAGCAGCCATGGTATCTATACTACGGTCAACGAGAAGCGATATCAAATGTAAATAAAACCTATGCAAGGTTATTAGGAATAGCAGGGGTGCGTGATGTTTGATAGTTTATATTTAACTAGACAATATAGTTTTAAAAAATGTTTAGCGAACCAAAAAAATAGACTTTATATAATTTTTGTTATAATTTGAATTACTGTATAATGTAAATTTAAATTAAATAAACGCTTTATGCGCCATCTCTTTTCTGTATGGGTATTTTATCATTAGGCCAAGTGTACAGCTTCATACTTTCTAAAATCTTCACCAATACTATATGTGTTCATTAGAAATTTAGAAATGAAACTCCAAATGTACGGTGGATGTATTATATACGGAATATTATCTGTATTTTGCACCAAGTTTCTATAACGTTGTTGTAGGTATTAGTAACCCCATTTTTTTCATTCACAGTAAAACTAGTCACATAAAATTAAAAATTAAATTTAAATGATATACATACTTTACTTCCATGGATCTTTAATAAATTAAGAAAGTTTTATTATTACAGTTGCTGTCTTTTAAATAACTTTAAGATACCTTTTAAGTACACTCCGAACCAAGAAGTTTTAATTAAATCTACTAAACAACATTCATATATATCCTACTCCTATACATACCTTTGGACGTTTCTTATTCGGAGAAGTAAAATCTGTTGATCTGTCTCTCAACTTACTTGGTTGAGGCTCCATCATTAACCACTCTTAATAAAAACAATTATCAACAAAACAAAATAACAATAAATCAATAAACAACAGTTACTAAATTGGTCTCCCGAATGTTGGCGAACCCATCTTGACCCTGACCTGTTTTTGTCGGGAAAACATTGACCTTTCGGTCGTTTAACCAGGGGTTGTAACTCCTTCAATATTTAAGCACTTTTTATATGTAGAACTTTTCTATTTATAATGATTTTTTATTATTTTTATATAATAATTGATATTATATATATTTATTAGACAGACAGCTGTAGAAGAAAAATAATCTATTGTTATAAAGTACTTTATTCATTTAACTACAAAAAGCATTAATTTATAACACATACAAAGATTCAAGTGATAACGATACCGAATAGATACGTACTTATTCAAAAGATAGAACTTTATTTTCAATATTATATAAGAACTTTATTTTTATTCGGTGCATGTGGATCGGCCCAAAAAAAGTGACGCATCTCTGGCGACCATTGTCACGTTTCTTTTAGAACGAACTGACGAAACACGCGTTTTATTTTTTAAAGGGATGTATTTGCAAAAGCTCAATATGCTTCAAATATTTTTTTTAATATGAAACTGTTATTAAAGGAATTGCATCGTTACTTACCATAAATTGAAATAAAAATATAACATATTTTTCGTTTACCATACGATGTTTATAGGAACCACAGACATAAAAGAAACAAAAAACAAAGTGCAAAGTTTATATCAATCCAAATTGATATTTAGTTACTACTCCATAACTATAGTTGGTATCATACGTGCGCGCTATTGGGAGTGGACGTGTGACGCAAATTTGATCTAGCATCACACTATTCATCGCGCGTGAACTAATTTAGTGCTAGGCGTTGGTTACTGTATACTGTATATTTATAAGTGATCAAAGATCATGTATGGTCGTCTGCTACAAAAGCAGCATAACTTACGTTTTTTCTTAATGTAAATAAAATACAGATACAAAAGTGATTATTAAATAATGCATCTAAATAGTTGATATATATATATATATATATATATATATATATATATATATATATATATATATATATATATATATATATATATATATCAACTATTTAGTATATATATAATCAATAAACTTTTAAATATGCCTTTAATTGATTTATAATTTACATTAATGTTAAAACAGTCCTAAACCTGAAAAGTATGAAACAATGTTCATTGGATTTTCTTTACCGCTTTATTTTATTTTAGCGTGCTACAAAATTAGCTGCATTTATACACTTGCTGGCCTCCCACACGCTTTAATAGTGCGCTATAACATAGCGTATCTAATAGCGCGCTAGAAAGTAGTTTACAGTGTGTAGCATGCTGTTGATTTATTGCCATTTTGAACAACTCTAGTCGCTACGGCTCAATTTAAAATGACTGTCTGCTTTCTGAAACAATTCACAACCAATCAGATTCCAAGTGACTAAAAGTGTGCAAGCAATCATTCTTTGCCGTTCTTTACCCGCGTTAAATAAAATACATTTTTATTATTATTATTCATTGACTTCACCTGGATGTTATTATCTTTTTGCATAGCTGATTGAAAGGACATGTTTTTTTTTAAATATTTTTACGTCTCATGTCATAGTAATTTTTGAAGTACGTAACATTTTATGATACATAAAGTGTAAAAAAAAATTATTAATACCCATAATTTTTTATTGTGAATACTTTTTGTACTTTTTATGATTGTATTCGCTCGGTTGAAGCTTCAAAAATATAAATAAACTTAAAAAATCATACAAAAAAAGGTTTTATTTTTATTTAGAATTCAGTACGAAATTCTGGATTATTATTGAAAAATCTTTAAAATCCGTATATATCTCAAGACCTCTTCATTTTCCATTCTCTTCATTGGCCATACATATGGGGGGTCAAATTTGTAGCATTTTGAGTCCCCTATCATAACCTGCCAGGAAGTTGTCGAGTTCCCAGTAACCTTTGGTAACCAGTAGCTGCCATACCGATCCATCAAATATCATTACCTTCGCAATATATTGGGAATAGATGCGCAATATCAGCAGCACTTATTTTAATTAAGTAAGAACAGGTGTAAGTTGAGTCAGCGAACACTTGGACCGCAGGACGAGCCTTTTAGTGTCCTTTTTTACTGGTAAGCACTGGCGAAACGCCAAGTTGTCCCTAATAACGATAATGAAGCATTCACATTCCATTCAAATTTAAATTTTAATACCTAAAAGTTAGAAGGTATTTCTCGTTGCAAATCACTGTATAATTATGAATCCGCACCTCGCGCGACAGTAATTGCTGCCGTGTGGACCGTTGATCTAATATTAACGATTTGTAGGGCTGTCGCGCGCGTGAAATACTGTGCATACTAATTTATTAGAGCGCGGTATTGTGGAGTCACTTTTTTTTATAAAGACACAACATTAAGAAACTTATAAATTCGTACAAATTGCAAATCGGTAATTATGCAGCCTTGTGATGTCAAAAGGGATCCCGCCTCAGTATATCTGGGGTAAACACAGCACTGGTTTTCAATCGAGACCTTAATTGACTCACGAAAAATCGGACAATGATATAAAAAAGCACTTAAACGAAATAAAATACAAAATAATGAAATATTAAAATAGTACTGGGTATGCCAGAAGAAGCATAAAAGCAAGTTGAATGCAGTGGAGATGCGATCTCTTCGTAAAATGTGTGGCGTTACCATAGCCGATCGAAAGCGAAACGAAGAGATTCGCAATATGGCAGGATTGAAAGATGACCTTATCACAAAAATTGATAGGGGCGTACTCCAATGGTTTGGGCACGTTGAGCGAATGAGTGAAGACCGAATGGTGAAGAAAATATATAGAGCGAAAGTAAATATTAAAAGGTGTCGAGGTAGACCGAGACTAACTTTCGAAGACCATGTGAGCAAATTGCTCGAAGAGGGGAAGGTCAAGAGTACTCGGATACCTAGACGTGCATGTATGAAGAAGTTAATGAACCTGAAAGAAGCGAAAGAGGTATGTAAGGATCGTGACACTTGGCGATCTGTTCTCTCTGGTTACCCCGTTAGGGATTGTGCGTGAAGATAAGTAAGTAAGTAAGTAAGTTAAAATAGTAATAATAATTATAAAAAACCTAGAAATTATGTTGTTATATATCTAGGATGTACGATCAAGGTCCTTGCTTTGCAACTATTTAATAATTTGTACATTTAAAGTATTAAAATGATAATAAATAATGACAATAAAAGTGTACCCTGCACCACGGAACGTAAAAATATGGACATATCATTACTACTTGCGTTGGACTAAAAATATGTGAAGCACATAATAGGTCCAACAATGGCATAATACTAGATCAACGTCCGACAATCCGCGCTAGTATACAGCGCGTGACGACTCTTACACTGACGTGCAGTGTGTACTAGCGCCGATTGACTACCTCTTTGATCTGTGTGTGTAAACCCGACTGACGATCTTGAGGTCACGGATGTTGGCGGTGCCTCACCCCCGTGCCACGACAAGCACGTCATATCGTTGGTCTTGCACCTGATGTCTTTCCGGTCGTGTCGGATTACCGTCCTATTGGAATAAGAGAGTACACCTCGCATACACTCGTGCACAATAATCCTGCCTGGTCTCCGTTTAGACTGGCTGCGGTGTAAGAATTTAGGTTTGGAGGTCATTATTTTCATCCGTGTGTGTGTATGTCGCGTAAGATAAAGATACTTACGTAGTTTCGTGTGACCGTGTGACAAGCTAAATTGTAGAACCTAGGGTGTTTCACATATTTTCAGTATAAAAATACGTCCATATTTTTTATATCTTATTTATCAACTTTTTGAACAGCCTGAATTATTTAAAATGATTAGGCTCCCATACCTTCCAATCAGTATTTTTTTACCAAGATGCCTCGCGTCACTGCTTTGCCAAATTGGCTGCGATATGCGCTACAAAAAATATGTCTAATGAGCCGCCTTTATACGTTTCTGTTGAAATAAATTACGCTCGATCGCTGACATTGAACACGCCTTATTTGTTTCGAGGGAACTTTATTTATTGGAGTAACTGTTACATTCAAATAAATTAAACAGTGGGTAATAAATCTTTTGAAAATTACATATTTGTGAATTCAATTTGGTAAAGATATTTTTGCTTATTTTTTACTTAATTAAAAAAGTTAACGCCTCATTCGAATTTTAAATTATATAAAATAAAAAAAAAAAAAAAAAAAAAAAAAATAGTATCTGTGGCCGTGGATGGAAAAGGGAAGATCTCCCCGCCGGGCTCTGCTGTTCTGCCCGGGTTGCGGCTAACACTCCGTGTGATAGTTTTTTTTTTTGCACCCGAAGCAAATATGGGCAACCCTCCGGAAAGCGGGGGAGGGAGGCGGTGAATACTCATAGCATACCACGCAGCCGGCTGGGTGGTTATGTGGAGACTTTTACCCAATAAACAACACCACCTTTTGAATTGGCTTACCGATCTGACGAGAGATCTCTAAGCCGTATACGGACGTGACCTCCTTGGCAGAAAGGAGCGCAGTGTGTAGTTCGGAGATGTTCTTTTATATTTTATGATTCGGAATTTTGAGAGCTGATTTAGGCTTCGGTGTGTTTAGCTTGCGGCGTGACAACAGCGCCGCCACATCACCCCCTACTCAGACTGGAGGTCAATAGTGCAGCCTCGTTGCCGACGAATATGCAAGTGCCAGGACTATTAATAAGAAGTAATCCAATGCCAAGCATATAAGGCTCAGAGCCGTGCCGAACACTGTAGCGCAGAGAGTAGCTTGAAGGAACAGGAAGCATTATTATTCCAGTGCTGCGATAAAAGTTTGAAGCTAGCTAGGCTTGCAGGATATGAAGACTGCAGACGATATCTCCTCGGGAGAAAGTGGGTGGGGTATTCTATGACGATGATGAAGCTTGAAGTTTCCGAAGGTTGTTGGTTGCGTGTTCAGATCACTTCGGGAGGTCACCACTGTGGCCGTGGAAGGAAAGGGGGAGATCTCCCGCCGGGCAAGGTGTTCTGCCCGGGGAGCGGCCAACACTCCGTGTGATAGTTCGGAGATGTTCTATATATACTGTTTATGATTCGGAATTTTGATAGCGTGATTTAGGCTTCGGTGTGTTTAGACAAAATGAAACAGGAGATGAGCAGCAGTCACCTGAAAACAACTCAAAATAAAAAAACTGTAGCTGCTACCCCACCTGCCAGGCATGGCAACCATGGCAAATATTCCTCGTGCATGGCAATCTTTAGAGGAGCCTATGTTCAGCAGTGGGCTTTTAATATGCTGATGACTATCCAGACCCGGAACAATTATTTGTAATCCGTAGTCTAAAAGACGAAATTAGAGAGTTTACCGTAGAAGAGTTAATCGTGTAATGTTATTTAAAATCAATTTGTGAAACACCATCGAGGTGTAAGGTGTTTCCAAAAACGAATTTTGACAAATCAAAAATTACAAAAAAAAAAGAAAATTAACTTCTGGGAAAGATATTGCGTACTTGGTTCAGCGACCTGGCGTTAATTGACGATTAATCAATCGATTAATTGACAACGATTTGTAATTATCGATCAGAGAACAGGAAAACCGAGGCGGCATTCTCTGCGGCGGACTTCGAATAAAAACCCCGGGAGCAGCGGTCAAGCAGAATGGGACTTATGTACATACACAACGAGAAAATGTTCTTATATGCAGTATTCTCTTAAAATATGTAAGCTTCATAATTAGGATTCATATTTTAGGCCTTCATTTGTTCGTAGATAGCTGATGTTTGTAGACTTGGGTTACTGTCGACATTTTACACGTATGCCGTAATTTAATCGTTACCAAAACGATTTCTGTAGCAAGTGGCAAACTGTCGCTACTTTTTCTCTCAACTTTCTATTTAATGTAAGAATTGAGGATTTTTATTGCAAATTACCGTAAACATACCTGCCATGGTCGCCACGGTCGCCACGGTTGCCACGCTTGGCAGGCGGATTGACAACCGCTGTTTTTATTTTAATTTTATTTGTTATTAGGACGACGCTGCTGCCTTTGTTGTGTTATTGTATTTACTAGTATTTATTAAACTCAGCTTTGACGGCTCGGGTATTATTATGGCACTTTAACTGGTTGCTGCAGACAAAGTGTTCGCACGGGTCAACGTGCAAAAAAACACCGTCTATGTGCAATCTACAAAATGTGAAACGCTTTTACGATACAGGAAATATTGCTAGAGTCTGCGCTGGACTTAGGACCGACGCCCGCAGCATCATGACCAAATACTTAATCAGTGCGCTACCGAGCCGTCGAAACGAAATTAAACAAATATTATTCTACAATTGTGAATAGACTGGTTAAAACGACTCTTATTACTAGGTAATAGAACTCTTTCACTGCCTAGCAGTCCGTCTGAGAGAGCACTGCGCACACTGCTGTGCTTCTGGTCTGTGGGGTATAGCGAATAAGTATAATTACAGGTTGCAGTCTATACGTCTATTCGTCACTTAAATTTAATTAAAAAAAATGACGCGAACAATGGAAACATAAAATTTCTTTTTCCAATTAGAATTTAACAAAATTGCTTTTAAATTTTGCCCGCGGGACAAATAACTCCGCATTTCGAGTACGCGAGCTTGTTTGCGCGTCTCGAGATCTCCGGGCGGTGTAAATAAGGGCGTGCGTAATACAGGCAGGCGGTAAATCGTGGTGCTACGTGCCACGGTGAATATGAACTGCTGCTCTGTTAATGTAAATTCTTCTCTATGTATTTACAAAGCCAAATACAAAGACAATAATTTACATTATTTTGTAAAATAAGGATGACAAATAAACACACAGACCACCTGATGGTAAGTCGATGCTGTGGCCCATAGACATCTACATCTATCTTCGATTAAGAATTAAAATGCAGAGTGCATTGTTACCCCTGGGGACTAAGATGGAATATTACATATCCAGTAAACAGAATTTACGGTTCTCTGCACTTACTATACGAGACACAACAACATTGAGCTGCTATTTTACGGTGTAAGTCTGTGAGAACGTGGTCCTTCCCAGGTCGTGTCGACGCATTCGTGTTGCAACCGTAATATAGCTGCAGCGTGGCTCTGCTACGTATATACGTTAACACAGAGCATTTGATTAAAATGATCAAGTAAACCGTGTGATGAGTCGAGATGGCGCGGCGTGCGGGGATACCCTACCCCGTGTTATCCTGTGGGCGTCGTAACAGTCGACAAAGGAAAACAAATCAGGAGAAAGGCCGCAGCGTCTTCCTAATAAAGACTGAAAATAAAAAAAACTGGCAATCCGCTTGCCAAGCGTGGCAACTATAGCAATATATAAAAGCAACAATATCCCACCTATGAGGCTGTCTATTGGGGAGACCTGCATTCAGCATTGAGCACGAGACTTTAATATGATGTTACGGTAACGAATAGATTACTCTCCCTACAACGGGTGATACCCACATGTTCAGGAGAAAACTTTTTTGGGCTGATGAAGCAGACAGAATAGATGCGAATTATCGTAATGTGTGTTGAATATACATGTACATAATGATTTCTTATATTTATGCGAATACTTCACATTGAAATGTACATAATATACATATTGTATTATTGTCTACGTGGCAGAATAACACTACAGCTTTATTATGATTGCAAAATGAAGGGCTGGCTTGTGCCAGAGCAGGTCACGTACCGAATACCGCATAGCAGCTTAATATAGCAACATAATGCTTTTGTTGTTTGTATGATTTGCGACAAGAAAGAGATCTTTTTACCGGTAAGGACTACTGCATCTTACTAAAGCCGCAACAACGCATCTGAATTTTGATTTTTAATTGAGGATGGATATAGGTATATGTGTCTATAGGTAACAACATAAAAAATTGAATAGAATTGAATCTACTGATGGCTAATTATAGTATTTAAGATAATTACATTACTGTCAGTCATACGGTCATACCACAAGATAATTTAGCAATCCTTTTTTTTTTTTTAACATGGGGAAATGCCTACGCATACCCGCCTCGCGGGGGCAAGGACGGGTTATGTCGGACTCGCACCGACTAAAACCCCATGGTGTTCCACCTTCGTCGCATATTGGCAGGGCTACGGGAACGCTTTCGCACACATCCGCGGCCCCACCAGCGACTGCTGCCCCATGGCAGCACCTCATCGGGAGAGGAATATTCCTCCCCGTTCTCCTTCCCAAGTAAGGCGCACCAGAACACATGGCACGCCTTCCTCCACGGCCTCCAATTACATCTGCGCAACAGACGCCCCCGCGTCCGATGCGCGAAGGCCATGGGGCCAGGAAAAACGAGCACTTAGAAGTACTAGCCTTCCCGACCCCAGCGGCGGATCTGGTCTATGGCTCCGCCGCCAACCAAAATTCGGCTGCGGAGGATAGGGAGAGCGGCGCCTCGCAATACCGACAATCCTCTCCCCCCGCAGCCCCATCACCACCGCATCAACGGTGCGGCCCCGTTTGAGTCGCGGAGGATAACGCGAGTGGCGCATCGCCATACCAACACTCCTCTTCCTCCGCGACTCCACCTCGGCTGCAGCGGTAGGTGGGGAGGACACACCTCTCACCGCAGTCCACCAACACACATCCGAAGTGGGCTTCCCAAGCCCACTCGGAGTGGCCACCTCGGGCCGGCCCTCCACCTCGGACCAGCCATATGGGTTCCTCTTTGTTTCGCCGTGGGTGACCAAGCCACGGCTTCTAAGCCCCCCCCGCCACGACAAGGCGGGAACCCGTTCGGGGGGGGAATTTAGCATCCCTACTGGCCGTCTTTTGCTGGCCGGTTCTTTATACCTTGACGAGTTTATACAACTTTTGACCAAAGTAAATAGGCTATTGTAATACAAGAATGCAGTTGTGGCTTCATTGCCAGCTTATAATAATTAAAAAAAATACGAAAAAGCAAGACTTAAAGTAAAAATATCATTTCTATAACAAATTCTCTATGGGAAATACAATAAATGTTATCGAGGTTACACTTCGTAGTGAGTCGCGCTCATCAATCAGTCGGATCGGTCTCCTCAGACATTCGGCTCATTTTCGCGCCGTTGTGAGGTAATTTTATTGTCAGTTCTCACTGCGCGTGGACATCGATTTTATTAAATCTTTCAAGGTTAAAATTGATGTCTGACACAATATAAATTAAACAGGGGTCAATAATTTATTTTTAGCTGACTTCAAAAAAGGAAGAGATGCTATGTTCAACTGTGTGTATATCTTTTTTATAAAATAGGTAATATGAATAGTCCTTCTGATGGTAAATGAATGCTGTGGTCCATAGACATCTACATTTATCCTCGATTAAGAATCTAAATGCCGATGCGTTGTGACGCCTTAGGATTAGGTACTAAGATGGAATTCTCGTTCCCAGTAAAAAGAGTCACTAGTTTTCTACACCCACCATACAAAACACAGCAGCATTAAGCTGATATTTTACGCCGGTATTCTGTGAGAGCCTTCCCAGGTGTTCCAGTTGGTTCTTCCCCGGTCGAGCCGACCCATTTGTGCTGCAACTGGTATAACTGCAGCGCGGCTCGACCACGTAAAAAATGTTATATGTATTTTCACCGATCACTCCGTCAATTGTAGACTGATTTTTAAGTTTCAGTTAAGTTTATTTTTTATACATACATAAACATAAACACTCACGCCTGTCAGCCAGAGGAGTAGACAGAGACTACAGACTTCCATTTAGCACGATCCTGACACACCTCTCTCGACTCCTCCACATTCATATACCTACTCATACATGCTCGTCGGTTAAGGGTACTCCTTTATTTTTTAATAGACTTAAAATACTTCAGGGGCGGTCCCATATAAATTTGAATAAAAAATTCCGCCCCTAATGCTAGGAAAATAGGGGTGAAGTGTTTAATGTAACTATTTGGACGGCTATTTCTTTAGTTAACTCAAAGGAATAAAAATAAACTTAAAAAAGTTAAAACCGACTTCAAGGAACTAAAATTTAGAAATATTTATCGCTCTGATGTCGGATCTCTTCTCTACACCGTGACCGCGGCTCGTGGCTCGGAGCCGCCTGCAGTCTGTGAAATTATTTTATTATTTTTGTTTCTTTGAAGTAGGCTTTTAATTTTTATTTTGATTATTTTCAAAAACGCATATCGATTGACCGTTTGATGACGTATCGAGACCAACCTGCCCATCACGTGGTCGCAACTAGAGATCCCATGGTCCCACACCCATATCAATATGATGATGGTAGTTAAAAAACAGGCCAACATCCGCAGTGGAAAGTTATAATAAAATCACCTCCCACAGGTTATATTATACATACACATATATACTAAAGAAATAAATGCTCAATAGAGAATGCTTCTGTGGTTTGAACACGTATGGAGAATGAATAAGGCGGCCCGTGAATGGACTGTAATCAACTGACGCCATAGACGAAAATTTATCTACCAAATTACCGATAGCGATATATATTGGAGATGGGCCAATTTGCCATCAAACATGTATGCGTACATATGAAAGAATGTCAAAGAAGCGAGACAGCTGTCTCAGGATCGTACCAAATGGAAGTTTGTAGTGTCTACCTAACCCTCTAGCTTAATGGTTTGAGAGTTTATTTTATGTTACGATTATGCATGAAAAGCCGGTAGTGAAACGGCTTAAGGTAAACTTTGCAATAAATAATTCCTAATATTTGCTGGCAGGTTGTGTTCCCTGCTCTGTGGGGGTACAGTTTGAAACAGTTTCAACAGTTTAAGAATATGCAAATGAATGGTAATGGCGCGCGTCGCGACTGCAGCTCGGGGAACGCGACGAGCCAGCGTCGGATCTCACGTAGTATTATTTATCTGATAAACACTATATTGAAGAATAACCAAATCTATTTATACAAGGGATAAGATTATATATTTTAAAAACTATTCCACATAGAATAAGAATTATTATCAAACGAAAAATGAGTGGCAATTAAGTAATTTCAACTTTAATACTTAGTAGAGCTACGCTGCGGCTATATAGTTTGTAGCACGAATGGGTTGGCTCGACCGGGGAAGGATCACGCTATCTGAGAGTATCAGCGTAACATAGCAGACTAATGCTGTTGTGTTTCGCATGGTGCGTATAGAAAATCGGAAACCCTGTTTATTGGATACGAGGCATTCTATGTTAGTGCTCAGAGGTGATACCACATCTGCAATTTGAGGGTAAATGTAGATATTTATAGGCTATAGCATCAACCAGGTGCACCGTGTGTTCCTTTGTCGCCCATATTTTATAAAAAGAAAGGTAATTTCAATTACAAATTAAATTAAATAACAATATCCCGATAACCGACTTTAGAAACTAAAAGTATTAGCTTTTAATGTCAGAAATTTAATTTAAATTTATAATATTCATCATTAGAGTGACTATTGTGTAGTGCCTATCGACTAAAACTAAAAACTGCGTTTGCTATACCCCCCCCCTTGAGGAAATCTAGGGGGAGCCTATGTTCAGCAGTGGACTTTAATAGGCTGTAATGGTACCGGTAGAGTGACAACAAAGTACATTAGTATAGGATAATATCTTTTATTATTTTTGCTAATATGTCAGTTATATTTATGTACCTGGTATAATTGCGTAGTTCGCAAGACGTTAACTTGATATACATCTCGTCCCTACGCCGAGGGAACCCGTTCACAAAATTGCACATAATCGTGGCTTCCCCCTCCCCCGAAAGCGGCGGGACGAGGGATGATATTAAGATTCCTCGCTTCCTCTTCCCAACTCCCGAACGCAATTTTTGCGAATACTATGCTAATGTTTACCGATCCCGTATTAAGCCTGTTCATTATGTGCGTGCGATGTTCAAATAAATTCCAATTGAATTTTCACTAAAAACAAGCTGTTTGGACAAATTGAGAAGTTCGAGAGCGAGATTTGCATAAAATAATAGGCGGCCGGCCCGCTCCCCCCTCCACCCGCACGCGCGCCGCAACCATCCGTACGCGGATGAACATTTCCATATCGTTAGCCGAGCAAAAACAACCAACTTTCAATAATATTTTGATGTTAAACATTCTCTGGAGCTGTGGTATCCTAAACTTTTATCACGAGAGTTCGATCCCCGTTGAATTTGCCAAGTGTTCGATGGTGAAAGGAAACATAATATCCGTTAAGTTACGTTATGTAATATCCGTACGTAATATCCGTTAAGTTACGCTATGTGCATATCCTCCTATGAGACAATTCATGGGGAGGCCTACGGTAAGCAGTAAACTTTTGATAGTCTGTAATGATAAATTACATGTGTACCACTGCCAGTCACAGGCCTCATCTCGATTTTAAAGGGTTTTTGGGGCAAGGCATTAGCTTTACTTTTACTCTTCTGTATTTTTCACTTCCCCAAAATATTATTCTTGTTCTTTGCACATGCGTGTTAACTCAGCGCATAATTCTAAGGCCAGGGCTAGCATTTACTGCCAGAGCCACTATGACTAAGTTATGTACGTCAAGTGAAACTAATGTCCAATTGAAAGGTCTTGTTACATTCAAAACAGAAAACAGAAAGCAAACTCATAAGACCTATTTATGCAACAAGAGCAATTCTATTTACTTACACCAATTTTCTTTGTTCGCGGCCGCAAAAACTGTAATAAAGGAGCGGATCGCAATAACTCCGCGCTTACGAACAACCGCACGATACAAAAACTGATATTACTACGTTATAAAAACGGTTAAGTTTTTATGATTCTTCTCGGAAGGAATTCGTGCACGTAGCCAATAAAGGAGAAATGAAAACATTTTAATAAAAGTTATACAAGAAATATTAAATAATCAATTAATATCGCTATTGGAATCTAGATAAATAGACGCAGAACGCAATGTGTAAATACACCGATATACCGATACGGAAATATAAGGGCAATTTTCTGTGTAGGTATATTTCACACATATTTTTCAAGTATAAACTCTTTAATGTGTTTCCTTCGGTAGGAAGTTTGACACTTGCATTGCGGAGTTGCAAGCGCAAGTACTGCCAGCCGTACATACAAATAGTGTACATAATGTGATTTACAATGCAATAGCAAAATCTGGTAGACGTTGTCCTTCCTTCGTACACCAACCTTTTTAGCAATAAATTGAACGGTATAGAAGTAGCCGTGTTGCAGCGCCATCTAGTAATGACTTAATTCAAAGTGGATAGCATAAAAACCATTCATCATGCAAAAACATAGATAATGTGCCAAATTCATGGAGATCAGTTAAACGATTTTGGAACTTAAGTTTCGAACAGATATACAATATGTAACGTAATTAACGCACACCCTCAGACACCCCATTTAGTATATTATGTTATAATCATAATACATACACTGAATTTTTAGTTAAACATTTTTATGCACTGATTATTTATCAAATTAGTTATACTAATTCCTGAAGAATGTTGTGGTCACAGTTCAAATCCACGAACGCAGACTTTAACTTGCTTGAAATAAAGTTAATTTTTCTTTATTTTTATTGAATGACAGTATTAGTAATAATACAAATAAAACTGCAATCTTAAAAGTCTTATTGCCTTAAGTTACGGTTCTTTTCAATTTGTTTTGACTGTACAGATTTAGTGTGAATGTAATTTGCGTAACTTTAATTATTTTTGGGATAAAAAATTACCTATATTAAAAATGATAGGAATCGATCCAGTAAACGATTCTGAACAAACTACTTTCTCAAAGTGCGTTAATTATGTTGCGTGTTGTATAGAAGTATAACATTCATATTAAATATTGCTAATCTAACTGACCTGTTTACACAGTTTTATAATAATTTCGTATATTTAAGCGAATACTATATATTGAATAAAAAAACGAAAATTAATAATAATTAAAAAACTGAAGGTTTTACTTTACTTTACTAATGTTAAAAAGGTGAAGGGTTAACTTTCATATCAGGACGTCAATCACCTCAGTCTCCCCTTGTGCACCCGTAAGTGCTATCAAGCATCTGACACGCAACCTCGGGAATGGGTTTAAAATTAAACGCGATAAAATCCGTAAAATAGTTTATTCTAAAACCACAAACTTTATGTTGTATGCAATAAATAATAATTGTGTAAGTGTGTGTGTGTAATGTGACATGACATAAAATACTTAAAATTTTTAAGTAAACAATACTCTTCTTTTTAAGTATGTACTCTCTATTTAGCCCCTCTGAAATCATTTAAATGTTAGTACCTTAAATTAAGGCTAACAATCCTAAGTACACACGTGGTGGCGTGTCCCAAATAGCAGCCACACGTGATGCATGCCACGCAGCCCGCCACGCTGCCCCTATGCCCGCCGAACGCTCTTTACTTAGACCTTACGCCTTAGATAAGACGCAACAAAGAGCTCGTAGGGGAGCACTTGTACGCGAGAAGATTTTATCGCAAAAGTTGGCGGACCGTTGAGCCGCGTCCTGTCCCACGCGACTCTATTTTAAGAAAATTTCCCGCTTCAGTTTTATTGACAACCAGCGATCCGCTCCGACTTCCTGCGGCGCCACTTGCTGGCTCCAATTGTAAATCTACATCAACAGGGGACCCACTGAAACACACACAAGTAATTTCATCAAAATCGGTGCAGCCGTACTCAAGTGATGATTTTTCGTTCATGCGACAATTGATTTTATTTATATGCGGGAATATTTTTCAAAGAGTAACCAAATTTCAAACTTAAGTTCAAATATATAAGTAATGATATACCGTTATTCCAGTTTTTGAAATTACAAATAAGGGTAAATAATTATTTGAAATTATCCCAAATTGAATGTGATTTGTGGGCAATAACGTTTCTGTCTACCAATCGGTCCTTCACAATCGAGCGCGCGGTAAAATCAGTTAAAATAATGTATTACAACTCATTTTGAATTTAAAAGATAAAAAGGAAGGAATGTTTGCGTTTTTTTAAATTAATTTTTCTTAATCATTAGGCTATCTTACTTATAATGATTTCTTATATTTACGCGAACACTACACATTGAAATAATACTAATTTTTACGGAATTTATCGCGTATATTTAACTTTTTTACCCGACGTTTCGAGAGCTTTACAGCACCCATGGTCACGGGAAGGACTGAGATGTTCAACGTCCAGCTGTCATAGTTAACTGCGGTTACCATAGATTAAGATTTAACTTTTGTTCCGATCTACACAGTATGAACTTATGGTATCGTGGAGTCTTGCAGTTGTATGCTTGGGTTGGGATTTAATTTTATTTATTATAGGATCCCAAGCAGATGGTAGCACCCAGCCATCTTCTCTATTGAAATTAGGATGTTTTTTGATTTCAATAGCCTCGCGAATCATCCTTGGAAGGAATCGGTGTTCTTTAGCGAGGATTTGTGGTCTATCAAATCTGATGTAGTGACGGGGGCGATCCTGTACATGTTCACAGACTGCAGACTTCCCGGAGCGTCGATTCTTCACATCAGCTATATGTTCTTTGACGCGGGTTTTAATTGATCTTTTAGTTTGTCCTATGTAGGAGAGACCACATTCACAATCAAGCTTGTACACTCCTGCATCTTGCAGAGGGACGTTACACTTGACTGATGGTAAAAACTGACCAATCTTCTTCGGCGGCTTGAAGTATGTTTTGATAGAAGCGCGCTTCAAGATGTAGCCAATCTTGTCAGTGACTCCTCTAACATATGGCAGTACAGCAGGTACACGCTCGACTGTGGCCGGCTTCACTCGTTCTCTGTGACGTAGGCGCGGGACACGAAGCTTGTTGTCATGCAAAACTTGCTTGACATGTTGGAGCTCGGCAGCCAGGTGTTTACTGTCACAGATCCCTCGTGCTCTCTGAAACAAAGATTTACCCACGGTAGCTAACTGTGAAGGATGGTGGTGAGAATCACCGTTTAAATATCTATCTGTATGGGTCTTTTTTCTATACACAGTATGGCTCAAGGTGTTATCAGGATTCCGAATTACTAACACATCTAGAAAAGCTAAGGAATTGTTTGCCTCTAACTCCATTGTGAACTGAATTTTAGTATTTATAGAGTTAAGATGGTCTAAAAATGCAGTTAATTTATCTAAAGGTAGAATTGTGAAAGTGTCGTCTACGTACCGCTTGTAGAATCTTGGATTTATGGGAGAAGTAAGCAGGGCTTTCTCCTCAAAGTCTTCCATGAATATGTCGGCGACAATGGGAGATACAGGTGAGCCCATCGCCACACCATCTACTTGCTTGTAGAACTCCTCCTTCCACAATAGGTAGCCAGATGTAAGGCAGTGTCTGAGTAATACTGCATATTCTACGGGCATGTTGTTTTCTTCCAGCCTTCTAGTTACAATTGAGATGCAGTCTTCAACTGGTAAGCATGTAAACAATGACTGCACATCAAAACTGACCATAGTTTCATTGTCTACCAGACGTAGGTCTTTAATCTCGCTGACAAAATGGTAGGAATCCTTTATGTGTGCTCTTGTATGTCCCCTGAGCGGTGAGAGTATTTTCGCTAAGTGTTGAGCCAATCTGTAAGTTGGTGAATCGATTTGGCTCACTATGGGGCGTAATGGAGCATTGGGCTTGTGTATTTTTGGTAACCCATACAACTTTGGTGATTTGGCGCACGTAGGTATTATCCATTTTACGTCCAGATTTAATTTTTCGGAGTGTTTCTTTATGAGGTCACTAGTTGTTTTTAGTGTGCTGTTTGTTGGGTCGTTTTTAACCTTTTTTATAAGTACTTACATCCGACAAAAGTTCTTGTATTTTAAAATTATAATCTGACGTATCCATGACCACCGTGGCGTTTCCCTTATCTGCGCGGAGAATCGTAAGTTCTGGTTTATTGCGTAGGTTCTTTAACGCTATAAATTCGTCTCTGGGAAGATTCGGTTTAGGCACTGAACATCGACGTAACATAGACGAAATGTCTTGACGTATCGCCTCCAAATCTTCTTTCCGCATATTGTTTTTAAATAAACAGTCCTCGACACTACAGATAATTTCTATAATACCGTACGAAGAACTGTGTATAGAAAAAAGACCCATACAGATAGATATTTAAACGGTGATTCTCACCACCATCCTTCACAGTTAGCTACCGTGGGTAAATCTTTGTTTCAGAGAGCACGAGGGATCTGTGACAGTAAACACCTGGCTGCCGAGCTCCAACATGTCAAGCAAGTTTTGCATGACAACAAGCTTCGTGTCCCGCGCTTACGTCACAGAGAACGAGTGAAGCCGGCCACAGTCGAGCGTGTACCTGCTGTACTGCCATATGTTAGAGGAGTCACTGACAAGATTGGCTACATCTTGAAGCGCGCTTCCATCAAAACATACTTCAAGCCGCCGAAGAAGATTGGTCAGTTTTTACCATCAGTCAAGTGTAACGTCCCTCTGCAAGATGCAGGAGTGTACAAGCTTGATTGTGAATGTGGTCTCTCCTACATAGGACAAACTAAAAGATCAATTAAAACCCGCGTCAAAGAACATATAGCTGATGTGAAGAATCGACGCTCCGGGAAGTCTGCAGTCTGTGAACATGTACAGGATCGCCCCCGTCACTACATCAGATTTGATAGACCACAAATCCTCGCTAAAGAACACCGATTCCTTCCCAGGATGATTCGCGAGGCTATTGAAATCAAAAAACATCCTAATTTCAATAGAGAAGATGGCTGGGTGCTACCATCTGCTTGGGATCCTATAATAAATAAAATTAAATCCCAACCCAAGCATACAACTGCAAGACTCCATGATACCATAAGTTCATACTGTGTAGATCGGAACAAAAGTTAAATCTTAATCTATGGTAACCGCAGTTAACTATGACAGCTGGACGTTGAACATCTCAGTCCTTCCCGTGACCATGGGTGCTGTAAAGCTCTCGAAACGTCGGGTAAAAAAGTTAAATATACGCGATAAATTCCGTAAAAATTAGTATTATTGCAATATCTTACTTATTCCGAACCGCTGCAAGATTTGGCAAGCTATTGCAAACAAACCTGCAGATAAGATTGTTTTAAAGGTGACAAGCGAGCACTCCACCTCGTGGTAAGTGAATGCTGTCCTCGATTGAGAATCTAAACTCAGATGGGTTGCCACCCCTGAGGACTTAGATGGAATACCTATGATCCAGTAAAAAGGGTCTCCGATTCCCTACACTCACCATACGAAAAACAGCAGCATTAAGCGTGATCTTACCTCGGTCGAGCCAACCAATTGGTTCTGCAGCCATAATCTAAATATAAATCTGTAGCATAGCTCTATATTATGGCTGATATCTATATTATAGTATATACATTGCTGTATTTATAACAAACATAATTTCTTGGTTCAACGAGCTATGGAAAGAGCTATGCTTGGAGTCTCTCTGCATGATGCAATTCGAAATGAGGATATCCGCAGTAGAACCAGAGTAACCGACATAGCTCAGAACTGAATGGAGTGACGACCTGGTAAGTGACACAGGAAATCGAGACTGGACCGTGACCGAAATTTTGTTTGGAGGACATTATAATCTTGAGGGAGGCCTATGTTCTGAATATTTTTTAAAGATCGAGAAGAGATGTAGTAAGGATTCTTTTTGCTGCCTCGACACTAAGCCAGGAAAGCAAGATCTTTTATCTTTTTTTTTTAAACCTCACACTAGGATTTTCTCCCGTATGTTGGAGGAAGTTTACAAACATAAATTATAAAGGACAAACATCCAGACACGGTACGATTACTTGTAGGCCATACAAATACTTGTTCCGTGCGGGATTCGAACCCGTAGCCCTCAGCACTATAACTCATTGCAAAGCTACTGCGTCATGGAGCCGTCCACGGAGAAGACCTTAAAGAATTTAATTCTTCTGATGTCTTTGAGAAAATCTTGATGGTTATTTTGGCAATTTAAAAATCAATGAAGACTTTAGTGTAATTGCTACCCCAACATTACTTTTGGATTATGGAGATTTTGGATTAGTGAAGAGTCCGCCGCATTGCTCCAATTTGTGTTTTATTATCTGTTTCTAGTTTTTGTTAGAGGCAGTGATCTAGATTTATTGTACACTAGCAACCAGCCCCAGCTTCGCTTATGTAAAGTCTATTATAAATGTAACGTTATTTAGGTTTATAACAACTAAAGGTTAATTTATAAATTTTTCGCTTTTCCCAAAAATATCCAAATTTGGTAAAATACAACTTAAATTCATCCCGGCACTGCTCGTCGAACAGTTATAGCACAATCGGCTCAGACAGATGGATTGACAGGCAGACAAAAATATTAAAAACTGGTTGTTTATGTCTTGAACGTTATTATTCAAATAATGAACTTAATTTGGAATATATTCAGAAAATAGATAAGCCAGTTATTTAACATTACAGACAAACACTACAATTTAATTATATATAGAAGCGTTGACGTGTCTCGTAATAACACTGATCACAAATTTCTTTTCGGTTTTGCTCACAAAAGATAAAAAATTATCCGATAAACACAAGTAATATCAGTTATTACTCAATAAGGGCTGTTCGAATTATGAATTTTGATAACATATCATGTATTAAGAAGGTCGTGAGCCTGGCGGGCGGGGAACACGGCTGACCCTGTTTGTCTCGCACAATTTTGTTACATCGTGAGCCTTATCGTAATTTCATCTGGAAACGTCCCCGCATTATGTATTAGTGGCGCCCTGAGGGTGCGCGGTACTCGTCCCGCCTGTACATAAACGTTGTACAGATAATGCTGAAATAATTTACTTAATCCTAATGTTTACTTTATTATATACTAGCTTTTGCTCACGAGTTTGTCCGTATAAAATTCACCTAGGAAAGGAATACGTGGAGAGGTAAGCTTTGAAAAACGCATCTATTTTCTTTCAAATTTTAGTTAAGTACACTTGTCAAAGCTTTGTGTTAAGTCTTATTACTTTAGTTCTCGTATGTGAATGTAAATGTAAAATTGGATTTAAATTAATTCAAATAAAACTGTAAAGTTTTCACAGAAGATATAAAATTTTAAGGCTTACATTGGTGATCATTTCAGCCTATCAAAAGCCCACTACTAAACTGGCCTTCCGCATAGACTGCCTCTTGAATATTTATTATTATATTTTGCTGTCAACCGCAGTTTTTTAGTTTTTATTTAATACTGGGAATACGCTGCCCATCTGTTGGTTTATTTATCTCTGTCATTGATTTATATATTTGTATAATTCAATGATCTCTGCCGCTCCGTACGACACTCACAGGACAGTACAACAACAGACAGGAAGTAGGATTGTAAATATCCTTACATCAACACTACACAGTCAAAGAGTTATAAGCTTGGATAAATTTACCATAGTGCTCGTGTTCTAGTATTAAGAAATATCCTTTTACTGATAACACAGACATTCCATATGGGGTATTTGCAGTTTCATTCATGTGTATGAGCTAGAGCCTTCTCAAGCAAGGCTAGCTCGTATGCTATACATACCAAAAAGAGATACCCAAAAAGTTAAGGAGTACAAAAGTTTGTCAAAAGCAGACGTAACACTAGCTTTGTTGTTTCACACCATGTTTTCACTCATTTTTATTTGCTTTTGTGACCCAAAACTTTAACTATTAGCGAAACTTAGGTAACAGCAGTTCCAACTCCGGGCACATGTTCGGAAAAGTATTTGAAGTTCGATCAACGTGAGAGCCACGCTAGCCGCTTTACTTATCTTAGCGTTAGCGAAACGACAGTTTTATTCCCGCGCTCTGCCATCTCACGGCCACCCTCACTTAACTTCGTATCTCAAATAAAACTGTCATCAAATTATTTTAGAAACTCAGCAAGCAAACATTACAATATACTTTTATAAGTTTCTTCTTTTTACCATTAAAACATTAAAGATGGTTAAAATTAATTAGCTAAGATGATCCGCATAATAAAGTATAGTCACCACCGTCAATAATACGACACGTGTTTCACCTCTAGGTGAATCATCCTCGGCTGAAATAGACTACGGTGGCTGGGACTTACTCAGTGGTCAGCAACGCCTGCTTCAACTTATTATATTAAAATATTATATCATCGGTCTGTAGTTCTTCAAGGGAGCGAGAGAGAGCGTTGTCGCCTTTCTTTAAAAACAAGACCACCGCATTTCTGCTCCACGCCTCCGGAGTATTGCCACCATAGAGGACGGAATTAAAGAACTTCTGAAGGACTTTGATTTGGTTTTCCACCCCTTTTTTTTATAGGATAGGGTGACAAACGAGCACACAGTCCACCTGATGGTAAGTGGTTGCTGCGGCCCATAGACATCTACATCAATCTTCCATTACAAATCAAAATGCAGATGCGTTGTCACCCGTGAGGACTGAGATGGAATGCCTCATTTCCAGTAAAAAGGGTCTCCGGTTCTCTACACTCACCATACGAAATACAGCAGCATTAAGCTACTATTTCACGCTGGTATTCTGTGAGAGCGTGGTCCTTCCCCGGTCGGCCGACCCATTCGTGCTACAACTATTCTACTAATATAATTGCAGCATGGCACTACCACGTAAAAAGCTTTCAGAAGCTCCACTGTAATTCCATCCTCGCCCGGGGACTTGCCGTTTTTAAGGTGCTGGAGAGCCATTCTAATCTCGCTCAGAATGACGTCCGGGATATCATCGGAATAATGTCGGATAAGATTTCCCTTATGAGCCGCGTCTACGTGCTGTTTTCGAGAGTCATTTACAAATCGAATCGTACGCAGACTCGATGACTTCCAGACTCCCGATCAAGCCGGTTTCCGAAAAGGCTTTAGCACCATGGACCACATACGTACCCTTTGGCAAATTTTTCAGAAGACCAAAGAGTACAATCTGCCACTTTGTCTTACGTATGAGGACTACGAGAAAGCCCTTGATCCCGTCGAAATTTGGGCGGAGCTGCAGTCCCTTCAATGGAACAAAGTTGACTGTCGGTATATCAAAGTGTTGAAGTGTTCACACTCTCACATACCATGTACATGTGTGTATGTGTGTGTGTAAACCCTTCATAACTTATAAACGTCTTGATCGATTGAGATGCGATTTGCGGCGTTCTAAAGATCTCAATATGGAATAGATTTGGTGATAATATGAAGTGATTCTGACGAGTAGATTTTGAGAAATACACATACATATATATATATATATATATATATATATATATATATATATATATATATATTAAATGCAAATATACAGTGAAATTGCTATTACACATGAAATAGATAAAATTAAAAAGAAGTAAGTAGATACAATTTTAATTATTATTAACTAAAAACTTTTAGTTGGAATGAGTGATTTTTAACCCGCTTTTAGCACTATTAAAAGGATCAATTGAGCTAAATTTTTTATCATAAGTCGCTACCAAACGCGTAAAATTAACACTGTTATTCTCATAATTTGTCGAGGAAAGGAAATGTAAAAAGGCAAAGTAAATAATTAAATTAAAATGAACGCCATAAATTAAAAAAATAACTTATGGTATTTCACATATAATACTTAGAAAAATTTAAAACTTATTCAAAAGAAATAATTTATTAAATAGACTATTTAAAAAAAGGTGATTACCCTTTTCACATTCAATAAGTCGGTTATTTTTTATTTTGCAGACACTAATGCTAGTTTTTTTTATTGGGGGGGGGGGGTGGCAAACGAGCGCACAGTCCACCTGGTGGTAAGTGGTTGCTGTGGCCCGTAGACATCTGCATCCATCCTCGATTACGAATCAAATTGCAAATGCGTTGTAACCCGTGAGGACTACAATGGAAAGTCTCCTTACCAGTAAAAAGGGTCTCCGATTCTGTGCACTTACCATACGAAATACAGCAGCGTTAAGCTGGTATGCTGTGAGAGCGTGGTCCTTCCCCGTTCAGCTGACTCATTCGTGCTACAGTATGGCTAAACATGAAATATTTTCTGAATTAATATTTAAATACTATTATAAAATTATATAAATGTTATACGACAGTAAGCGGTTCACAAATGAGCATAGAAGTTGGGTATATTATGAAATTAATGTGACAAAGTCCTGAAGCCATCACCAGTTCGTGTTCGTGGAGCGCGGGACAGAACACAATCAGCATAATGCAACGCGACTCCGACGAGATTTAAGCGACGTAAGCGGATGGAAGAGAAATGACAAAGGAAATAAAAACTGCCATTAGCGTATTTCCTCTGAACGCTTTATTTCCGCGCGGTTATCAACTCGGATTGTTGCAAACAATGCTCGTTAAGTTTATGCACGACGAGAGTAATGCTTATTATAAAATAGAAACTGATTGATTAGAAGTTATATTTTATAAATAAGGATTAACTTATTGAAATTATTAATACCAAATAAACAGTGTAGAGACGATGTAAGTATATCCACTGGCCCACGTCGTCCTGTGGGCGCAGAGAGAATCCGAAACAGAACGAAAAAAAACATGCGTGCATCTCACATGCGACAGAAGTGAAACCTTCAAATGAAATGAAATATTGAATACAAATACTTTACGGCATATAATTTATTTAATATTATAATTTTAAACTTCAAGTTCGCATAAAATATAAGAAAATTTAATTTATAGTAAATAAATGTAACAATCCATTTAATATATATAATAGACACATAGATATATATTTTCTTTCGAGTAAAATTATAATAGTGCCACCTACTTCATTCTATAGGTAGTCACTTTATCGAACAACTGATTGACACCCAAGTTGGTAGGTAAAGTAGACGCTAAATGGCCTAAATTTAAAAAAGACGTGTGGCACTCGGGGACTGCCGCGGTAAAGCTATTGCCTAGCATTTTGTATCAACTTATGCAATTATAATTATTTATTTATTTTATTTATGCAGTATTTCTTTTTCTTTGATATTAATTCAAGTTACTTAGGTTAATCCAATCAAATTCAACCAGATTTAACCGAACCCGCGTTATAACGAACTCACTATTTGTGAAAAATACTGTATCACCGGACCGCGTCGCAAAAAACTCAGGTTCGCGCAGTACATAAGTCAGGGCGGCCGTACGGCAATTATATTAACAAGACGCGCAACTACTCAGTTCCACGCTCCATGGCAAGATTTGTCACTTATTATTTATTGTCCAATTAATTGTCTTTAAGTTCAAATGGCACGCTCTATTAACATAAGTCTAAGACAAAACAAGGAGACTTTCAATATATGAACAACTATATTTTTCTAACTGTTGTTTTAAACTGTTATAATATATTATAACAGTTTTAAATATTACACTGTACACGCGGTTAGTTCAGTTCAGTCGTCGGCTGTGTTCGCGTTTTTTTTAATGAAAAATAAACAAAAACAACAATAGCTTTTTCACGTAATATGGGGACCAGCTATCAAAACATTACGTATATAATTTAACAGATAACAGTGTCATTGTCATCTCAGCTAGACAGCTAACTGAACACCAAACTGATATATTATATATAACAACAGCCAAATTAAATAACAGGCACAACAGGCAACTAATGGAGGAAATAATATATTTTTGTTTACCGTTATAATTTAGTGTTAGTAAAATAAGCTTTTATTAAGTTAGCTTAGAGTTTAAATTAGTGTAAGCTATACGCAATCCTTGTGGCATAATGAATGTAGATATTATTTTATTGACTCCCATTGTCTCGGCCGACGCGACGGTTGGACCGTAAACGTAAACAGATGACGCTTTCTAACGATAATGAATATAATATTATAACAGTCAATGGTTCATTATTCTATTATATATATTCTATATATATTCGGTAAGATTAAAAATATATAATGAAATATATTATCTGTTGTATGTTATAACACCCAACTTTAGGGGTGACCGACCGCGCGCACAAATGCAGCTAGTCTACCCCTCCCGCACCTCACTAATCGTCGCTTCACACCGCTTGAGATAAGACGATCTACTATCAGGCGCTAACAAACCCCCGTCCCGGACATAAGGACCTATGTCCGCGAGTAAATTGGCAATTAGAAGACGCTTTGTATTGTTGGTTTTTACAAAAACGATTAACTGGGCAAATGATATCTGGCCCTTTGCTTTGTGAAAAAGCATTACAGTTAAATTAAAAATTAGGTGACGGCGGCTCATTTGTCTCAAGTAAAGGATGGTTATATAGATTTATATCTCTTCATGGAATTTAATCAATGTTTATTAAAAAATAATAATTTCTTAATAAACATTGATTTTCGTTGAAATTGTTGTTTTTAATAAACACATAACATTATGTATGTACACATGTACTACAAGTGCACAAAACCCGCTTTTCTTTATACATTCGATCATCCGGATTTTCGATTATCCGAATCCCTAACGGCAACAATTAGTCCGGTTAATCGAGTATATATATACATATTGAGAATCTAAATTGAGAATTTAAACTATACGCGTGTGTATGTTTGTGTGTATATAAAGAGGGCTACTTTTAATATCGCTCATTTTAATATCAAAAATTTAGGTTATCTTTATAGCAGTATTATATTTTCAATTCAAAATTAGTACTGCATTTGTGATAATAATAAAATGTAGGTATGTATATAGAGTACTCACTCATTTTCTTTCACTATTTTTTCGTGACTTTCTTCATTAATAATAAATGCACTTTGTTCATTCATATTCAAAATTTCAAAACACTTTATACACAAACACCGTGTCGAAGACTGAGGAAAAGAAACGACGTTAGACCATCGTTAGACAATGCACGGCCTTCAAGCCACACCTCCGTGCCCGTCGGAGAGCGTGAGGTTTTTTTCGTTACGAAATTTCTGGATTTTCCCGCACTCAAGGCCCGCGATAGAAGCTATGGAATAGCTTAAAATCATGAATTTTTAATGAATGTTTTTTTTTCAAAATGTTATTTTTTACTGTATATATTAATTGTATTTGTTAATTTTTTTACTATTTACTGCTGCTGCCAGTTGGCTGCCATTCTATATGAAAATGGTAGATTATGAAAAGTGAACCATGCAGATGGGAAACGCACGAAACTACTACCGCTTTTGATGGTATTACTTGGACTCATTTATTCTTCTAATAAACACATTTAAAACCAACACTGGGACTTAGTACAAGAAAAGGGTGGTCTACAATAATTGTTCAACTGGTAATAGCAAACAAGTTATAGAGTTTAAAAAAAACCTAAAACGTAATAATCAAGTTTTTTTCTAAATAAAGAATAGTAGTACTATATTCATCTAGTATTCCCCTTTCTTCCAGAAATAACAGTAATTGTTATGTGCCACAATAGTCTTGCAGTTGGTCCCATGAGACTGTTGTCCCGATTTAAGATTCTACAATCTTTCAGATTGTAGTCACCCCTTAATCATTGAGCTATTGAGTCTCAATATATCTATACTAAATCTGATATGTAAAATTAACAACGTGCAGAGATGTTATAACAAATATGGAATAAAAACAGTCGGGCATTAAATAAAGTTAAAAAAAAGAAAAAAATGTAAAATGGATGTAAATCAATGTATTCCTAACTATTAGAGTGGACACAAATTTCATTTTTTTGAGCGCTGGCGGGTCGCTAGCCACTGCGCCATTACACAAAATTTGCAAAACAAATTTATCACGAAATGGCGTAAAGGGATGGTTTACAAAAAAATTACGATTAAAAAACTGCTTATCTAAAAATTTTAAATTTCACCCACAGCAAGGGCATAAGTTTGTCTTCTATATACAATAACAAAACGGGGGGTCGTCACCCAAAAATAAAAGTTACTAGAGTCCAAACTTACAAGATGTGGGACACCAGCTGCAAAAGTGTGGTTATTCCGAGAATATACACTTCCGGCTGATGATGCATATATTTTCGGAAAGAGCTTTCCGAGACGCCGCGAGCTGTCTGCGGCTGGAATTTAAGGTTTGAGCTTAAATTCTAGGCGCAGACTGGTTCGCGAAATCACCTATCCCTCATTTTCTGTTTTACTCAGGTGTCCTTTATCCAATAATTCCAAATTTTTGGAGGATGATGTTTCCCAGGTGGTGCACAAAAATCACTAAAAAATAGTAGGTTGTGGCGACTAATCGAGCGTCGCACGCGATTTACTGTTTTGTTAATATGACAAAAAACGGTTTTCACTTGAAAACTCACTTAAAACCGTTTTGCGGCTAAAATAAATATAACGTATAATACTAGATGCGTCTCGTTAATACGCAAATTTTGACACCAAGAACACTGAAATCTGTTAACTTTTACCACTTTTCGAATTTTTTACTGCGGGAGCGTTACTGTTTTGTGGCGTTTCGCTTTTCTTCCTTGTACGCGCGGGGATACGGGATCAGTTTATCTCCTACTTTATCCACATGGATATTATATCCACCATAGGCCCGTGCTCGCAGGATGGATTAAACTCTGGCATAGGGATAAGATCATTTTATCTCTTGTCAGTGGATATAATCGGGGGATAAAATTTGCGTCTCCTTCCTATGCTAGTCCTAGGCTGCTTGTTTATTCCATAGGCATAACATACGACACCTTCGTACCTTGTTGAACAAAACGTGTAAGCTACGCCGTGTGGGCGGCACCGTTTATGTGTCTGTCTCTTTTTATTGTCGCTTTTTTGTTTCATAGAGTTTCAAATCACAACGATGCTAATGAAGTTTTCATTTCAAAGACGTTGCAGCTGCGACCCTGGCTGCCTGCGCGGCAGTTGTGGCAAAATCCCGCCTGTGATGCAATCTATGAGGGACGCCTACGCTCATCAGTGGACTTTTAGGGGCTATAAACTGCTTTAAATTAAGAACATATTAGGTACATACATATTATAACATATTCCTATACACCATCACCAAGTGGATCATCATTATCATTACAACCCATCATAAGTTCACTGCTATATATAGACATTCCATTGCCACATAGTGCTGTCCTGAGTCATCTCCTAAAATCTATCTGCATGTTTTATCAGGCTGTCACTTCAATCTACTTGCCTATGTCAGTTACTTTTTATCCTCCTTCTAGGGATATCCTCGCTACGGATTTTATCACGCAAAGAAACTTTAAGCATAGCTCTCTCCATGGCTCGCTGAGTTAATTTAAGTTTCCTCATACTGCCAGCAGTAAACGATATTTTGGTTTTGTAAGTCATCATTGGCAACACGCACATTTTAGGTTATGGCATTAGGTATATCGGGTAAGGTAATATCGGAACATATGATGCAATTTTTTGAACAAGTTATCACAGTATTTAAATTGATCATTATTAGTATTATGTAATTTAACCCTCTCAGAAATTACAGGACACTTATGCGTAAACCAAAACAACGCGAGCCGGACCCACAGCTAGGTCAACGTAGCAGAGGAGCGGGCATACGAGACTTTAATTCTAACTAATCGAAACCAACAATCGATGGTCAAGCGACAACAACAACTGGCGACAATCTGCATTCATAGATAATATGAGACGAAATCTAAATGCAGGTAGCTAAGACCGCGCTTTGAGACTGAAGACTTTCTGTCTTCGGTGGCTTCTATTTAGCAACAGCCTTTTGATGGTCTGTGATGATAATGAGAATGTTGAGAATGATGATGCCTGATACAAGCTGCAGCAAGAAGCTATCTCTGTTTTTGTTACGTGGAAGAATTTTTAAATTAATGTTCGACGTGCACTGTGTCAAAGGTAAACCTTTTGTCAAAGGTAAAGCTTGTGATCAAGCCAATTTAACTATCTGCTCGTGTAATAAATATAACCGTTAGTTCGAGTATGTACACGTTATCGATGGCCGCTGAGTTGTTAGTATCTGATCTATCCCCAAATACTAAAAAAATTGGTTAAAGGTAGTATTGCTTTCATACTGACATCGTTAAATGTTGAGATACCACGGCATAATTTCTAAATATAGCAAACCGAAACATAAAAGAAAAACGAGATTGACGTTTATTGCCAAAACAAAAAAGACTATAATATCATTGTTGATGGTTGCAGAAAACTGAAATAGGAAAACAGATCGTAATAAATCTGTGTTTACTGGCCACGCTACAAAACCTGATGATATCACGTAATAATTTTCTGTTGTACATTTTTATGATTCATTCCGCTCAGAAAATTCCTTCCCTGACCAAAACTGAAACAATGAGCACCTGAACGAACCCCAGTCATCTTACAAAGTTTTCTTGTACAATATTTGAAGTCCCGTTGTCTCTTTCTAAACCTAAGTACATAAGCGATAGAGTACACTTTATTTCATGGAAGCTTTAGTAAAATGGTTTAGTTTAAAGGAAACGTTAGACAGTGGGTTTTATTGTAAAAGTTATTTGACACGCGGGATGTAAGCGCCGCATCGAAGCGAATTCCGTCGAGAAAAGTGTTAGAAATTAAATATATATAAGATAAGATGCAGTATACATCTTGGCATTTATGAACTTATTAAAGTGTATGTATGTAATTTTGAAATAACTTGTTTCCATTTATTATTTCCCAGGGGATCACTTGCAAGCTGTCAGGACTTTTTTAATTGTGTCTGTCTGTTTGTCTGTCGGGCTAATCCTCTGAATGGCTTCACGAGCCGCGGTCAAGCTACGAGCTGATGAGGAGCTACGAGCTGATGAGGAGCTACGAGCTGATGAGGAGCTACGAGCTGATGAGGAGCTACGAGCTGATGAGGAGCGATATCAGGAGGGAGTTATATCAAAAAAACTTGATTATGTTAAATCTAAGTAACGCTGCATTAATAGATTTTATTCAGGCGAAGCCTAGCGAAGTGTAGCTAGACGGAAATAAAATCGTAATATGCTGTTTTAATTATATAGCCTTTTGCGAGAAATCGGTGAACATACAATTCAATTTAAAAGTTACAAGACAAAGTATTTAGTCATAATGCTTTCTAAAAACTCGTTTCAAATTGTAATCCCTCCCTAATGAAGAACTTGAGACACGCTCCTCGTCAGCCCCGCGGAGCACGCCCGAGGCCTCAAATCCAAACCTTTTAATCAAAGTGCTACGTTACTAATGCATTACTACTTGTCTTGTTTAATGCGGGTAATGAGACAGTGGGGCTTCTTTGTGTGAAGTTCTTAGTATTAACCTATTCTTTTTGTTATTATGAATTAGTACAATCGAACTTGAAACTGACTATCACAAAATGAAGGTATCGCATTTTAAATAAAATAAATCTAGTAACAGGATACTCCATTGTAATTTTAACTTATTTTCTTCGACGTTTATTGGCTTGAGTATAGTAAAATATTTTTGCAATGAGGTTCCATTTGCAAATGATATTGTATAAGTCACAAGTCACTAAACACGTTTTTGTTATTGTCATTTTCACTTCAAGCGTTTTAAACCGCTGGGTCATATAATCGACTGACTAACTGGCAAGCATCACTTTTGGTACTTGCAGTAATGTAAAAAATATCGTTTAATGTCGATATTAATAACAAAATCGTATGTAGAAGATTTTTAATTTTTTACTAAACAGAAATGTCAAATGAAATAATAGTCCTAGTTATCGCAGTCCACGGCCACCTGCAACCAAGATCAAACAAAGAAAGCTATGCTATAGGTGTGTCTTCACTTCTGAGGGATAAAACGGAATACCTCACAGCCTCCAATTGTACTGGCTCCCTACCCTGCACTCAGCAGACCAAGCGGCAGAAATAGACATATAGATATTATAACAGAAACGGGGTACTACCTACACTAGCTAATGTAGTGATGTTGTTGAAAAGTGGTGTTGGTATAAGTGATAGTGATAGTGAGGGGGATAGTGTATTGTACAATTGAGTCAGGACGGGAGGTGCTCTTCGAACTAGGTAAGACACGTTGTTCTACTATAATACGCGGATCTTAGCTAATAGGTTTTAAAATCTTTAATATTATCTATTGCCATAAAGTAAGGCCTGATTCTATTAAATAATATTAGAGTCTAATCAAAATAACTTAAGTTAACTAAGACAATGCATGAATTATGTGCTGTGATGATCCTAGTTAGAACACAAGGACATAATCGTAAAATAATTGCTAATAAGTGTTAAAAATAACAAAAGATTGAAAACGTAAAAGAATAAAGAAACCGGCTGCACGTTGCGGGGGACATCGCTCACTGAACTGAGGCCTAACAATTCACTCTAATGAAGAAGTTAGAAAAACGCCCCCGACGGCGCGGCGCGGCGCTCACTCGCTCGGCCTTTTAATCATGGCGCTACAATATTAATGCATTACTACCCGCCTTGTTTAACGCGGCCTGATCACTCAAAGTGAACGCGATAAACAAGCGCAATGAAAGGGAGTCACAAATAAGAAGGTCGGAAACCACAGTATATTTTCCTCAATATGACACTTTAATTAGTAATATTAACAAACTTTTATGAAATTATACTTTCATTTATAGTTTTGGGTAAATTAATGCTGTGGCTCATACACAACTTTCTTTGATTAAGTGTCAAAATTCAGATATGTTGTATCCCCTGAAAACTAAGATGGAATGCCTCGTTTTCAGTAAAAAGAGTCGCCGGTTCACTCACTCACCACACGAAACACAGCAACATTGAGCGACAATTTTACGCTGGTTATTCATTCGTGCTACAACCATAATATAGGTTTAGCGTGGCTCTATCACGTAAATTATAATAGTGATAAGCAAGGCAAAAATATAAAATTATAAACTATGAATTTAGTAAACTAAACTAACTGTCCTTTTTACAAAAACCACGTTGATAGAATTGAAAAGGTCCCAAAAATATTTATTAAGATTTTAAACGACCGTTGTAACCGTTATGGCGAACCGTATATTAACTCCCTTCATAAACATAAAATGTTGTCTCAGTGATCGCCATAAATATGTCGATATTATGTTCTTATTTTAAATTCTAAATAGTAAAATTAATTGCACTCCTTTATTGGTGTCTGCCAAAATGGTGTGCCCGCTCACCCTCTACGCGTTTTCATACATTCAAATCACCTACACTTCAAAAAAATATACACAAATCGCTTTTTCTGCTGTTCGTTAAAATTATACAACAATAAATTTGTAAGTCTCAATCTCTTTAGTAACTTCTTAAAAGTCTTAAATGAACTATCTTTAAAAGTTATTTAGATAAATACTTAATAGCGTAACATTCGTTAACCTCTAGTGTGTTAATTGTCAGTCTCTAAGCAATTTTGATTAAGTTACCTATTTTGAAGCGTAACTACACTGTTGTTGTTAATATTGCTTTTTACTTGCACACAGTATAAATTTATAATCAGGTTCAACTAACTAGGGGTAAATATTTCAACGGGCTTAATTGAAATAAGTGTTAGTGTAAATGTATTTTTCGGCACTCGTTGTCTGTTTACTATGTAATGTTACAATACTGTACTTGCTATATAACGACCGTTTGTGTCACAATAATAAAATTGAAAAAAATGAGGAGAAAACTGAAGTATGAGGAGAAATGAGCCAAAAACTCAGAAAGAAAACGAAGGAGGTAGCGAGATAAGTATAGATAAAATAATAAAATGAAAAAAAATTTGGACCTTGACAATAGCGGGACCTAACGTATCCAAATGTGAATCTAAACGATCTAATGGGTCCCTAGGTTCAAACACATTTAGAGATTTACGGACATCAAATGATTTTATATATATATATATATATATATATATATATATACGCTCCCTTGAAGAACTACAGACCGATTTCCCTTCTGAGCCGCGTCTATGTGCTGTTTTCGAGAGTCATTACGAATCGTCTCGCACGCAGACTCGACGACTTCCAGCCTCCCGAACAAGCCGGTTTCCGATAAGGCTTCAGTACCATAGACCACATGCATACCATGCAGCAGATTGTACAGAAGACCGAAGAATACAATTGACTCTGGCGAATGAGAAACTAAAGGCTGTATATCGAAGTGCTGAAGTGTTTGTACAGTAGGGCTACGATGGCTATCCGAGTACAGAACCAGAGTTCGAAACCTATCCAACTGCAGAGAGGTGTAAGACAGGGTGACGTTATATCCCCGAAACTCTTCACCGCTGCGTTGGAAGACGTTTTCAAGGTACTGGACTGGAAAAGATACGGTATTAACATCAATGGCGAGTACATCACTCACCTTCGATTTGCCGACGATATAGTTCTTATGGCAGAATCGCTGGAGGACCTTAGCACTATGCTCAATGACCTCAATGGTGTCTCCCAACGGATAGGTCTTAAGATGAACATGGACAAGACAAAGATCATGTTTAATATTCATGTCACACCTATGCCAGTAGTTGTTGGGAGCACTATGCTCTAAGTTGTTGACGAGTACGTTTACCTGGGACAAATAGTCCGACTAGGTAAGTCCAACTTCGACCGAGAGGTCAATCGACGGATTCAACTCGGCTGGGCAGCGTTCGGGAAATTACGACACGTCTTCTCGTCAGGTATACCTCAATCTCTGAAAACTAAAGTGTACAACCAGTGCGTGTTGCCAGTGATGACTTACGGATCAGAGACGTGGTCCTTCACTGCTGGCCGTATGAAGACGCTCAAGGTCGCTCAGCGAGCTATGGAGAGGGCTATGCTTGGAGTTTTTCAGCGTGATAGACTCAGAAATGAGGATATCCGCACTAAAATCGGAATGACCGACATAGCCCAACGGATTAGTAAGCTGAAGTGGCAATGGGCCGGCCATATAGCTCGAAGAACCGATAACCAATGGGGAAGAAAGGTTCTCGAGTGGCAGCCTCGTACCGGTAGGCGTAGTGTAGGGCGACCCCCCACTAAATGGAGTGACGACCTGGTAAGACATGCAGGAAGTTGATGGATGCAGGTGGCTCAGGACCGTGCTTTGTGGCATTGCTTGGGGGAGGCCTATGTTCAGCAGTGGACTTGTGAAGGGCTGTAATGATTTATGATGATATATATGTATATATATATATATATATATATATATATATATATATATATATAATGCTGCAGAAATTAGGTCATTAAAAGTCTATTTCTTAATGAAAGGGTGAAAAATTTTGTGATAAAATTATAGTTTGCAACTCTGGATGCTGGACTGGACATTTGTTTATGTATGTATGTAAATTAGATGCATAAGCCTAGCAGTGAGACGTATTAAAAATGTTATATTACGCCATAAGTAAGTTACTCTGAAATCCACCCCACAACGGCAGATAATCGTAATTGCCCTGACGAAGTCGTT
Source organism: Parnassius apollo (assembly GCA_907164705.1). Lineage (NCBI taxonomy): Eukaryota > Metazoa > Arthropoda > Insecta > Lepidoptera > Papilionidae > Parnassius > Parnassius apollo. Next base: position 1,829,019 of record CAJQZP010000533.1, read on the forward strand.
CCACATTTAACTCGCGACATTTCGCAGCATCCCTCTCCGACTATTTCCGTTTAACAACGAGTAAAATCGTTACCAAAGTGACAATGCAAGCGAGCTTACAATAGGATTTAATTTTTGTGTAGCAAATTTTTAAGCATATAAATTTATATTTATTATAAACATATATACTCAACATAAAACTGATATCATACATAATCATTTCTTAAATTTATGCAAAAATACACATTGAATAAAACCACTTTTACGGATTTTATCGAGTTTAATTAACTTATTTTTAATTTCCGATGATATGGCACTTACTGTCCACCAATAAATCACAAGCAAAGAAGGCTACAGATGTGTTGTCGCCTCTGATGACTAAGATGGAATGCCCCATGCTTTTACTCATCTACTGAATCTCTATACACTTTAGACTGGAAAATAGCAGCGTTAGCACTACTGCTTGGTAACGAAACTACGTAAGAGGATGTAATCTACCCAGACTTACTCCTAGGGAGAAAGTAAATCTTACCGTCTAGTAACCGTATACACCTAGTGTATGGAACGGCACGGTTCTGGGCCACTTGCATCCATTGAATATCTTCGTGTTCCAGGTCTATATTCCATTTATTTCTACACTTTGCATGCCAGTCCAAGGCTGCCACTTAAAAAACCTTTTTTCCCTCTCTGATATCGGTTGTTTGAGCACTTTAGCTTACTGATCCACTGGGCTACATCGGTTACTCTGGTTTTACAGAGTAGTGTTATTTTTTTATCGCATTGGGTGACAAACAAGCACACAGGCCACCTGATAGTAAGTGGATGCTGTAGCTAGTAGATATCTATACTTATCCTCAATTAAGAATCAAGATGCAAATGCGTTATCACTCCAGAGGACTAAGATGGAATGCCTCGATTTAAGTAAAAAGGGTCTCCGTTTCTCTATACTCACCATACGATACACAGCAGCATTACGCTGCTATTTACGCAGGTATTCTGTGAGAGCGTGGTCCTGCGCCGGTTGAGCCGACCCATTCGTGCTACAACTATCTTATAGCTGTAGCGTGGCTCTACCACGTACCTAATATAAAAACTTCGAACAAAGTTCTTTCTATAACTTGCTGAATATTTTTAAGCCTCCTCATACTTACTTAACAGAATGGTTCCATTATTTTAATGTATTTTCCGAACAATGTATGAAATTTAATACATTTATTTATAATTATAAAAATAAAACATAGGTATTTCGGAATAATTGGTTATTATTTGCGAATTATGCATTTTATAGATGACAAGGAAATATTTTGCAACATGCAATGAATTTGATCAAAGTAATATTTAATAAAACTACTTTTATAGATTTTATCGCGTTTAGTTTACTTAATTTAATTATCGACATTTTGGGTGCTTTGCAGCATCCATGGTCTCGGTAGGGGATCGGGAATAAAAGTTAAGTAAATTAAATGCGACAAAATGCGTAAAAGTTATTCAATATGTAATGTTCGCGTCGCGAAGTCATTAAAGAAATTATTGCTTTACCGGTGTATTGGCGGCGTTAGAGAATCCATTACTCCAAGTTATGACTCACGTGAGAGGTGGTAGAAGAAACTGAACCCCCTGGTGGGCAGCAGAATATTCCCGATAAGAACTGAGCAATAAAATAAATCCGCCTGCCAAGCGTGGTAACCCATATCAAAAATCCCCCTATAAATAAATCTCTTGGAGAGGTCTATGTTCAGCAATGCCAAGTTCACTGTTGAACAGACTGTGATGGACTGTATCAATGATAAATGAATATTCACTTAAATGTTAAAACCTTATACTACTTAAAGTAACAGCCTATATACGTTCCACGGCCGGCACAGGCCTCCTCTCACTTCTGAGAGGGTTTTTAGGACAAGGAAGTGTCCGCCGCGCTGCCCCAATGCGTGTTGGTGAACTTCACGTCTTCGAAATATATTTTTTTATTTCGCAGACATGCAGGTTTCCTCACGATGTTTTCCTTCACCGCAGAGCACGTGGTAAATCAGCACTTAAAATTTACAATTAACAATTTCCAATCCAATCCGGTTTGCTCGCGTACTATGAAATTTACAACGAGCGCTAAACCACCGAGCTACCACGACTCAATCAGTTTAAATTTTTATCCGTCGGTACATAAAACATCTTAAAATCCAATTACACAAAACAATAAGCAAAATAATCTGAATCACTAAACACTTCCTACCCTTCGCATTTCGTTTAGATATTAAATGTATATTCTGTAAAGGGGTTACCGCAAACCTTCAATATGAGATGCGATACCATAGCAGTCACATCCTCTCTCGTCCACAGAGGTGCTTTAAGAACAAAGGACCCTCGACTGAATATCTTCGTAAATCTTTCAAATTAAGTTGAACCCCGGCGGCCCCGTCCACCAGCGCGAATTTACGCAGACACAGCAACCTGCAAATACATCTCAACTGTCCCCCTCTATGCCAGTGCATGCAAAACCAGTTTTTATCACTTTAGGATAAACGTGAGACTGCAAAGTGATTGAAGCCAATGACATCTGAATTGGATTCTCGGGACGCGGCGGCTTTCATCGCGCGAATGTGTAATGTTATATTTGTGAAAGCTTCTGAAGTGTTATTTGTTTATTGTTCAAGTTGTTTTGTTCAATCTTGAGCAGTGGTTCGAAATTACGATAAGTAATTTATGAAAAACTACTTAAACATCTAAGTAACATTTAAGTTAAAAATGAATTTCATACACGTGACGTTTCATTAATAATATTTTGTTACTGCGGACGTATGAAAGATTTATTTCGGGATAATATGATTAAAAATATTCTATTTCTTCCTCTAGATGTTGTAAGCTTCAAATAAAGTAAACGCAAGTAGCAAAACAGATAATGAAGATTTTAATGTTACGATTTTGATGATTGTTATATTTCACAGTCCACCCAAAAGTGTAAAAATATCATCATCATCGTCATTACAACCCTTCACAGGTTCACTGCTGAACACAGGCCTCCCGCAAGGAATGCCACAAAGCACGCTCCTGAGACACCTGCATCCATCGACTTCCTGCATGTCTTACCAGGTCGTCACTCCATCTAGTGGGGGGTCGCCCTACACTACGACTACCGGTACGAGGCTGTCACTCGAGAACCTTTTTTTCCCATCGGTTATCGGTTCTTCGAGCTATACGACCGGCCTATTGCCACTTCAGCTTACTAATCCGTTGGGCTATGTCGGTCACTCTGGTTTTATTGCGGATATCCTCATTTCTGAGTTTATCACGCAGAGAAACCCCGAGCATAGCCCTCTCCACAGCTCGCTTGGTGACCTTGAGCGTCCTCATACAGCCAGTAGTGAAGGACCACGTCTTAGTTCCATAGGTCATCACTGGCAATACGCACTGGTTATACAATCTATTTTTCAGAGTTTGAGGTATACTTGACTGGAAGTTGTGCTGTAATTTTAATTGACCTCTCGGTCGAAGTTAGACTTACCTAGTCGGACTATTTGTCCCAGGTAAACGTACTCGTCAACAAATTCGAGCTTAGTGCTCCTAACAACTACCGGCACTGGTGTGACATGGACATTAAACATGATCTTAGTTTTGTCCATGTTCATCCTAAGACCGATCCGTTGGGAGACATCATTGAGGTCATTGAGCATAGTGCGTAGGTCCAGCGACTCTGCCAAAAGGACTATTTCGTCGCCGCTTCACTCACGATGTACTTGCCATTGATGTTAATACCGTATTCTTTCCATTCCAGTAGCTTGAAAACGTCTTCCAATGCAGTGGTGAAGATTTTCGGGGATATAACGTCAGCCTGTCTTACACCTGTCTGCAGTTGAATAGGTTTCGAACTCTGGCTCTGTACCCGGATAGCCATCGTAGCCCTACTGTACAAACACTTCAGCACTTTAATATACCGACAATCAACATGGCACCGCTGAAGGGACTGTAGCACCGCCCAAATTTCGACGGAATGAAAGGCTTTCTTCCACATACGCTAAGCAAAGTGGCAGATTGTACTCTTCGGTCTTCTGTACAATCTGCCGCAAGGTATGTATGTGGTCTATGGTACTGAAGCCTTTTCGGAAACCTGCTTGTTCGGGAGGCTGGTAATCGTCGAGTCTTCGTGAGAGACAACAGTAAAAATATGCTAAAAATGCAATGGGAAAAATGAATTATTTTATTATTATTACATTAAAAGCTGTTTTTTGCACATAAAGAGCGGTGCCATTCGCACAATATTCATATAATAGATTCTTTATTTAATAAGTTTCACTGCGAAATGTACAGCATAAAACACGAATAGTGTATCAACTTGTAATAAATTGTAAACGCTTCTATGTGCGATATTTCAGTGTTTGTATTTAGTAAATCCACGGAAGATATTCTCCGATGCAGGTCACAGTATAGCTAGCATGCATGCATCAAACCCATTGTGGCTCGCATTTCGCTCCACAAATCTCTGTTTATTTGTTTGGCATTACAGCGCCTGCAGAGGACCATTTCCCGGTTTACGACGAGAGTTACCATCGCTCATTGTAAGCCGCAGTAAGCGCTGCGGAAGCGCTGCGGTTGCTCATACGAAACTAGTTTGAACTCAATAATTAATGTACCGCCAACAATTTACTATTCCTAAAACTCATGTTAACTTCCTTAGAACTTAGTAGAATTTATAAAGTAAGTTCTAAACTGATTGTAATAGAATGTGGGGTTTGATTTTGTTTTAATAGAATAAGGGTAACAAACAATGACACAGTTCACCTGATGGTAAGTAGCTGGTGTGGCTCATAGCCATCTACTTTTATCCTCGATTAAGAATCAACATGTAGATGCGTTGTTACTCCGTAGGGGTAAAATAGAATGTTTCGTGTCCAGTAAAGTGGGTCTCCGATTATTTGCACTCAGCATAAGAAACACAGCAGTATTAAGCTGGTATTCTGTGGGAACGTGGTTCTGCCCCGGTTGAGCCAACCCCTCCTAGCTACAACCATAATAAAGCTGCAGCGTTGCTCTAGCACGTTCAGTCGTGCAAAACTGTCAGTCGTGGGGCTGCACGTCCGCAGTGACAACGCGCTGCCTCACACCTCAGCGGTGGCCTTGGTGAACATCCATGAATTACGCTTTGAACTGCTTTACCTTGCCTTACTAATGACTAACACTACATTTTGTCTGTCGGATACTTTTAAAGTGATTCAAAGAGAAGACAGGAAAGTAATCAAAGTTTGAACACATACTGTCTATCTTTTACTTATATTTGTATATTTCTTGAAATTTTATTACAAAACGTAATAATATCATAAAAGGGGCAGACCAATAACCACACTTAAAGCTCTAGCATTTTAGGTGAAGTTCCACTTGAATACTTATAAAGATATGTAACAAAATTTAGTGGAGAGGTCGCGTGGGTATGCCGCGGAATTCAAAGCGCTATAGACCGAAAAGTTTGGCCGGGTCCGGCGACGCTTAATGACACGGCAAAGCTCGAACTCGAAACTGGTCCTTTTTGAGCCGGAACGTCTTTGTCCACTGCCGAATTACTGCTAACTACTGAAGAAGTCCGGCAAAGTTTTATGATCGAATAAATATTAGATCTTCACATAATAACATGGGAGCTGTACACGAGGGAAGCGTTAAGTTTACGTAATCAATATGTTATCAATAAGAGCTCTGAAATACTCTTGTGACATACGATCATAAAATTATTTATAATTGTTCATTACATCAACATTAAGAGTCCCAGCATACAACACCATGTTGTGTAAGCTGTTTTAGTTTTTCTGTTACATAAATTAAAAAACATCCGACAAATTAAGAACCTTACAGAACCTTCTCATTTTTTTAGGCGATTAAAAATAATATTCAATTTTTACATGAAATTTTATTTTAAATCCTGGAAAAATCTCAGAACACTATTATTTACCAAGGTTCCGAAGAAACCATTATCATTTCACAAGGCAGAACATAACCATTCCATTTGATACTTGCATCAACAAAAACACGACACGTACTGTAAGAATTGCAACCAATATTGAAATGACAATGTGTAGAGGTTCTCCAACCCAAACCCCCCAAATAAGGGTACTCTTAACCCATTCAAGGTGGCCCAAAATATCGTCCAGGTGTGGGTGGTTTAAAGGACTGACGACGATAGGCGTCGGACGCATCTCATATTTAAACGTTGTGACGCCGATCGGCGTTTTCCGCACAGGAAATGATTTCTTGCTTATTTAGGCAGAATTTTTAGTATTATTGAAATATGACCAGGGATTAAAGTAAATATAAAGTAAAGTTACAGCCTATATATGTTCCACTGCTGGGCACAGGCCTCCCCTCATTTCTGAGAGGGTTTTAAGGGAAGGAAGTGTCCGCCGCGCTGCTCCAATGCGTGTTTCCGAACTTCACATGTCTTTGAAATATTTTTTTTCTTATTCCTCAGACATGCACGTTTCCACACGATGTTTTCCTTCACCGCCGAGCACGTGGTAAATCAGCACTTAAAATTGTAATTAACTATTTCATTGGTGCGGGCGGGGATCGAACCCGGGTTACTCGCGTTCTGTTATATTTACAGCGAGCGTTAACCATCCGAGCTACCACGGTTCTAACCAGAGATTGCAAACATTTTTTCTAATAATTTTAGTTTAAAAATACCTTTAACAATAGTATTTTTATATGTAATAAGTATAATAAGTAGTGTTTTAATTAGTAGTTGAAGAGAAGAGAAAACATCGACAAGGGTTTTCAGTTACATACTATTTCTAGTGCAACTTAATTTCACCAATACGTGGTAGAGCCATGCTGCAATTATATTAATAGTATTGTTGTAGCACGAATGGGTCGGCTCGACCGGGGAAGGACCACGCTCTCACAGAATACCAGCGTAAAATAGTAGCTTAATGCTGCTGTGTTTCGTTTGGTGAGTGTAGAGAACCGGAGACCCTTTTTACTGGCAACGAGGCATCCCATCTTAGTCCTCACGGTTTAAAACACATCTGCATTTTGATTTCTAGTTGAGGATAGATGTAGATGTAGATGTATAATTGCAGCATGGCTCTACCTCGTTTTGAAAGTATGTAATGGGCTATCTTAATGCCTACAGCAATTTCTTCCAGACAACCAATAAATGGACAGGATTACATGAAGATGACAGGAGTAGGGCAAATTGGTGTGATAAAAAAGAATACACATATTTATATATATATATATATATATATATATATATATATATATATATATATATATATATATATATATAGATACACACATACTACGAACATATAAACATACAAAAACTAAAATAGATATATATTGAATTAGTTAATTAAATGCAATCAACATATTACTACCTATGTATTTTATATTTAATGGCTAGTGTGGAAGGTATGTATACCAACAATCATAAATGCCCAAAACATAAATATATATATATATTTTTTAAGAATAGTATGACAAACGAGCACACAGTCCACCTGATGGTAAGTGGTTGCTGCGGCCCATAGACATCTACATCTATCCTCCATTAAAAATCGAAATGCAGATGCGTTGTCACCCGTTAGGACAGAGATGGAATGCCTCGTTTCCAGTAAAAAGGGTCTCCGGTTCTCTATACTCACCATACGAAATACAGCAGCATTAAGCTACTATTTCACGCTGGTATTCTGAGAGAGCGTGGTCCTTCCTCGGTCGAGCCGACTCATTCGTGTTACAACTATACTACTAATATATATAATAGTTTATATTCACGTGAACAATATTTACCTATGATTTTGTACGTGACCCGTTATCTAGTTGGTATTGTTGATCGAAGCTCAAAACTATTAGAATGTACAAATATTCCAAATTTCAGCAGGATGAAAAATTGGCGTCCAATAAACATGGATGTTCTAAAGACTTTCATTGGCCTACATATGCACATGGGTAACATTAAAATTAATAATTAAGGGATTATTGGAAAACTCATTGTTTGTACAAATCAGTGAAGTCTAAAGCTAATCAATATGGCATCAAATTTTATAGTTTGAGCGACATATTTGGTGAATGCCAAAAACTTCATTTATATACTGCGTCAAAAGATCAACTATTAGGGGGGCGTGGTTATTCCGAAAAAATTGTAAAATTATTAATGCAGGAATATCTTAATTTCGGCCATTCTGTATATTTCAATAATTATTATTATGCAAGTATATCCCTAACAACACATCTTTTAGAAAAAAAAAACATTTTGTACGGGAACGCTACGTACAAACAGGGCTGGAAATCCTAAACAATTATCACCGAAACTACAAAAAGGTGAAATAATAATTCTGCACAATCAAAATAAAGTAATTGTTTGCAAATGGCACAGTAATAGGGAAATTCTGTTGGCATCTAGTGATCACTATTGCGACATGGTTCCTGTACAAAATCCACGGTGACCAGATATAGTCACTCCAAAGTCAAACGCTATGCAAATTACACTAAATATATGCGCAACGTAGATAATCAGGACCAATTAGTGTCATACTGTAACAGTGAACATAAAACCTTAAAATGGTACGAAAAATTAATTAATTTTTTTCAAAATTCCATAAAATAAAATAGCTAAAATAAAAATGTAATCAAAATGTTTTCAATTTTGATATCCTCTGGAAGACGCCGATCGGCGTTTTCCACACCTAAGGAGATTTTTGTTATTTTTCTAAAATCATTATTTACAGAGACGGCGACTATAATAATGTTGTATGTATGTAAAACATGCGCATGTAAAAAGTATATCGCTATAGAAAGAAATTGGCGAAGTTATGGCCAAAATATAATTTAAGCCGATCGGCGTCATCCGCCTAAGAATGACAATTTAAATGACGCCGTTGTGCGTCCACCGCCACGAATGGGTTAGTTTGGACCATTTTTAATATATCGACAATTTAGTTGACAACGTCTCTTTCCGACTCTTCTATTCACTTCTGCAAAATATATTTGCTTTGTCAGTCTTTCCTCATTCGTTATTTCAATATAACCAAACCAGCGAAGCACTCCTTTTTTAATCCTGGTCACCGCATCATCTTGCAAACCTCACTCTTCTTTCCCCTCACTCAGATTCAGCTCTAACATACTCCTTAGCGAACGCATTTCTACTGCATTTATTCTACTCTCATGCTTCTTCTGCCACACCCAACTTTCACTACCATATGTTAAAGTAGGGACTAATACAGCATTGTGAATTGCCATAGGTGCCTTTTTCGACACATTCTGACTTTTCACAATAGAGTGTAGAGCCCCATTTACTTTATTTCCTGCATTCACTCGTCGTTCAATATCCTTATAATATCTCCCATCCCCGCTGAATACACATCCCAAATATACGAATTCATCCACTTGCTCAATTAACTCTCCTTCTATTCTTATTTCACATACCGTTTTGCTTTCTTCTCTTTCAAAAACCATAACTTTTGTCTTACTGGCATTCACTTTCATTACCCTTTCTTTTAATGACCTGTTCGTTAATGTAACTATCATTTGCAACCCGACCGCCGACGACGCAAGTATAACTTGATCATCGGCGTAGGTACAAAAGGCATTTGACAATTAACTCGCCCTTTCTAAACCCACATTCTTCATCGTTCAAAGTTTGCAAACACCTGTCCATAAATAGGTTAAACAGCCAAGGAGAAGCCAAAGAGCCCTGTCTGACACCTTTTTGGATGCCAAACCTGTCAGTGTAGACCCGTCGATCCCGATACAAGCACTAGAGTCCCTATAAAGAGACCTTAATGTCTGTATCAAACCAGCGCTCAACTCAAATGAGTTCAGTGTACCATAACACAGTCCTGTCCACTCTGTCATAAGCCTTTTTCAAGTCCATGAATGCACAAAAAACTTTTTGGTTTTTTGCCAAAAACTTCTCCGCGATCATGCGCATGGAAAAAACTTGATCTGTACACCCCATTCCCTTTCAAAATCCCGCTTTCACATCTCAAAATGTTTCATCAGTTTCTTTCATGACTCTTTCCATTAGAACCTTAGCATATAGTTTACCCACAATGCTAAGAAGGCTGATACCACGGTGGTTTTTACAGTCCCGCTGCGACGCTTTTCCCATGTATATTGGGACTATCACGGCTTTGCATCAGTCTCCAGCGGGCCTGCCACCACTTCATCTCCATCCCCTAGCATTTCGAGTGAAACTCTATCATATCCGGCTGCCTTACCTATTTTCATGATTTTCATTGCTTTCATTATTTCATCTATCTCCCTATCTCTTTTATCTTCTTTCGGAATTTCTATTTCATTTAGTTCACATGTCACTCATAAATACGCTTTCAAAATATTCCTTCTACCACTCAACCATCATTCTGAATACAGCCATTCTCGTCTCGCATCACATTAAATCACTTTTGAATGAGTTGCCAAGGGCAATAATAAAATACACTGATTACGGTAATAATTATGTAATTATTATATTAGATGTTTTATTACATTTTGACGCCTCGATAGCTTAGTGGCCAGGTGGCGTAGTAGGTTGCGGGTTCGAGTCCGGTACGGGACAAGAATTTGTACCCTAGAAATAATTTTTCCGGATCCTGATGCTTGTCCATAAGCAATTTATGTATGTAAACGCTTCCACGATACATGATAAAACTCTGGAGTTCATCCCATAATTAGGTATTTCAAGAAAACTTTAGGAAAATAATTTTTCAATATTTATTTAGATAATAACTATAGATAGATAGAAAATAAAATAAATAAATATTTTTGTGTAATAACACTAGAAAACTTTTTATATAAAATAAAATTTATGAAAGAAAAATGGTAGACAATATAATATTTTGTATCCAATTGCAAATATATCTTTTTAGATATTTTCTTGCGAAACATTGTAACTATATTATTAAAACCTTGAAAAATTAAATAAAAGTTTTAAATGAAACTAGTTTTTTTACGGATTTTATCGCACCTTCTATATTCCCATTTAGATTCCTATATTCCCATGGGTGCTGCAAATTACTAAAAGCATCGGGAATATAAAATACGTTAATACGCAATAAAATCGTAAAAACTAGTGTCCTTTAAATGTGTAGTGTTTGCGTAAATAAGATTATAAAATTTTTGGTCCTTGCTTTCTCGCCCATAGGCTCTGGCCTACTCATTCAGTGAGGAAACGCTGCCAACGTTCTTAGCACTATGCCGCATAGACTAATACGGTTTGATAATTTTAGCTTTTAGTTTTTAATTGCTCTAATTATTACTATGTTAAGCAAACGTTTCAACTGATTGACGCGACCCGCGTAAATTCCACAAAGCTATCCTCCGGGCACAATCACAAACAAAGCATCCCCAACAAAGCAGTCGCCCGAGGCGCGGTTAAGGTTAAATACGTTGATAGTGCTCTCAAGCCGAGGCAACAGTGGAACAAATGAGACTTACTGCTCCGTCGAGAAACACCTGTTGGTGCCCGGGCTACTCCGGCCGCCACGTGGCCGAATGACACAGACGGTTTTAAAGATTTTGTGTTTGAAGGCTTGAGTACGTACAAATATCTTAAAGTACTATATATGTTGTACTACTACTCCTACTTTACTAACTGGTTGGACTACTTCCTGCCAGGGAGTCCGACTGGATAAATGCCACCGCTGGCCTACTTCTTCCACCAAACACCAGAACTTGCCGTTTCGATCTGACGGGTACATCGTAGTCCTCAAGGTGACATCGCATCTCTAGCCATCTCTGTTTAAATCTGGCTGCAGGTGTCTGTGGACATAATAAGTAGCCTTTTGCAATCAGGAGGACTGAAAGTTAATCACTTTAGTTTAATAAAAAAAAGTGTACCATCAAGAACAAGAAATGGTTGTACCAGTTATGAAAAATGGTTAAAGAACGAAGATAGCCACATTTTTTTATTTTAAAAACCGTATAGTACGTTAAAAATATGTATTAATTCTAAAACAAATTAACTTTGAATTAAACTATTTGTACGGATTTTATCGCGTTTAATTAATATATTATATATTAGAGGATCCACCGTGACCACACAAACGTGCCGAAACGTCGGGAATTAAAAAATAAATTAAAAATAAGTTAATTAAATGCGGTAATATACGTATAAACAGTTTTATTCAATTTGTTTGTTGGATTTATCAATTTAGGAAATAACAAATTAACTTTGCCTTTATATAATAATCATATTTTTATATTATGATTAAGTATTGTTTCAAATATGGTTTACTTATGCTCACGACGGACAGGTTTTTAATATGCCCGTTCTTTGCAGATATTAATATTGTATTATGTTATTATAAACCATTTCCATTTTTATATTTTGTATCAAGAAATATGTTTTTACTTTCTTATAAATATTGCAAAGAGAAATATATGCTGATTCTTAAAATGCGGACGGAATTTGCGATGAGAATCGAACCGGAAAATTATGAATAAATTGAACTTTGGCTTAATTAGCCATTCTATTCTACTGTCGTGATTATAATTTCTCATTTCTTTATTTAACAAAGATATAAAGAAATTAGAGGAGTTTATCGAACTTTTTCTAGATCAGTGTCGTTGTATATATCACTCAACTTTTTTTTAAATATTTTCAAGACCAACAAGCTAACCTAAATGGTAACTGCTGGTAGAAACCCATAGACACGTGCTACCAACTATATACTTTGGATATCAGTATAAAAGGGGGGATCTTTTACCGGGCAACTCCGGAAAGCGGCCGTTGCTCCGTTTGGTTCCCGTGTAGTACGGAGCTTGTTCAATATACGTATAATCTTTCAACATCGATAGCGTTTTCCGTCGTCGCTTATGGTATTGTGGCGCAGCAACTAGACAGCACACAATGCAGGTTACAGATGAGGAGCTCCTCCTGAGGACTAGTTGTAATATCTGGCTTTTGTAACTATCAAACTGGACGCTGCAGTGGCACCTCCACTGGTAATGCTGGACATAAATAAATAAGTAGGTACGAGTAGAGCACTACCTTATAATATAACTTGTGATGAGGGAATAGGTCGCTTACTGTTCGATTATGTAATGTACCTCAACTGTAAGCTTCTGTAATGGTAGTTAGAAATGTTCCTAAGTAGTTTCTGGTCTGTGAGGAATGTAAATTATATTGGATTAGAGCCAAATATTTGAGTGAACAGGAATAAGATATAAAATTTTCAATATCTCTACTTGAAATCAATTTGGTTCCATTCTTAAAGTGGCTCGTAGTACACTGCAGTGGACCGCCGAACATTACCCGTATGAGAGGAGGATGTAGTACGGTTTAAAAATAATATTCATTACTCGTAAATCTATATAAATAGATTTATATTTTTATATATTATAATATAAGAATATATTTTTATTCGCAGTGTTAATTGTTAAAATATTATCTAAGGATCTGTAATTTTGTGTAATACCTAATTATCCCTCGCCATGACAATTGTTCAAATCAATATTCCAACCACATCACACCTGAAAGCTCGCTCCAGACACCCGACACACTTGCCATCTATTATTGATGACGGGCGAAAAAACTCATTCTTCCACATTTTTGTCTTCTTGTTTCTCAGTGGCTCCTGCAGCCAGTTGTAATGTTTCTTAAAATGTATGAAGTTGAAAAAGTCTGTGCGAGCACTGAATTTGAATTTAAAATATAAATATTATCGACTCATAATATTTTCTCATGGTTCCCTCAGCAACGCATCAGATGCATTTTTTGTTTGCAAGTGGGAGCCACTATATGTTTTCGTATAATATACGCGGAAACATAAACGAAAGATTATTTAGAGTGAGAGCGTGTGTCTTCTGAGTTTCTGAGGAGAACTTTCGACGAGACGTGCGTGTAGCCACACGTTATGTGGATTTAAATAAAAAGTAGGGGTGCTGTTGTTCAGAGACACCTACATTCTATTTCTTAATCAAAATCAAAATGCAGATGTGTTGTGTGTCACTCCTGAAAAATGCCTCGCTTCTTGTAAAAATTGTTTCCGGTTACAGCATTAAGCTGGTATTTTGCGACCGTGTTCTGTGAAAGCGTGGTTATCGCCGGACTTCTTTTGTTAGTATCTTATGACACTTAAGGAATTACATCGGTTGATGAACTCTATTACCATCGCGCCACCAAACAACGGTATCAGCATAAAAAACACAATGATAAAATGCAATAAATTACAAAGACGTCAAGTATAATCAGTCCATAAGTGTTAAGTGCTATTATGTAATGTTCACTTAAATGTATGTACTTATCAACGCATTAAGAAAAGAGTGTGATACGCCACTACATATTTTGCTTCTATGTAGTGGTGGTGTCAGAATATCCACCGCCCCATATCTACCCGGGGGTGTCTAGTAGTCAGCTGTCGTGAGAGGCAGCGGAGGGAAACCGAGTCAGGATATGGGCAGCAGATCTTTCTAATAAATGTAAAACTGCTATAAATTTATTTGTCACTTCAATTTGATGAAAAAAATATTCCTTAGAATCCTAAACTTTTGATCTCTGAATGATGATCGGATGCTGTGTACCTAATAACCGCGCTAGATCAGAGGTCCACCGGATGTGGTAGTACAATGAGCCGACTTCCCACGCACTCCACTCTTGTGTCCTCAGTACGAGTCAATCCAAGTTGGGTACGCTCTGAGAACGTGCACGACCCGAGTCACTTATGAAAACTTCTCAACGATTATTACAGTGTATAAACGAGGCGCACCTTTAAAATTTTATTTAATTTAGTTTACACTTGCGACTGTTGTCTCAGTGGAACTTCGCAAAGAAATTAAAGCTTGTGGCGACGGCGCGAGACAACAGACGTCCTTTACTGGCTCAGTAGGTTTTGAAGAGACAAATATGAATACGTGCCAGAAAAATCTTCTAATAGATAGCTAAATACCAATCTCGTTTACGGCAGAAGTGAAATGTCAAAACTGACAACCGAAAACAACGTCAAATGTGTAAGATGTTTAGTATTGTGATCGGCAATATTTTGCAAAGGGTGGCGAGTAAGGCACATCCTTAATAAAACGGTAGAAGACCTCGTACAGCAATGTACTTTAACGGGCTGACGATGATAACTTACAAATAACAGTCAGCAAAATAAGAATCAGCTATTGAAAATGTATTTGCACTGCAATTGAGACACCCTTTTTACTGGAAACGAGGCATTCCATCTTAGTCCTCACGGGTGACAACGCATCTGCATTTCGATTTGTAATCGAGGATAGATGTAGATGTCAATAGACCGCAGCAACCACTTACCATCAGGTGGACTGTGTGCTCGTTTGTCACCCTATCCCATAAAAAAATATTTTATAAGGATGAGTCCATTTTTTTTTCACTGACAGGACTCTCCGCAGTAGGAACTTGTTGAAGCCTAAACTTTCAAATGATGCTTTTAAAAATATTTCACTTTGATTAAATCGGCAGCAATCGGGCTGCCGGACCAGGCTAGCATGGAATACCAGCGCAAAATATTTCACTTTGATTAAATCGGCAGCAATCGGGCTGACGGACCAGGCTAGCATGGAATACCAGCGCAAAATAGCAGCACATTGTTGTTGTTTTTCGTATGATGAGTGTAGAGAATCGGAGACCCTTATTACTGGAAACGAATGCCTCGTTTCCATCTTAGTCGTTATGAGTGAGAATTGTGATATTTGCATTTTGATTCTTTGTTGAGGATAGATGTCAGAGCATTCACTTACTCGTGTGGACTGTGTGCTCATTCGTCACCCTTACTTCTATATAAAAAAAAAAGATTGCAATAAATGGAATAATTTAATAATAATAATTTATAGCACCCATTACTAATTTGAAATTTGTTAAGCAAGCGCTGTTTTAATATCCATTTACTGTGGTCTATTTGTTATTTATTCTTTCTTACTTATTTTAGAAGAAATAATCATACACAACTCATGCTAATTAAAACAGGAATGTATCTCGGCGCTAGTCTGCGTGACTTGTTGTCTTGTGGTGTGACACGGTAGCGAGCTGCTCGTTTATCAGCGGGCGAAGTCACGAAGCGGCGGATTTCGTGAAGAGAGCGCCGAGTGAGATGTTGAAAACTTCGTGACCCACTGTCGCATCATCTCCGTAGCGTGTGTCCACGATCCCAGCTTTTACGGAAGCAGTATTTCCCATATATACGAATATAAAGTATTATTTAGCATTAAGTAGAAAAATTAATTTGCCGCGGGCATATATAGACATATAGATTTCGTCAATGTGAGCTTTGTAGTTGACAGTGCTATTTGTTGTATAGGTACCCTAAAATATATTTTCCTTTGTATTCGAGTTACCGCACCGAATCTTTAAATTTTTTTATTATGTACGTAAGTGTAACATGTTTCGAAAAATACGGGTGTGTTGTTCAATGGAAATCATTAAGAATAACAAGCGCTAGAAAACGAGCGGTATCATGTTATCGTAAGCAACAGTGCGCTGGAGGCTCGATTATTATCTTGCCAACACAAACACAAAATATTGGACTTACATGTTGATGTTGGCATCATAATGAGGTCGCACAGAGCCCCCCACTGTGTAGTCGTTCATCATTATACTGAATAAATATATGCTAATGTTGCACTAACAACTAGAAGTCGAGGACTGTGCTTGCGGGAGGAGTTCGATGAGGCTGTCGATAATGTAGCGCGGCGCGGAATCAAAACAACGTTGTTATTGTACTGCTGCAATTACCAAGCCAGATGCAAACAAGCGTAGTTGTGTCTTATGTGTTCACATACGTAAACCGAGAGCGACGATTAATGCTACGGGAATACTCCACTATACTACATTTTAATTTAACTTGATTGAATTGCCTTACTGCCACGGACACTAACCAGGATGTATGACAACTGGACGTTAAATAACCCCCCCCCCTTCATTCTTCTCATTGACAACGGCTGCTATAAAGCACCGAAAACGTAATAGAGTCACGATGCAGATATTGCTTCAGCCATAATGTGTCGTGGTTGAAGCAATACAATAGCGACTTTCTGGACTGTAAGTTTGTTTGTCGTTGTTGACTGATACGCTCCACCTCCAGCCTGTTGAAGTCCCCTTCTGAACACAGGTCTCCCCATACATTGCCTCATACGGAGGACATTTTCCATGGCTGGCACGCTTGGCAAGCGGCTTGGCTACTGTAGTTTTTTATTGGAACGATGTTGCTGCCCATCTCCTGGTTTGTTTCCCGCTGTCGTCTCTTACGACGCCCATGGAATGACATGAGGTAATTGGATATTCTTACACCGCCACTATGCGGTAAAGGTAGGTATAGGATACATGTAGATATATTATAAATTGAAGCTAAGTTATAAAAAACGTCGAAAATTTGTTAAGTTAAACCCAATAAAATCCGTATATATAGATAAATTTAACGTGCAATTAGTTCTCAAATAATTAAAAGTAGAACTATGCTTAAATTTGACAAATACCTAAGTATGATTTGCTTTAGCTTCGCAGTTTCTTTTTGAATTTTAGCTTGTAGTTGTGATTTAGTAATTAAATTGCTTTATAACTTGATTCCATTAAATTAAGTAATGTAATACAACAACAAAGTTAGTATCGTCGTAATAGCAATTTATGTTGATACAAAGTTCACAACTTACACATCGACATTACGTCGAAGTACAAACAATGCCTGCAATAAGACCGCTTCAATTCTGAACCCGCATACACGCTGCTATGACGATGCAACTGCAGCTGGGATGCTTGTTAATCTGTGTACCGTGTGAGGATACTGAAAGATCTGCCTGGATCTTACATAACTTTAATAAATCTGAATTTTATTTTATAATATTTTGTAACGGTCGATATAGCTTTCGCTCACAGCTAAGTAGCTGGCTAAAAGATTAAAAGAATGTCTAAGAGAGTTTGAGCGTAAAATAAAGCAGAAGAGCGTCTTGTTTTCATTGAAGTACGAGACGAAAAGAGCACGGAGCACTTAAAAATATTATTAGAAGGTAACCGTGGTTATCTATAACTTTGGGATGTTGAAGACCTCAGTCCTCTTTTTAATAATAATATGTTTTCTTCGCTTTGCCCATGGGTGTTGTTTTAGACCAATATTTTTATGGTCTGAGGGTGATATAAGGTACTCTCAACTGTAAAGTGTTTGTGTAAACAAAAGTAATTTTTTTGTGTTCTTTTAGCACCCTGCATTTTATAAAAATAACTAAATATTATTGATTGTTTTATTAAAATTTTGAGTTTTCAAGCTCATCAAATAATGACGCGTTCTGGAAAAGACATAACACATGTCTGTATGTAAAATTCTTTATCTGAATCTTAACATTTTTCACAAGTGATTCAAATTCTTAAAAACACAATATGTATATGTAACCACTACACTGCACAGCATGTCACTAAACAGATCGCTACGCTTTGCTCATATCTCCGCAAGTAGTTGGCAGTACATTCATCAAGTTGCCGATAAGCCCGCGTCGATCCATCTCCCGCAGGAATCGCTCCTCGGGTCGCGGATCCGGGCCAAGGCCGGCGATCCCGACCCGCTCCTTTGTTTGTTCTTTACGAGAAGACATTATTCATACCGCGAACATGTTGAGCGAGTACGTGATCGGTGAAAGCTTCTTTTAGTTTGTGTACTACGTGAACTACGTTATTCATATTCAGTCGTTTTCCATCTGTCGATCCATTACAGCCAATAAAAGTCCAATGTTGAACATAGATTGCCTCGTTGCCATAGTTGCCAACGTTGCCAAGCGTCGGAAACCATAGTTTTTTATTATTATTTTGAATTGTAATAAGGAAGATGCTGCTGCCCATCCCCTGTTTCAGTTTCCCTGTGTCGTCGGGCGCACGGTCCGGCTGATGGTAACTGGATGCTCTGCTTCATAGACATATACACTTAACCTCGATTAAAAATCAAAATGCAGATGCGTGCCCTGAACACTAAATATGAAATGCTTCGATTCCAGTAAAACGGATCTCCGGTTCTCTACACTCACCATACGAAATCCAGCAGCATTAAGCTGCTATTTTACACTGGTATTGTCTGAGAGCGTGATCCTTCCATGGTCGAGCCGACTCATTCATGTTACAATCATAATATGGTTGCAGCGTGACTCTACCACGTAATAATCTCACGGCACCCACGGGATAATATTATTCTACACCGCTATTACACGGTTAGAGTCAATGTTTTACTTGTAAGTATTTAAAATGATAAAAAGAACTGACTGCCATGAAGTGGTGCGGAAAGTAACCCACTAGCCCATACCATGCCGTGTGAGTCGAGGACTGGAACAGCTATATAAAAATAGGCTACAGAGAGAAATGGAACCAGCCTGGCAAGCTTGCTAACTATTGCGAAATCCGATGAGGCAATATATTGACAGACCCACGTTCAGCAGTAAACATTTTATAGGCTGCGATTAACACAATTTATTAAAATAAGGAAAGAACTATGATTATTAAGTCCTACTTCCCACGGTATAGTGTCTATAACTCTGGCTGATTTTTCTATTATATATACCTATAATCGCTAGTTTCAGAGAGGAAAAACACCTGTGATTTTTGTTTGCTCTTCTCGTACAGCTGTATGCTGTGAGAAAAAAAAAATTAAGATGGAAAATCTAGAAGAAAATGCAAATTGAGAGGCTGTTTTAAATCTTAAACGAATCTAAAGGAGAATGCCTGCAAATGCATACGTTTGCTGAAAACAGATGACGTTACAAGATGCATCTAGGATTTGTATAGATCTCAATTTAGATTCAAACTAGACTTCATGTTGTGTTCAAATAAATGTAAAATATTTTCCAATACAAATCTTATTTATTTAAATCAAAACTTTACATAATATACTCTTTTGACGTTTTATAGACATGCATTTATTTTTATAAGCTTTAACTGAGACATAAAAAGAAAATTTGTATCATAGAATATTCATTACTGTTATGATCTGCCTGACAGATTTTTTAAAAATTGATATGACGAGTAATACTTAAGCTATTAAAACATAGTCAAGGATTTTGGAAGCTTACACACCATTCCATGGTAATAGCCGCAAAACTGATGCGTCTTGCCACACGGTGCGTCTTGCCACAAATAGCTGCCTTCTCTTTGTGTTACTCCATAGCATTTTCATGCAGTGATTTTCACTACATGTAAGGACTT
The DNA here is from genome assembly GCA_907164705.1 of Parnassius apollo. NCBI lineage: Eukaryota > Metazoa > Arthropoda > Insecta > Lepidoptera > Papilionidae > Parnassius > Parnassius apollo. Next base: position 1,849,105 of record CAJQZP010000533.1, read on the forward strand.
CTTTTCCTCTTACTTTTTCTGAAGTCCAGCAGCACTGCAGTGTCTCGGTGTGGATCGTACAAAGAGCTAGTATAATTACACGCTGTGAGACAGTGCGTCCTGGTCCGCGGAGGTGCCAGCTTTTTTTTTTTAAAGTATAAACAAAACATACCAGCAATTCTATTACCGTTACTAATATTTCCTTTAACTCGGCATGCGTATTTTTGGAGAAATTTACGGTAGTAGTTGAATAGTGGTTTCCAAACTTTGAGTTCACGATCCACACCCTGCTTAGGATGGTGTCGTTTGAGCTAAGCTGATGGCAGTGGTCTTTATTTATGGGCTACACAATCTACTGCTGAAGGCCTTCCCCATGAATTTCTTTATAGACGAGATATTTGCCATAGTTGCCACGCTTGGCAAGCGGGCTGGCAACCGCAGTTTTTTATTTCTAGTCGTTATCAGGAAGACGCTGCTGCCCGTCTCCTGGCTTGTTTCACCCTGTCGCCTCGTACGACACCCACGGGACGATATGCGTCAATACACATATATATTCTTACACCGTCACGACGATGATACCAATCACTACTAAACGCTATATCGTTTTTGTTGCAGGTATGTTATCAAGACCGCTGTCTTACCCTCGTGTCTGTTGGAAAAAACTTGTCGGTAATGTTATGCACTAAATGTAAGAAATTTTATTATTAAAAGTTTTACTTAAAACAGACAGGAATATGTAAGAATTATGGTAATATTTTGTGCCGGTGCCGTGTGGTACCTTGTAACCGCCAATAGATGGCGGTACACCTTTTCGGATATGAAAGGAGTGTAAATAGACCGTTGACAGGATGAAAGATTCAAAGTTTCGAGAGAACAACTTACTAAATTTGACTGTTGCAAGTCTTTTCTGCGTTGCGAGAGGTGATGATAAAGAAACAAAATATGTTTACACTGATGATTGCTGTGAGCTGACGGCTTAACAGAATGCACTTCCCTACACCATTTCGTGGGAATCGTTTAAAGTGACGGAGGGAAATGAAGGAATAGATAGCCAGTAGCATCTTCTGTATAACATCTGAAAATTTGACAATTATTACATTGAAACTAAGGCAATCTCAGTATCACACAACCTATACTATAATATACGTAAATTTTATAGCCTTTTTTGTACATTTAGGATCGACTCTACGTACAATAATATACACACATATTTTACGCAATAGAGTCACGCTGCAGCTATAATACGGTTGTAGCACGAATGGGTCGGCACAAACGGGGAAGGACTAGGCTCTCACAGAATACCACTATCAAAAAGCTGTAAATGTCAGTTTTGAATAAGTTTGTCCTTTCTAAAAGACCGGCAACGCACCTGCAATTCTCCTGGTATTGCGGTTGATCATGGGCGGCGGTGGTCACTTACCATCAGGTGAGCCGCATGCTCGTTTGCCCCCTCTACTTTACAAAAAAATAAAAAAAACATTTGAATAACTCAACGTTAGCAATTCGTATAGTTTTCTACTTTCTCTGAACCGGTGAAAAATGGCACAAGCAAAAAATTTACAGCTTTTGCAGTTATTTAGTAGGTGACACTTCGATGTCGACGTCTCGATTCATCAGTAACGATGTGCATCGTATTCGCGCCGATCTGCGCAAAAATTCATCTCATTTGCTTTTCACACCGTACTGTGTGTACACTTGTAAAACAGAGCGGAGCGAAGAGCGGAATTACTATCGAACGATATTCAGAACCTTTTTTTATAGGATAAAGGTGACAAAGTCAGGAGTCCATCTAATGACAGGTCACCCCTTAGAACTAGCATGGAATGCCTCGTTTATAATCAAAAGGGTCTCCGGATCTCTACACTGACCATACAAAACATAGCATTATTAAGCTGCTATTTAATAGCTAGTTTTCAATGAGAGCGTGACTTTCCCCGGTCGAGCAGACCTATTCGTGCTTTAACCATAACATAGCTGAAGCATGGTTCTACTATGTATAAATCTGCTTAATTTTGTATTTTATCCTCTTATTTGTGCACTGTACTTAACATTACGCGTAGAACCTGCGCTATATCTTTTGAGATAATTTACACAATTTACAATAATAAACATTATCTACTCGCGGGAAATTTTTAAATGAACATCGAAATAGTTTGATGTAAGTAGAAAAAATAGTGAATAAACAACGAAGTATAAATTATTTGATATACGAGTACATATAATATGATGTTTATTTGGACATTTTTTGGATAGATTAGGTTAAAACGGTATTCATTTAATTGTAAGTCATACATTAATATTAGTTAGAGTTAGTTTAAAATACTACAAATTTTGTCTGAGTTATCTTTAACTCTTTTACAACTTTGATCAAAAAATCCATAAAAACAAAAAACATCAAAAACAAAATGCTTTATTTTAAGTCTAAAGCTACGATTATCAGTACTTATTATAGAACTGGCTTAAAATATGTATAAAAATTATTTTATTACGCACATTAAGCATCCCTTCTCAAAGTCTGTAAATAAACAAAAATTACCTTAGGTTATTCTAATTTTTTTAAGCCGATTCGAAATTTCAAATGATATCCTTCCGAAATTTGAATTGAGAAAGTCGTCTTAACAGATCAAGGTGCAGATCAAGCTTGTGCAATAAAACAGTTTTCAAGCCCAGTCAAGTTCCACAGGCACAAATAATGTTTGCCGCAGGTCCCGCTCGCACTCACAGGATATGTTAAAACGTACCGTTGCTAGAAATTGATGCAAATTCTCGTTCACATCTGTGTGAAATGATTGAGACCAGAACTTCCTACAACGTCGACACTGTCGTAGTGCAAGTGTGTGCTCTGTGTGAGCGTGTGTGCGTGCGTCTGCTACAACCGCGTGCATTGTTGCAGCTTAATTTAATTTAACGGCTGATTATGGAAGAGCCAAATAACAAACAGTTGATATTCCGTATTAGAATATGATTAAAAACACAAGGCGTTTTTCTAGAGTTCAATTTAAGCATATTACGGAAACTTTAGATATTTGTGTGCATAAAATTTAATAAGCCGTTATAGTTATTCTCATTTTCGGCTGTTTTATTCATTTAGGAACTTCATTTAGCATCATCATAGCGTGAGAATATTTATCATGGCACTTCGTCTCATGGATGTCAAAGTTGAAATCGGTAAACCCTAGGAAGATAAATCGAACCTTAAACGGCGAGGCTAACGACGGGTGAGAGGTGAAAGCATCTTTTAGTAATGATCTATTTATTGATTAATAATATTTTTTTTGTTTTTTTTTTTATTTATAAAATATTAGTAATCCTATTAATTAACATTACTAATATTCCCTTTAACCACTCCTGGTAAGCTGAAAATGCTTGTGTTAGGAGTGGTTCACGCCAGTAGTCGAATGGTGGATTCGAACCCGCGACCTTTTAAGTTCGCGGTCCGCGCCCTGCCACTAGGCTACTGTCGCTTCAAATAATATTGACGCAATTGTTTTTTTTTTTTTTTTTTGAGGAAAACTACTGAATGTTTAATTGGAAATGAGATGTAAGTAAAGTAAATCAAATACATTTTCTGAAGCATAGTTTAATCAATAGCGTTCCACATTCCCCATTAAAAATAAAGAACCCTAGGAGTGACGACCTGATAAGAGATGCAAGAAGTGGAGGGAAGCAGATGGCTCAGGACCGTGCTACATTCTATGTTCAGCTACGTTCTTTGTTCAGCAGTGAACTTGTGATGTTTTTCTAAAGTTTTATCTTCTTAAATATATAAAATTAATATTTGTTTGTTCGTATTTATGCGCTGCCATACCGTTTATCAGATTGCGGCAAAATTTTGTCAACTTATTGCTTGCACTTGCGCGAAGATTATAGGCGTAGTACAATTAACTTACACTAGGTCGCGCGCGTTTCGTATTGAAAAATTTATTTGAAAGTTATGTATCATTCATCTTCAATGATTGCATTATTAAACAATATAACTCTTCTAAATTTGAAACGATATTTCCACAATTACTTCTTCTGCGGCATCAACGCGCCGGGACCAGTAGTACTTTACACAATACAAAGTATGAAATACGCTTTCTACGCCATTGTCGTGAAATAACATTAGTCAATAAAACTCGATCACGTAGTTCGTGGAAACAAAGGAAATGTGTTGACCAACGGCGAAAATGAGCAGCTAGATAACCGATCACGCGAGTTGCCTTCGCCTTTCCAGATTAGAGTTTACAAGCAGATTTAGGTTCGAGGCTATAGTGTATTATATATATATATATATAATATAAAAATATATAACTATATATATATATATATATATATATATATATATATATATATATAACTATATATATATATATATATATATAACTCTGTAACTGTAAGTTAATTGTACTATGCCTATAATCTTCGCGCAAGTGCAAGCAATAAGTTGACAACATTTTGCCGCAATCTGATAAACGGTATGGCAGCGCGTATATACGAACAAACAAATATTAATTTTATATATTTAAGAAGATAAGACTTTAGAAAAACATCACAAGTTCACTGCTGAACAAATATATAAAAAGAATACTCGTAGATATACGAATGTAAAAGAGGCGGGAGAGGTGTGTCAGGATCACATGAGTAGTCCCGATTATCTACTCAAATCTGTGTTAATGTAAAACTAAACTCGTCAGTCTTACGTCACTTGATAGTGTAATTATAATTTCTGTATGTGTATAAATGTGTTCCACTCAACAAATAACAAAACGAAAGAATTACAGAAACTACTGAAATCTGTTATAATAAATATACACTAGATAATAAACCTAAGAAAGTAACTTTTACAAACGACAATCCCCTTTTACAAATTTATAAAGAAGTTATGAGGAACGGCGCACTCGTTCCCGGGGTGGGCGGCGCACATTCATCATCTCTCTGGAGCTTCGCCCCGCTTCTATCAGTGAGCGACATCCAGAGGTTCGTCGATTTTTCTTCGACCTTATTACGTGTGTGCCAACGAAAATCCTGACAATTTATAAATGGCTGCATATTCGTTTGACGGGCACACTGACCCAAAAATTCTAACTATATAATATTAAATCGAGAAATGCACATAGCCTCTCCACTGTCCAAAACCTTCCAAAGGTCGCTATTAAAAAAATTACGCGTCTGTCCACAACCTTTAGAAGGTTGCAATTTACTTCAACTTCAGACACGAAACAGCCGTAGTTTAAATGTATCTGTATCTCCCTCTAAATCGTACTAAATTGTTCTTATATCATTTACCTACTTATCTCGGTATGGAATTGTCGCTATTGAAGTACAAAATGTGCCTTTTTTGTACCTGTTTCGGATCATCTTAAGTGGCCCATATTATTGTCGAGCTTGTGGTCTAAAAAAATGTACGCAGAGTTGTGTTTTTTTTTAAATTAATTATTGTAAAGTGTATTTTTCTTATTGTAAATAAAATAAATATTTATTGAAATAATTTTTTTTACATTTTTTATTCCCCAAACTGGAAAAAATGCTTTTAGTATTTTTACCATGGAATTTAGAAAATATAAAAAAGGTGAAGGTACACATTTACACATATTCTATTAGCTTACTTAACAATAATTCTAAAAATATATTATTTTATAGAGTTTCCATTCATAATTTATTAAGATATTGCCATTTTAATGACACGCGCCACGTAAGCAATAAATCACTCGTTTAGGGTTGGACAGTATGCGCCAAAGCGACCATTTGTGACAGGTGAGAGGATAGTAACCACTTGCATAAATTTTTGAAACAATATACTCCTCGTCGCCAAAAAAAGGAATATTCAACGGCTATTGCATCCTATAAATTAAAAAAAAAGAATAATGACATAAATATGTACTACTATTGCACTGTGTAGAAGTTATAAAATTTTTAGTAATAAAGGGGCACAGTCCACCTACAGTGCAATTGTGTAACTCTGTTGGAAGTCGTAGTGAGCTTAGTTTTGAACTTTGGTTTCGTTGTGTTAATATATCAGTATCGATTGTAAGTGGATGTCATTTTGTATTAATATCTTATTTAACATTACAAATATTATTATATTACAAAAACGTAATGCAGTTACAGAGAAATCCATATCAGAGTAACATATTCGTACTGCTATTGTTGGATGTAAGTTGATGCTGTAGACTATAGAGAGACTTACATTTAAGCATCATAATGCAGCAAATCAAATTAAGGACGAGGAAGCGTTTTTACCCCATGTGATTAAGAAGGAATGCCTTGGTAGTATATAGTTAAAACTTTTAAAAAGACATTCGAGTCTTGTGACATATGCTATACGAAACACCGCTAGTAAGTTAAAAAATCTAAACAGATACTTTGTAATTAAAATAATTCAAATCATTAAAACGCTCTGTGTAATGTTTTAGTTTTATTGTGATTCATAAAAACTTTTCAAAATTAACAATAGTGTAGATTTAAATGTCTGCGAATTCAAGCATTTCGTTTGCCAGTACTCTAACTATACTACAACTCTAGTAATATTTCCAATTAATTGTATACATTATACACCCTTGTTTAAAATTAACTTCACGACTTCATAGAATAGAGCTCAGCGATTTAATTTCAAATGGTTTAAGAGCAGCGAACGGTCGTAAAGCACCGCGAGGCCGGCGGGCCGAGTCCAGTCACTCCAGTCCGCTCGCCACAGCTCCTGTGCACCCGCAAACGTATGCACTGACAACTGGAAACCGCTCAATGAACTGTCTATTTGTAACCCCTATCCACGGTAAGTTGTTTATAACTAATCCAACTATTATTTATGGTAACCCTTATAGGATCAATTCATTGTCCGTTCGTCTGTGTCTGTCAGGCCCTTTTTCTAAGGAATGAGTGGATGAGTTATTGAGGAGGTATCAAGTTGAAATTAATATCAAACACATATATATCTACGGTCTCTTGGAGCTTGGAGCTCTAAAAAATAAAGCTTCTAAAAATAAGGCTTAAAAATAAGGGTATTTATGCGACATATTTTGATACTCACAAATAAATCAAAACCTATCATGAAATTTTACAAGAAAAAAAGGAAAAATTTGTAATGACATAGTTTGTCCTTCAATCCTACTATCTTTTCGTCACAGTAACGTTCGGCGCGTTCATAGTTTATGAACTTCGGTAGGCAATGTTAATTATTCTGGTAAAAGTAACAAAACGCCGAAGACGGTGCAACACCGATCCTATAAATGCTGACTCATTCTCGCCTTAAAGATTACAATGTTGTACGTTGCATTACAGAGAAATCCACACTTGTACGTAATGTAAGAACTATTTACCGTTTGTACATAATCCTCGGGTCGCGAGTAAGACTCGCACTTGTTTAGTTTTTTTTTTTTACAAAGTCAATTCTTGGTTACAACCCCACCTGGTGAATAAAAGCCTATTCACTCTTAAAAGATTAATGCACTCATTTGCCTATACTAAAGAAATAGTAATAGTAAGACAGAAGAAATGAATTAGTGCTCGATTACTTTCAAAATCGATGTTACCACATCTAACATATACGCAGCCTGCAGCCTTAATATAAACATACGCAATGCATAATAGTGATATCTAATGTTTCACATTATAATGCTTAGCGAGTTTGTCAACGTCGTGTGCATCGCGTATTACGGTAGAACAAAATCAGCAATGGTAAGTGTTTAATACGAAAACTAATAAACGAAAGTTTACAAAGGTAAATATCATAGTAAAGTATTCATCTAGATATAAATTAGTTAAAACAATGATTATTACTAAATAACCAACTTACCGATGAAATATATGCCTTTATTAGTTGAATTACACGTCCTTGATAAGTTTTTACAACTGATTATGCTGCAGTTCACCATTATAATAACATAAATTCACGTACGACGTTCCCCGCGCAACTAAATCACAAAATGGGGAATGATGTTCGTCAACACATCATAGCGGCGACAAGGTCACGCGTCTATGCGACTTCTATTGTCTTATTATTACGATTTCTGTGGATTTACGCATTACGAAAGACTAACTACTTGATAATAATGCGTGGAATATCGACCCGCCAACCACCTGGTCGTCGATGGTGGAAATGGGAGGGAGGAAGTTTCTAACTTTTATTTGCTTCTTATGTTCCTCTGATTTTTTCCGAACTCACGTCGATTAGATTAACGTGAATAGCTCGACCAGCACAAATATTGGAAATTAAAATTAAAAAGAAAATTCTTCAACGTATATAGGTCACTATTAGAATTCTCGACGTCTACGTATAATATTTGGAAAAAAGGCCAAATTAGCCTTTCAAAAACTTTATAAGGAAAGTTTAATAGAACGGAAAAGTGTACCTATTCCACCGCTTGCATTTGACCAGGCACAAATTTGGCATCACATACGTCTGTTCTCATCTTTAGGCCGAGGTAGCCCACTTCTAGCACATTCTATTTAACCGCATTCAATAAAGGGCGCCCAGAGTTGTCGTCAACCGAGTTCTTTGTAATCAGCTTGATACATTGGTTTTGCGTTTTATATTAAAACGACAATTTCTTCGGAGAATGAACACCGTTGAACCAACGCACTACTTGGGGATTTCTAACACAAGTGTTTATTTACTTAAAAGAAATCCACAATCATAACACCGCTATGTAAAAACTGTGAAAGCCCGCTACTGAGCAAGGGCCTAGCCCATGGTAGGGAGGATTTTCCTTATTTATCGACATCTCGCAATTTTTAATTTGTTGCCTGTGGCTGGCATTTTACACCTGACCTGGACGTAAACAATATGATTTATACTGCCATTTACAAACTGTAAGACTTTTACTTTTACTGCACATAGCGATATTACTTTATATGTTCTATTCGTACCATCTTAATCTCTCCATAGTATTTCTATTCATTTTGTAGCGCTAAGCGTTACAAGTATTCCCAACAAAGCTAATAATAATATATTACTATAATAATAATATTTTACTATAATATTACTTTGATGCTACGGCTCGGATAATCATAATTCTAGGCAGTAGTCATATTGCGACAGCGCCATCAGCTTTCCATTCAAGTTCTCGCACAGAGCTTGATGACGTATTCAATACGGCGAGGAGTCGAAGTCGTGAATGGTTCTGTACGCCGTGAACGAAGGAGCTGCTGGTCTTATTTACATGTTGTTTGACCACGTATTGAGCCGACGTGCATAAACACGTGCTGATATTACAGATAATCCAAATACCGTATACAATATTTCTAAGATTTACGATTTTTTTAATGATTTAAATAAAACGTTTTAAGTTTTTACAAACCGTTTTGTTTGTTTTATAGCTTTAGAAATTGATTCCGTCGAAGTATCCTTCCTTACTCAGATGAGTTGAATTTGCAATATCATCGTAATCATCACATGCAGGGTTCGATCACCACACAGTGGGATTGCAACTAAATACTAGGCTATTATTAACATATTTAATACTTATTAAAATATTATTAAATTATTTAATATTTATTTAATAATATTTATTGAATTCAAAAATACTTACATAAAAACAAAAACTTATAAAATTATATTGACAAGACTTAATCTAACTCAATATCTTTAGCAACCGTGCCAGGTCACCGACCTGTGTTACAGCTGCTAAGCCCTCCCCATTGAATACATACCAAATAGAATAACAAAAGCATAAAAATAATTTTACCGCAATCAAGAAACGAATTAAAGTGGGTAGAAGTAAAATAATTAAGTAGTTAATACTAATCCGACAAATAGCTCAACAATATTATAGTTAAATGGTAAAATAAAAAAAACAGTCTATCGAATGTCAAATCCGCTGAAAATAGACTCCCAATAGTTTGCCTCAGAGATCTGCCAGGATTGTCGCACTTGGCAGGCGGGTTGGCAACTGCTGTTTTTTATTATTTTGAGTCGTTACCAGGGAGGGGCTGCTGCACATTCCCTGTTTTATTTCCCTCTGCTGCGTCTCACAACACCTACACCTGCACCTGCACCTGCACCTGCACCTGCACCTGCCAGATGACATGAGGCAGGGGATTCTCTTACACACTACACGAGAATCAATAAGTATTCATGATTATTGATTACCATGTAAATTTCGCAGACATACTATATATACGTAAATATTTCATAAAATATTTACCTCTATATTGTACGTATAAATGACTACTGTGTTTTAATGTACTGCAGCAATCGCTATCTTCAATCAATATTTATATGCGAGTAACTCGGCATTAACGCGGGAAATCACAAATAAATGTCCACCGACGTAAAACATCGATAGACATTTTATTCTGTCGTTCTTGTGTCGAGTAACGCTACATACGCGCTATGAACAGTATACAATCACACTTTTCTTGTTTATTGGCAATAAAACGGACATTTCATAAAGATAATCCACAATTAATTGCATTCGACCTGTCCGAAAACTATAAAATTCGAATTCCGTCAAATAACTTAGCAACCAATCTAAAATTTCATGGTGCAAGTATGCCCTTTGTGGTGTCGGGCGCAGCTCAAGTGAAAGAAGGCAGAGTGCTATTTCATATTGTTATATTGATTTGATAGAATTCACTAAACTATCAATATTACCGAGTAGTAGCGGTGTCAGAATAAATACTATTCCACATGATCCCGTGGGTGTCACATCCCGTAGGTGGGCGAACAAATCAGATGATCGGTAGCAGCGTTTTCTTAATAAAATAAAATAAAATAAAAAAATGTGTGAGCCAACCCGCGTGCTCACCGTTGCAACTGTGACAAACCCCCGTATGAGGAAATATATACGAGATTCGGTTATTTTAGGCTCAGAATAGCCCTTGAATAGTTATTCCTCCGTTAGATGCAACATTTTCCAGCACTGTGTAAAATTACAATTATTTATAACTAAATTTCATACACAATCCTATCATAACCCTATCGGATGGGAAGCCTGTGCCCAGAAGTAAGACGTACATAGGCACCTTGTATTATATGTATGTAACCTTACTTTACTTTTACATGGTATTAAGTTGTTTTTTATACATAATATGGATGCAGAAAACAAGCACACAGTCCACCTGATGGTTAGTGGATGCTATGGGCCATATCATCCACTAACCATCAGGTGGACTGTGTGCTTGTTTTTTTTATCCATATTACATGAGCAGATGCGATGTTGCTCTTCAGGACTAAGATGGGATGTCTCATTTCCAGTAATAAGGGTCCAACGAAAAAAAGTGTTGAACGAACAAAAATTATAACTACCCATTGTGCATTTATTAAACGAACTATAACGTAATTCAACGTTTCAAGGCTTCAAGCAAGGATCGCATTATTTATGACTCCATTCCATTCCCATACCGTCCGAATTTGCGTCCTTATCAAATTGACCCTAATTATCATCGCTTTTCCACGTCACAAATGAGCTGTCGTCTCCTGGACAAACTGAGGTGAGACTGTATTGTGTGACTTATCGAGCCCGAGGGTTGATGTAACGTCATAATTTTCGTTTCCGACGTCTATTTATTGTTCAATTCATTTTATCTATTGTTATTTTTCTCCGGCTGTCACCTCACGAACTTTCTCTATATCAGTCATATTATATTATTATATTTTGTAAATGAAATGGATTTGTTATTTTTTTTTATAAAAATAAAGTAATAAGCAAAATTAGTCCATCTGATGGTTAGTGGCTAATGCGGCTGACTTCAAAGAAAGCTACAGTTGCGTTGTCACCTTTGGTAACGAAGACGGTACACCTCACAGCTTGTAATGTCGTATATAATAGCCAGTATAGGCTCTCTATATTATTCCGACCGGAACACAGTGGTAAGCACTGCTGTATGACGGTAGATATGAGTTGGTCGTCCTCGGTCGAGCCGACCCATTCGTGCTACAACTATACTGCAGATATAGCTGCAGCGCGGCTCCACCACGTAGATGAAGAAAAACGAGACGGACTCCTAGCAGAATAGGAATCTCACAATCTGTTTGATTCATTGGTAAAAATTTAAAAATATTATCGAAGTGTTATAAATATTTAGATAAAATCATTTAGTCAAGCGGCCGAACATTAGTCTAAAGCCTCAGTGGAAAGCAGTAGGCGGAGTACAAATCAGGCGGGAAACACTCAGGTCACAGCGATAATCATTACGTCACACAGCACGCTCCGCAGCACGTTCCGCAGCATGCTCTTCACCGGTACCTTTGCCTTACTTATTTTATTCTAAGTACTCGGGCGATCGAGCTTTGATCACGTTTAAACTAAAAAGTTACATCTCACTGTGTCACCAATCCATATAAACCTGAAAAGTAAAACAACATTTGTATACGTGGTAATATGGTACTGCAACTCTATTATTATTGCAGCACAAATCGATCGGCTCGACCGTAGAATCTACAGCGTTCTACGTGCCAGGTGAGAAACTAGTATAATTAGACAAGCAGTCGATATTGTCATAATAATTTATAATTCAACCACTAAATATGTTACATTTATTACGTACATTATGTGCAAAATCTTACATCTGTAGATCAGTAACACCGCGCAGATACGTACTGTAAATTATGCAATATCCATAAATAGTGCCGAGAAATATTGTCCATCGAATATATTTTTATCACAAACCCTTCACAGAAACTCTTAATAGCGAAATACAGAAGATTATATTAAAAACTGCCAAATATATACAGCGTATCTGTCCTCCAAAGTGGCGACTACTTTGATGATAACAATCATTGATATGACGACTTTTAGGTAAAGTTCGTAAGTGTTTCGTATGTATGTATGTTCGTAAGTGTATGTATAGAGAACTGGAGGCCCTTTTTATTGGAAACGAAGCATTTCATCTAAGCCCTCTCAATAGTTGGAAGCCTCTGCAGCGGTGGGATGCATATGGACTAACATTACTGTATACTTTACAAGCTCGAAAATATTCTAAAGTGTTCGATGAAGTTAAAATCGGCTGCCAGAAGTCATACAGTTATAATATCTTCTTCTTTATCATCATCAGGCCATAGGGATCCACTGCTGGACCTCTCTTGTTGTCCCGCACATCTCGTACTTTCGGTCGGGGCATCTTACTTCTGACAATGGTACAGACTATGAGATTTTCCTGGCATTTCCTTGAATTATGACTTTTACGACACAGAAGGGATGAAATGGGGTGATAGCTTCCCTTACGCTACAGCCACACAGTTGCGCCGCAACTACCAATAAATATATCTAACTTTGCATTTAACCCTAACGTAAAAGTATTTTACATCGATCTCACGTACCTATTGTCGGATAAATCATACAGTGCAGAGATAGCGCGCGGCGCCGGGTGTGGTCTGCGCCTCTACCATGAATATTTAAACGATAGTGATGTTTCAGTATCCGATATTAATGTCCGCGCATCAGGTTCCACCTCTAGTATTAATCGAAATGCAAACTTGTTATCATTATTAAATAAGCCAGTAATCAGTAACGATTATTACAATTTTCATGTTGGAGGTTTATTTTCGTTGTATGGAAAAGGTGTAAAATAATTTAAAATGTACTTCATCTCACTACAGTCTGCAACTGTCTATTAAAGTTCACCTAAAAAATTAAGAAAGAAAAATACTTGAAGAAATCGTCAATGAAGTTATCGTCCAAAAACGAATTATATTTACATGATAGTGACAGTGTCGCATTGCATCGTACTGTGGCTGCCGTGCCAACTGGTCAGCTCCAGCGGGATGGGACCACGCTCTCCCGGCAGATATTATTAAAAACTTGCAAAACATCCATCCTTTCAAAAATTATTAGCGGTAACGGAGCGACAAATCACAAGTGCTGTTTTTTTAAAATTGTAAACATAAATCATAAAATTATCTTTTAAATCGTCGCGCTAAATCATAATTTAAATTTAAAATAAAACATAATAACAATAGCAATAGCAAACGAGCATGGATTGAGGGATCCCTAGAGCTTTAAATCCGTTCTGAGTCCGGCGCAGACAATCGGATCGCAATAAACGTTATATCTGATAATATTGGGTCCAAGCCGCCACGGCACACCTTATCTCCAGCCCGAGTGACTGGTAACATACGTACACCAACTGCTCGACTAGCAAAAGTTTACCACTTGTGCTGTGACAATGTAGGCACTATGTGATGAATTCATTTATTCCTCTCAATAAAAAATCAAGCTATTACAAGCTATACATTTGAAATGAGTGTTATTTGCCGTCAACACCACATCGAAATTGCTATATTAATCAAAACAATTAGTTGATATTGTGAAAAGTTTGGCTTTTATTGCACATATTTGTCAATATTCATGACTTTTGTAGATTCTTATGAAGATAGCGCTGAAATTTTCAAATGTTTTTAATTTTTAAGAAATTCAATGGTGCAAGACGTTTGGAACTGTGGCAGTGAATCCACCTGCAAGCGTGACGGAGGCAAATCCTCAATACAATGGCAATGGCCAACGTTTAGCTTGCAGTTTTACGGGTTACTTTTTTATTTATTTATCTGTCTGTGGGGTAACAAACAGATATTAGTACTTGTATAATAATTATAAAGTAGATTAACATAAACATAAAAAAAATTACTTAACTATTTATATATCCAATACCACGAAATACAATTTTATTATATTATTGAATCTGCTACTTTAATGTGCCTGTGTATAAAAATAGATTAAGTTAAGAATAAAGTAAGAAGTTCTGATGACTTTCCTTAGATCATATATGTTTATGATTTTTTTAGATTTCTCGCAATAATTTCAGAGATGTGGTGGAGCCAATAATTTGAAGCAATAAAATAATGAATTAGACATTTTTGAAGGAAAAAGAAGGGTCTGATCATTCAACGAGGAATTCAAGTACTCTAGAAAGCAAATAACAAGTCGTAGCTAATATTGATAAACTCAAATTCTTAATCAAAAGAGAATGCCTCAAGTGTCCCCCCACAAGCACTTGGCGATGCGATCGCGTTATAATTTTATATACTTACATTTGCTTCTGAATAAATATTCATACATAATATATGGCGACCTATGTCATTTCTTTTATAATTCAAAAACATCTGTGTAATTATTGATGACGCTTCCCTAACGTGGAATATAATTTGTTTTTTCAGTTTGTTGACAAATGAATATTTTGCGAAGGAGCTCGTTCAATGCAAGTTTTTTAATCAAATCGCCGGCTCCTCCGTTCCCGCGTCATTAGCATTACAATCGTCGCAAACGAAGTGTCATCCGCACCTGCCTCTTCATACAACCAAGTTATTAGTGCGATTCAATTTTAGGAAAATGGTCTTTACAGTCATTATCGTGTGACTGGAATTCGATGAGCGTTGTCAATCGGTGCTTTTGGAATACATGACACTCATTTACGCAACAATGCTTTGTGAGCCTTACGTTTAGGTGAAACTACCAGTGTAGTGACTGTGTTAGAATAACCACTATCCCGTACCATCCCGTGGGTTTCGTAAGAGGCGACAAGGGGAAATTGAAGCAGTAAATTGGTAGCAGCATCTTCCTCATAACAAACATGAATTACCAAAACTGCGGTTGCCGACCCGCCTGACAAGCGTGGCAACGATAGCCAAATCGCCACCAATCGCCACTATGAGGCAGTCTAGGATGGAGGCCTATATTCAGCAGTTGACTTTTATATTCTGTAATGGATGGGAACTTGCTTGTAGGATTAACGTGATTTAATGCTATTTAGTAAGTCGCTGTGGATCCATATACGTACAAGAAAATCACTTTCAGTCAAAGTGGCTGTGATACCGCGAGACTTAAAGACAACTTAAAATTGGATAGCGTTTGAGTATTTGACCATAAGTCTAAGAAACGTTCACAGAATTCGAAAGGAATCATTAGAAATATTTTTAACAGAAAATTAATACGAAAACAATTTCACCGTTGTGTTGTAACTACTTTGAAGAATTGGAATGAATTATTACGAATGTTAACAATTCTCACCTGAAAAACAATGGAGTTATGCTCTTTGTAGTACAAATTTTGATAAAAATGTCAGTCTGTCATAAGTATATCAGTCATAGTCAAGGTCATAACTTTTTATTTAATGTAGCCTTGCTTAACTCGTTTATATAACCAACACCTACGGCGGTTCGCAAAAAGATCTCAGAGACAAACCGGCAAAAAATGGTATCTTTTTTGAATGCTATTTTACAATTAGTTTTAGAACCAAAAATAAAACCAATAAAATTTTAAATGTCTATTACTTTTTCTGTATATATAGATAGACTTGCAAATGCAGAGCAAGAGGGTTTTCCACACATTGTCCTCAATGATATCCTATATACAGTATGTATTAGGCTTTTTAACAAAAATTTTTTAACAAGGTTTTTAAATTTTGTCTAATTGTTGCTTATTACCGGCATTGCATTACCGGCCGCTGTCGCGTGTGATATACCTGAGACGTGGTCCTTCACTGCTGGCCGTATGAGGAAGCTCAAGGTCGCTCAGCGGGCTCTAATAAGGGCTATGCTTGAAGTTTCTCTGCATGATAAACTGAGTGATGAGGATATCCTTATTAGAACTAGATAACCGTCATAGCCCGACAACGGATTAGTAAGCCGAAGTAACCAAAAGCCGGCTAAATATCTCATAGGACCGGTGACCGATGGGAAAAAGTTCTTGAGTGGCGACCAGTACACCAGTGCCAGCAAGCGAAGTGTGAGGTGGCCGCCCACAAGGTGGAGTAATGAATGAACCGTGCATTGTTGCATTCCTCGGGGGAGGCCTATGTTCAGCAGTGGACTTGTGAAGTGGGCTGTAATGATGGTAAATGATGCACTACATAGAGATTTATTGTAAAACTTTATGCATTTACTAAGAAGAAGGTTTCTAGTTTTAATTAATCTATATTTATATAATTGCATAAAATGTTATTGTATAAAATATTATATTGTTAATTTTTTGAAACGTCCCGCTGGGTTTCTTCCTGATTGTTCCCAAGACAGAGGTTATTTCCGAACCAGAATTGAGGCCTAAACAACGTTCAATAGGTATTCCTGTAATCTATATTGAATAAAACTGCCTCTTTTATATTCTATTCCATTCTATTCTATTTCGGAACCTTGTATCACCTTGACCCGTTCTGTCTGTCAATTTATATTTTCCGAAAGTACATGTTGTTTTTTTCCTAAATATATGATGTTCTATCAGCACCAAGTTTGTCTTCATACCGGTAATACAACAAAGAACGTTTAAGAAAAACTTTTTAAGCATTTTCTAGTCCTATTCTGTCACTCCATACCATTAAGTAAGATATACCTATATAATATCGGATTTGAATATATAATATTATGTTCCCTCTAGAACGTAAAAAAGTGTCTAGTTTAATTCTTTGAACTATGCTTGTTGTCGCACGGAGTGACGAGGGTACGCATCTTTCGTGCGCTCTCATCGATCAACACCAGTGACACCGACAAATAGGTATAAGAACTTCGTGAATATATGCCAAACTAAAATATGTAAATAATATTTCTTATTTAAACTCATTTAAAATTTATGATAATTTCTAAACCAGTTATCGTAAGTCCTCTGCTGAACATAAACCAAGGAATGACACAAAGCGCGTTTTGAAGCCCTACCAATCTAGTGGGGGAGGCGTCCTGCACTTTGTTTACCGGTATGCAATTCGAAGACTTTACTTTCCCGTCTCTAGTCGGTTATTCGAGCTATATTTACCAACAGAAGCTTTTCCTCTTTTATGTTATACTACAATAATCTTTGTTAGTGTAGTACATCCACAGGGTCGCTTTCACCTTCTCATTTTCCTGTTTTAGTAAAATGCGGACAGAGTCCTGGGCATTCACACATTGAGGCAGCGCGATGGACTCTACTTGTTTTAAACCCTCACAGGAATGAAAAGAAGCCTGTGCTCAGTTATGGGACCAATAACCTGCAACATCGCTAATGTTGGAGACAATCCGCTAATAGAATTATATATTTTTTTAAATATTTAGTTAAGTCAATCAATATTGAATAAAAATGATTTAATTTTATTCTATTCTATATGAAACACAGCAGCACTATGCTGCTATTTCATGCTCATTACACTCAATCGACAGTTAATTAATTTTGACAAAGTAAATAATACTCTATCGAAACGTGTACATTGGTTTAACGGTTTAAAAATTTGTTCTTAAATGGCAACAAAATGTATTAAATTTACAATACCTAATGTTGAACATTCCAATACCAATGTGCTCTTAAATGGTGAAGAGTTGAGTCTTGTGGATACCACTGGTTTTCTTGGTATTACTATTGACACTAAGATTCAATAGGGCCCCCATATATCTAAATTAGCAGGCAGACTTAGTTCTGCAGCATATGCTGTAAGAAAGATTAGAAGTCTCACCAATGTTGAGACAGCTAGATTAGTTTATTTTAGTTACTTTCATAGCGTAATGTCTTAGGGAATCTTACTATGGGGTAATGCGACTGACAGTGAAGTCATATTTGTTTTGCAAAAGAGAGCCGTACGGGAGGTTTATAACTTAAATTGTAAAAAGTTTCTAAGAGAAAAATTTAAGGAAATAAACATATAAACTTTGGCATCACAATATATTTATGAAAATGTAATGTACGTATATAAGAATATAATTAAATAGCTATCATAAGAATAAAGATGTTCCATACATTAAACACTAGGTACAAACATAGGCTTGTAAAACCAGCAACTAGACTCCACAGAATTAGTAATTCATTTATGGGGTAATGTATACCCTTTTACAACAAAATCCCAGAAAATATACAAAATTTGTCATTAAACAAATTTATATTTGTATGTTTCGTAATAGGGCTTTTTTTCTCTATGTTTTGAGTTGAGCAAAACCCCACACTCAATCGACCCAACTTTATCATTTATATTTTACACAGTATTTGACCTCTAACCCAGATTATTCAATAACGGTACCAACTGCAAGGGTCATTAGTATTTACATTATTCTGACACAGCTAAAGCAACCGCTTGCGGTCGAGTGATAGCGGTGCGGACATCCTAATCCCTTTTAAGGTGCTTATTTTGATTTAATTTATATTCAGTGTTGCACTTTGTTCAAGTCAAAGTCCATTTTAGAAAAACACTGCAACAGAAAAATATAGAACACTAAGATTTAAGTGTCGTCTATGTCTATAAGTGACTGGCTTGAAGTCCCAAACAAAATCATATACATATACATAAACACTCACGCCTGTCACCCAGAGGGGTAGGAAGAGACTACAGACTTCCATTTGGCACGATCCTGACACACCTCTCTTGCCTCCTTCACATCCATACACCTACGCATACATGCTCGTCGGTTAAGGGTACTCCTAATTTGGCCCGTTTTCAATAAATCGCCAATTCGGTCGATAAATTTTCGCCTAGGACGTCCCTTTCCGACTCTGCCATTCACTTCTGCACCATAAATTTTCTTTGTCACTCTTTCCTCATTCATTCTTTCCACATGACCAAACCACCGAAGCATTCCTTTCTTAATCCTGGTCACAACATCATCTTGCAAATCACACTCTTCTCTTATTACACAATTTCTTACCCTGTCATTCAGATTCAGCCCTAACATACTCCTTAACGACCGCATTTCTACTGCGTTTATTCTACTCTCGTGCTTCTTCTGCCACACCCAACTTTCACTACCATACGTAAAAGTAGGGACCAACACAGCATTGTGAATTGCCATACGTGCCTTTTTCGACACATTTTGACTCTTCACAATAGAGTGCAAGGCCCCATTTACTCTATTTCCCGCATTCACTCGTCGTTCTATATCCTTATCATATCTCCCATCCCTGCTAAATATGCAGCCCAAATATACAAACTCATCTACTTGCTCGATCAACTCCCCTTCTATTCTTATTTCTCAAATCGTTTTACTTTCTTCTCTTTCAAAAACCATAACCTTCGTCTTACTTGCGTTCACTTTCATACCCCTTTCTTTTAATGATCCGTTCATTAATGTAACCATCATTTGCAACTCGGCCGCCGACGACGCAAGAATAACTTGATCATCGGCGTACAAAAGGCATTTGACGGTTAACTCACCCATTCTTAATCCGCATTCTTCAACTTTCAAATTTTGCAAACAACTGTCCATAAATAGGTTGAACAGCCACGGGGAAGCCACACAACCCTGTCTGACACCTTTATGGATGTCAAACCAGTCCGAGTAGACCCCGTTGATCCTAACACAAGCACTAGAGTCCCTATAAAGAGACTCCAATGCCTGTATCAAGCCAGCGCTCAACCCAAATGAGTTCAGTGTTTGCCATAGCAAATCCCTATCCACTCTGTCATAGGCCTTTTCCAAGTCCATGAACGCACAAAAAACCTTTTGGTTTTTGGCCAGAAACTTCTCCGCGATCATGCGCATGGAAAAGACTTGATCTGTACATCCCATTCCCTTTCTAAATCCCGCTTGTGCAAGCGGGATGTGCATCCCAAATTTTTCCATCAGTTTCTTTCATGACCCTTTCAATCAGTACCTTAGCATACAGTTTTCCCACAATGCTAAGAAGGCTGATGCCACGGTAGTTTTTACAGTCCCGCTGCGACCCTCTTCCTTTATATACTGGGACTATCACGGCTTTGCACCAGTCTACCGGTACCCGCTTCAGTTCCCAACATAAATTAAACAAGGTGTGCAGCAGGCCTGCCACCACTTCCTCTCCAGCCCTTAGCATTTCGAGTGAAACTCTATCATATCCGGCAGCCTTAACTACTTTCATGCTTTTCATTGCTTTCATTATTTCATCTATACTTATCTCGTTATCTCTTTCCTCTTCTTTCGGTGTTTCTACTTCACTTAGTACACACGTTGTCTCCTCACTCATAAACACGCTTTCAAAATATTCCTTCCATCTCTTTAAACTCAAAACTTCGTCATTCAGAATATAGCATTCATCATAGGCTGTTTTGAATGTCCCCTGGCAGTTCTTACAAGTTTCCAGAACATTTTAATATTTGCCTGGAAGTTATCCGATATTCTTCTATCATTCTTATCCGTTCTTTCTTGCTTTTTTCTTTCAACTAATTATTTTACTCTCTTATTAAGATGTCTAAAGACTGCCCTTTTTCTTTCAATATCATCATTCGTACCGCTAGAATTACCAGCCTTTGTTGCTAGTAAATCTAGCCATGCTCTCTTCTTTGCTTCAACTTCCATACGTATCTCATCATCCCACCATAACGTATTATTTTTCCTTTCATTCTTTCTCTTACTAACACCACATACTTCGGTAGCTGCATCCACTAAACCTTTCTTTACATACAATTACAATTATAAACATAAAAAAATTACAAAATCATATATATATATATATATATATATATATATATATATATATATATATATATATTAATAGTATTCTCTTTAAAATTCAATAAAATATCTGAAATAATCCAGCACACAGCAGCTCGAAAATCGTCGATGACTGAGTTCTTTCGGATCGGCACAATTCACTGGCGCTGCGAAGAGATGCTGAATCTCTTTGCATTTTCTACAGTGAGTGCACAGGGGAATTATTTGCATTAATTCCAGTTGCCAAATATCGTCCAACTTACAATACCATCCACACTATTTGGATGCTCGGCAGTCAACCACTGTGTGATTTACTAGTAGTTTTCTTCCTAGCATGACGTCTTTGTGGAATCCTTTACCACCGGCGAGTTTTCGGTACCGATACGACTTAGGAACCCTTAAGAAACGAGCTTACTCCTTTTTTAAAAGACCGGCAATCCACCTGCAATTTCCCTGGTATTGCAGTTTTTCATGGGCGATGGTCAACTGTTCCCATTAATAGACAGTAGAAATGCATTTATTCAACATCGTTGCTCGAACAGTTTTGATACAGAAAAAATAGTATATAAACACCTAAGATAAAAATATATAAAAGAATATAGAATAAAATAATCTGGTTGCATTGAGCGGTAAGATGCTGAAGCATCAGGTACGCCGCATACTTGTTTGCCCCCTCTCCTTTAAAAAAAGTATCTTCAATTATTTTAACGCTATGCATCGAAAATGATACTTAATTTGATTTATGGGAAGAAAATCACAAAAGAAAGATTAATGAACTGGAAGCGACATACTTTCACGCTTTCCAAAAATAATTAGTGGGCAATGAGCATTGTGGGGACAACGATAAATCGTGTTGCATTCAAAGAAACTTTCCCATTTGATTTAGACGCAGCGCAGGCAAGGCTCGCCTCATAGTGTGTGGAAATAAACAATGTGCTGACAAGTTACAACGGAGTGCAACGTTCTGTTTCATCTCTTGTCGTTTTCATTATGTGGCCCGTCGAATTATTTCGATGCCACCACCACCACCAGCACCACCAGCACTGGCTGAATATTCAATAAGATCTTTTTGACAAACGTAAGTTACGTTCTACCTGACGAGAAGTGGCTACTGTAGTCAGTAAAAAAAATGTAATGTGAAGAAAAATTTATTGATACATATTGATACAATTTAATGGGCCCTTGCGACTGCTTTAAAGTATGTATGTATAGAGGGTTATTTTTCAAAAAGTAGCCAAATTTTAAACTTAAGTTCAAATATTTAAATAGTGATATACCGTTATTGCATTTTGCTACATAAATAAGGAATAAATAATTATTATGGATTTATGGGAAAAAACGGTTTTGCTTACCGATCGACCCTTAGGCCTGGATCACATTTTGCGAAGTGACAAGTGCGAGTGGCAAGTGCAACTGACAAATGACAAGTGTTTTGTGCGTGTGAACAGGCAATGCCAAGTGATAAGTGGGAATAAAATACGCACTTGTCACTTCTCATTTGCCACTTGTCAGTTGTCACTTGCACTTGTCACTTCTCAAAATGTAAACCGGGCCTTACGAATGTATGCGTGCGCAGTAAAATCAGTTAAAATTAGAGATGGGCCGAATATGGATTCCACCGAATACGAATATTCGACCGAAAGTTCTGTAAAACTTTTACCAATATGGATTCCACCGAATATGAATATTCAACCGAAAGTTCTGTAAAACTTTTACCAAACCGAATATTCGGCTAAACATTATTCGGCAGGATTACCTTTATGTCGAAACTTGTTACCGTAAAGCGCCGGACTCTGCCCATCGCTGATCATCTAGTACTGAGCAAACTGCCCACACATGCTTATGTTTTGACTACTTTTGTAAGAAAAAAGTATTTCGCTGGTATTCTTAGTGAAAATTGATAATTATATGATAAAAATGGGTAGCAGGAGATCTCCTATTTGGACCTATTTTATAGAAACTAACGACCAAAGTAAACTGAAATGTACTATGTAATATTTGTTTCCAAAAACATTTTATGAAGGTTGCTATTAGCTCTAATTGGAAACCCACAGTGCCTCATAAACATAACGCTATACAAGTAGATTTAACCCATAAATAAAATATACTTTCAACAGTAAAATTATGAAAGACATGGCATTATTAAATTCGTGCATTTCAATACATGCATGGCACTTTAAGTAGCACTTTAACGAAAGTTCGGTGATTTAGCCGAATACGAATATTCAGCAAACCTGACGAATATGCCGAAACCCAAATATGAAATGAATATTCGCCCCATCTCTAGTTAAAATGCATTATTAGCATGCATTTTGAATTTAAAAGATAAAAAGGACAGTATGTTTGAGATTTTTTAATTAACTTTTTCTTTTCAGAACAAGTAATGAGGGAAATGTTGAATTTACCCTCATTACTTGTTCTGAATCTTCTCCGGAAATTTGGCCGGTTATTGCAAATTACACTTACAGGTGTTTTTTATAAAGGTTCATTAAATAATATTTTTTAAATAATATTATTTTTAATATTTTTTCTTTTTGTCAGTTTATTTTATATTGCAAAATTTTTACGTGCGGTTTGTCTGGTAGAAATCACTTATAGTGATATGAACACCGCTTGCAGCTACTAATTATTCCGTTATTGAAATAACTTTTTTCAATGCCATAAAGAGTTATTTATCTATCTATTAATCAATAAATGACAAAAGGTAAAAGCTCGCATTACGGAGTAAACGTAATTTGAATTTGATAACAATTGGATTTATGTTTATAAAATATAAGATAATAAAGAAGACTGCAAATGCATTATAACTTCTCATATGGGAAGACGCTGAATAACTACAGGCCTCTAGGCCCTTATCGTCGTCTAATGCAGAATTACATTCAATCGAAGTAGAATGAAATATATAACTGTCATAGTATAGGCATAGTCATATGTACAAGTGTAGGTGTGCTGCGCACACACATACACGCATGTATACGTTGCAATATTGTATTTATATACTTAGTGAATAAGATTTTTATAGTTAGTCACTAGTTGCCCGCCAACTGTATTGTACGTTCCGCTATAATAAATTCTAGCAAAAGTTATTTCATCTTTTATTATGGTCACCAATAGGCACCCCTATGGAGTCAGCTCCTAAACAAGCATTGTTCGCACGTCAAAATACTGGATTTTCATATTTATTGTCGTCTATATCAGTCCGGGCCTATAGTGCCGAAGAAATGACAACTGATGAAAGAGAAAAGTTATCTAAAGTCAGCCGGTGAGCGAAGTATAGGGCAGCCCCCCATTAAATGGACTGATAACCTTAAGAGATTCAGAAAATCTGCAGCATATGCAGAAATGCAGGTGACTCAGGACTACGCTTTGTTGCAATAGCTTGTAACTTCGGCTAATTAAATCTAAATTTACATCATACATTAAATCTAAACAAACTTTTCGTACATTTAAAGATAATGTGCTAACTTGGAAAAGTCCCAAATCTCATAATGCATGAAAGCATAAAATATGTGAGTACTGATTATGATTAATAGCTACCTACACTTGAAACATCGATGGTATGGACGACTAGTCGGAAGGTAACGAATAGATAACGAATATCACGTCTGCAGTTTCATCTGCTTGACGTTAAACTGGGATACTATGTACATTTAAGTCATAATTATTGCATGTAATGCTATTTCAGAGTTATAGTTGAAAACTTTAAGTCCATTAAGTAATTTAGCTTTACATTAATTACATCTATCAATCGTTTTTAATAGATATTGTTATTTTATATTAACCATTATCATTATCAATCTGCGGCTTCCTGCTGGGAGTAGGTCACACCCAAGGCGCACCACTTAACCCGATCTTCGGCTTCACGCATTCAGTTGCTGTCAGCCGTCTTGCGCAAATCGTCGCTCCATCTAGCCTGGGAATCTCCCACATCACTTGTTATGTTTATTTATTGTGTAATTTTTATCTCTCACAATGTTAAATTACTAGTAAATTAAAAGTTTAGTTTGATCGATATCGTGTCAATAGCCGTTGTGATTGGAAATGAATTATTATTAATTATTATTTAAGGATATTTATTTGTTAACAACTAAGTTATATTGTTCCTAATATGATGTTGCTAGTCCCAACTAAAGTGAACTTATCCGTTACACGGATATTTGTCACGTAGTGTCATCATCACTGAAAAGAGCGACTTAATTTTAAAAAATCGGTTTTATATTGTGTGTATACACAAAAAATTCTTCTTTATATTCATAGAAATCTAAAAAACAAGGTACTAGAAATGCCTTCTACTGTCTTTTAATAACGGGACGCGTGTCACTGGTTCGCAACTTTCACACATAGACAAACAATAAATACACAATTTCGCCTACACATATCTCTAGCATTCATGCAACAAAGATTAAACTATAAATTATTGCGTTAAGGAATATTTTATAAAAACGCAAAATCTCAGGAGGCGTAGCCACTCGGTCCAATAATTAACGTGTGCGAAAAACAGAGACATTGCGCGCTCACTCTCACTTGGGCATAGTGCAGCACAATGCACGTTTCGATAACTTTCTATTATGATTCGTTGATCGTCCACGAGTCTCACACCAAGATATAACTAATTAACTGAAAGTGCCTCAATAATTGAAGCTTTTAGTCTTAGCTTTAGCTTTTAATCCTTTTATAATTAAAGAAATGGGGATATAATAAAACGTTAAGGATAAGTATATCCATTTATCTTTTATATCCGGATCTTTTGGAAACATGGAATAATAGCATTGTATTAAATAATATATGGGTGACACATTTATCATTTTTTATTAGTTTTAAATATCTGTAACTGACTTTCTGTTTGTTATTTTTCAGCTACCCGGCTTCTTACAGACCGAATTTAGTCTACCACCCTTACAATATTATTACTACTAATGACTCGTTGGTCTAGTGGTTGTAGTAGTGCAACTGCTAGATCATGAAGTCCTGGGTTCGAATCCCGGATCGGGATTAATTATTAATTTATGATTGAATTAATTATTGAGTTTTTCCGTCAAGAAATTCTCAGTAGTTGCCCGGAGTCAGGAAGTTGGCGGTGTCTCACACCCGTGCCTCGGAAAGCACGTAAAGCCGTTGGTCCTGCGCCTGATCTCTCTCCGGTCGTGTCGGTTTACCGTCCCATCGGATTATGAGAGTGAGGGAATAGAGGGTGCACCTGTGCTTGCGCATACACTTGGGCACTATAATCTTATCCTGCGGCGATGGCTAGCCTCCGTTGAGGCAGGCTGCCATGGCCGAAATTCGGTCTGGAGGACATTATTACTAATCCTTATAATATATTAAAATTTCATAAAAGTTTATGAAGTAATTTAAAAGTTCTAACAAACAGATAATCGCTGATAAAAGGTTAACGGTATACATATGTGGCGGTGCTGTCGTCGCGCCACAAGCGAAACACACCGAAGCCTAAATCGCGCTATCAAAAGTTCCGAATCATAAACAGTATATGTAGAACATCTCCGAACTATCACACAGGAGTTATGGCTGCTCCCCGGGCAGAACACCTCGCCCGGCGGGAGATCTCCCCTTTTCCTTTCTCCGGCCACAGTGGTGACCCCGACATGATCTGAACACGCAACCAACAATCTTCGGAAACTTCAGGCTTCATCATCGTTATAGTATACCCCACCCATTCTCTACCGAGCAGATATCGTCTGCAGTCTTCATATCCTGCAGGCCAGCTAGCTTCACAAGGTTCATCGCAGCACTGGAATAATAATGCTATCTGTTCCTTCAAGCTACACTCTGCGCTACAGTGTTCGGCACGGCTCTGAGCCTCACTGCTCGCCTTTGCTTCACGGCACTCTCGCAGATAACTTGCCTTCTTCTCGACTCACCGCAGACTACAAGGCAATCTCCTGGCACATTCGTCGGCAACGAGACTGCACTATCGACCTCCAGTCTGAGCAGGGGGGTGATGTGGCGGTGCTGTCGTCGCGCCACAAGCGAAACACACCGAAGCCTAAATCGCGCTATCAAAAGTTCCGAATCATAAACAGTATATATAGAACATCTCCGAACTAAAGCCGAGTCTAAAAAACTAAAAAAACTAAAGTAGCCGAAAAGCTTGACACCATCGATGGCAGGAAAGAATGTGTGGAGAGAACATGGCAGAACCTTAGGGATGGAATGGTAAGTGCAGCGGAAGAAGTATAAGAAGTAGTAGTAAAAGAAGAGATGCATGGTGGAATGATGAAGTGAGAGAAGCTGTAAAAAAAGAAGAAAAAAGCATGGTTAGACTACTTGGCCTCTAGTAACGATGAGCATATGAGAGAGAAGATGAAAGAAAGATATAAGCTGCAGAAAGTTCATGCGAAAACATTGATTGAGGAAGTACGTGAAAGGTGTAGAATAGAAGCGGACGAGAGGTTGTCGCACAACTTTAGGGAAAACTCCAAACTCTTCTGGAAAGAGGTTGGAAGGTCCCGGAGTGGTGCGACAGCCTTAAGAATGAACAAAGTGCTTTCGAGAACCAATGACGTCCTCTCAGAAAAATCGGACGTCATGCAGCGATGGAGTGAATTTTATAGAGAAATGTATGCGTGTCATGATCTTAGTGAAGGATCCGGGGGTGACGCCGTGACTGGCACGCCAGACACGGACCTCGATGACACTGAGGTCATCAGCATGAAAGAGATTGAACGTGCGATTCGAAGTTTGAAATGTGGTAAGGCTGCGGGACTAGATAGAGTTACTGCTGAAATGGTCAAGTACGGTGGGCCTCGCGTCTGGGACAGCTTCCATCTGCTGTGCAATTTGTGCTGGCGGACGGGAGATGTCCCGGATGATTGGCGATCCGCGGTCATTGTGCCTTTATATAAAGGTAAAGCTTCACATTTTGACTGCGGGTGCTATCGGGCGATCAGCTTGACCAGTTTAGCAAGTAAAGTTTACTCGAAGGTTTTGACATGTAGGATACAAGAGAAATCGGAAAGATTCTTATGGGAGGCACAATGCAGATTTAGACCTGGAACAGGATGCACGGATCAAATGTTTTCTCTCCGCATGATCACGGAGAAGCTTCTGAGTGTTAACCAGAGGATTTTCTGTGCTTTTGTGGATCTGGAGGAAGCATTTGATAAGGTTATAAGGAAGAAAATGTGGGATCTGTTGCCGGAATATGGTGTGGATAGTCGATTTTTAAGGGCTGTGCAGTCACTTTACTATGACTGTAAAGCCTATGTGCGGGTAGGGCATGACCTGTCCCCCATGTTTAGCGTCCAAGCGGGCATAAAACAGGGTTGTGTCATGTCTTCCTGGCTGTTCATACTGTATCTCGACAGCTGTTTACAGAAGCTGAAAAATAGCTGTTTGGGTGTGAAATTGGGTGACATAAAAGTTAATTGTCTGCTGTATGCTGATGATGCAGTGCTTAATGCACCATCAGAAGCAGAACTGCAGGCATTAGTCACGTGTATGAAAGAGGAATGTGAAATTAAAGGTCTCCGTTTGAATGCTAATAAAACTACGGTTCTGGTATTTGAAAAGGACGAAGAGAGAACAAAATGTGAAATATGGGTCAATCAGGAATGTCTAGAACAGGTAAATGAAATTGTATACTTGGGGAGTGCTTTCAGCCGGGATGGAAGATGTGATTTAGATGTGGATAGGCGTGTCGCTGCCGGAAACAAAGTCAATGGTGCCCTGAATGCATTAGTAAAAAGGCAAGGCGTGGTGAAGAGTGCACGCCTTGCAATACATAACGCAGTGTTGGTACCGACTTTGTTATATGGCAGCGAAACCTGGGTATGCCAGAAGAAGCATAAAAGCAAGTTGAATGCAGTGGAGATGCGATCTCTTCGTAAAATGTGTGGCGTTACCATAGCCGACCTAAAGCGAAACGAAGAGATTCGCAATATGGCAGAATTGAAAGATGACCTTATCACAAAAATTGATAGGGGCGTACTCCAATGGTTTGGGCACGTTGAACGAATGAGTGAAGACCGAATGGTGAAGAAAATATATAGAGCGAAAGTAAATATTAAAAGGTGTCGAGGTAGACCGAGACTAACTTTCGAAGACCATGTGAGCAAATTGCTCGAAGAGGGGAGGGTCAAGAGTACTCGGATACCTAGACGTGCATGTATGAAGAAGTTAATGAACCTGAAAGAAGCGAAAGAGGTATGTAAGGATCGTGACACTTGGCGATCTGTTCTCTCTGACTACCCCGTTAGGGATTGTGCGTGAAGATAAGTAAGTAGGTAAGTAAGTAATCTCCGAACTATCACACAGGAGTTATGGCCGCTCCCCGGGCAGAACACCTTGCCCGGCGGGAGATCTCCCCTTTTCCTTTCTCCGGCCTCACATAGAACAAAAATAGAGAAGATATATAAAGAAATATTTAAAATCACATTTGATTCCTATTTCTGTGAAACTAGGTAAAAGTTAAAGCCTATATACGTCCTACTGTTGGACACAGGCCTCCCCTCATTTCTGAGAGGGTCTTACGGCAAGGAAGTGTCCGCCGCGCTGCCCCAATGCTTGTTGGCGAACTTCACATGTCTTCGAAATATTTTTTCCCTAATTCCTCAGACATGCAGGTTTCCTCACGATGTTTTCCTTCACCGCCGAGCACGTGGTAAATCAGCACTTAAAATTGCAATTAACAATTTCATTGGTGCTGGCGGGGATCGAACCCGGGTTTCTCGCGTTCTGTTATATTTACAGCGAGCGTTAACCATCTGAGCTACCACGCCACGGCTCAAAAAAAACTAGGTAAGCCAAACATAATAAATTACCGATACAAAATAGTAGTGTCACGCCACTGACTCGCGATTGACTCCTGGGGCCGTGTTCTTGGAAATTTACGTACGCAACAATATTGTTTATTGCCCATACTATAAATCCATCGCTGTGTTTAGTTGTCGTACTCATAAACATGAACCAGCTAAAGAATCAATGGATATTGAAATATGAAAACAATTACATTTTCGGAGACAATCGTAGTACTGGAGGTGAATAATTTTATTTAAGTATATTTCATAAAATACAACATTATTTAAAACATCAAGTACTTATTTATGAAATTTTATTCCTTTATTTAAAAATATGCAAGTTGTGAAAGAATTTCCGCAGTTGGATATGCTTCAAAACGCCATTTTTACGTCTCTGCGCCCGAAATAACACTGGTTACCGAAACAAACGCTTCTTGTGCGCTTGTGGCCTACGAGTCACACGTGCGGCGACAAGGTTTTAAGCAACAGTACCCTAATGGCAGAGCGCGGACCGTGAACTCAAAAAGGTCGTGGGTTCAAATCCACCATTTGACTACTGGCGTGAACCACTCGTAACACAAGCAATTTAAGCTTATCACGAGTGGTTAAGGGGAGTATTAGTAATGTTTATTAGCATTGTTAATATTCTTTTATTTAAAAAAAAAATAAAAAAGATCACGCGCTTTTACGACTAGGCTACCTTATTATTTAGATTTCTGTGGTTATATTCTTTAACATTTTTATCTTTTTATAATCTTTTACCTTTAGTAGCAGTTTTATTTATCAATTTTTAATGTAATCCATATAAAATGTAACTAATATTTCAGAAAGAAAGGTTACAACAGGTTGAGCCACGCAGCAGCTTTTGCTGTTTAATCTGTTGAAGACTGCAGCTTCATTTCCCGTCTAACAGCCATGAGATTAAGAATGTGACCGTAGAGTTTTTGTGTTCTTCTGCGGCGGGTCTTGCAGAATTTAGCTATGACCGCATAGACAGTTTCCACCAGCTTTTTATTCATATCGTCCTCTGCATTGCAATTTTCTGGGAACTGAAAACGGTTTTGTAACACGAGATGAAAGGTTTCGGGACTTTGAATTAGAGCTCAATGGGGATGAAGCGTTGACTTCATTAGACGAAAACTCTCCAACTTAACGTTTAGGTTCAGTGTGCCTCTAACCATTCGGTGATCGCCGCCAGTTTTCACCCTTGCAATCACTGAATTATGACTGAACATTTGTCGTCTAGTCGTGATAATGAAGTCAAACTAATTTTTTTGTCTCGACCAGGTCCACTTTCTGTGGATCAGCTTCTTTGAATTGAATTTTGCCGCATGCAGCGGCGTGGGGCGAGTAACCTTTGCGAAGCTGGTACAGCCAGCCCAGATACAAAGCTGTTATTATAAGCTCAGCTCATTATTGTAAAGTTTCATTCTATAACGACCCACTACTGGGCACAGGCCTCCTCTCATTTCTGTGAAGCTTTTAGGGCTCATAAAAGTCTGCTGCGCTGCTCCAATGCGTGTGATGGAGTTCACAAGTCATCTAATTATATTTTTTTTATTTGAAAGACATGCTAGTTTCCTCACAATGTTTTCCTTCACCGTAGATCATGTAGTAAATTAGCACTTAAAACTGTAGTCAACAATTTCATTGGTACCGGCGGGTTTTGAACCCGGTTTGCTCGCGTATTACATATTTACTGCGAGCGGTTAGCTCTTTAGATTTCGAGGTTACTGTTACTGTTAGCGTAAAGATATCAATAAAATCTGATAAAAAAATTTCGAGCATTAGTCTTGTAACAGAAAATTGAAATATGCTCAGAACTTTAAACAATCGTCAGCTGTGTAAAATGTAGTGCAATTAGATGCAACGTCGAATACGATAGCTCAATTAGAGAGCGCGCACCGCGAGGCGCACTGCACCGACCCACCCGGCAGGTGTTGCCCGCAGTTAAATGTTTGAGCTATAGTCGAAACTGAATACACCGACATCGCCTAGAACCACGGATCGGATATTTAGCTAGCAACCCAACTCAACCCAACTTAGCACCTCCATACACTAACATCGAATAAAGAGACATACTGATTATAATTACATATCGTCAGCAGAATTCATCGGTTATAACGACTAATAGTGATATTCTTCCACTAAATATTTATACGTTGTAGAGCCATGCTTCAGTTATATTAAACCTTGACTATTGGACTTGACTGGGTAAGGATCCCGCTCTCACAGAATACCAACGTAAAATAAGAGCTCAATGTTGCTGCATTTCGTATGGTGAGCGTAGAGAACCGGAAACCTTTTTTACTGTGCACGAGGCATATCGAGAATAGATGTAGATGTATGTGGGTCACAGTATCCACTTTCCATCAGGTGGACTGTGTGCTATTTGGCTCACACTTATTCCATTAAAATTAATTTTGAACCTTTCGTCTTATATATTAATTACCTTACATTTTGTTTGCATCTCGCCTTGAACTGTGCTTTGAAAATACCATTAGACATACAACAAATAATAAATTATGAGTATGTGTGACACATAGTATCACACTCTACATTATAGTCTACAATATAGATGATATGGAGCTTTAGAGAAACATGAAAGCTCTTAAAGCGGGATCATGATAAATGTCAATATAATAAAAGAGATATAAGGTTTTACTGATTTTAAATAAGCAAGGAAAACAAATGCCATACAACAGTCATAAGGGAATCATGAAACAAAACAAACCCGTTTTAATATGCTTTTGATACGCGAGACTGACCGATGGAATTTAGTCACAAGTGCCGCGATATAAAGTTGATATCAGAAACTTCTTCTAAAGCCCCCGCCCATCGCTTCGCTCCTCCGATACTGAACTTCCTCACGTGCGTGTACAGCACATTCAGCTGGACCCTACTCTGGCTGCATTTAAATCTGGTCATTACGCGGGTCCAGCCCGCATTTTATCTTGTTGTCGTCCGATGCTACTTAAACTGCCATCTTTAACCCGATAAATAAAACAATGAAAAATTCGTCCCTAGTCTTTCACTTTTGTATGTAGAACAATATAACGTAACAACACATACAGCGATAGTTAAAATAAAATACAATCATTTTTACACCGGCAACGCACCTGGTGAGCCGCATGTTCATTTGCACCTTTGTAAACAAAAGTTGAGGGTACAAACGTGTGGATACTGGACAGCACACCTGATGGTACGTAGTGGGCTACTGCAGGCCACGGATAAACGGACGGTCGGGATAAATGGACGGTCAGGACATACGGACGGTCAGGACACACGGACGGTCAGGACACACGGACGCAACGTCAGGACACACGGACGGTCAAGACACACGGACGGTCAGGACACATGGACGATCAGAACACATGGACGGTCATGACACTCGGACGGTCGGGACATACGGACGGTTAGGACACACGGACGGTCAGGACACATGGACGGTCAGGACACACGGACGGTCAGGACACATGGACGGAAAAATCCTATCAAATACTAACTAATATTTAATGAGATAACAGTTTATTTATTTATATATTTATATAATTTGCATACCACAAGAAATACATCATACATCAAGTGACGCCCCGTAGGGGCACAGCAATTTGTAAGAGAGTAGTTTTTTTAATACTAAATATTGAATACTACATACTAAATACCAACTAACATATTATTTCTTAACATTTATTAGTCTTACGTATTATTTTTTATAATTACTAGGCTGCACTAAAAGTATCGGGAATGGAATATTTCCACTGTTCGTGTCATATTAAAATCTTTTTAATTGAAAACTCCTTGGTTTTGAAAATCGAATACCATATATTTATTTCAAAAAAGATTCTCGGTCTTGTCACAAGGTTTTGTCAAACTTGTTTAGTCGTTGAGAAAATGGAATTGACTCGAGAAAATTCAAGAGCGATAATTTATTATGACTTTCAAAGTGGTTTAACACAAAAACAGTGTGTTGACCGGATGATTTCTGCATTTGGTGATGAAGCCCCATCCAAAACCACAATTTATAGCTGGTTTGCTAAATTTCAACGTGAACGTGTCAATCTCAGTGACGATCCCCGTAAAGGTCGTCCAAAAACTGCAGTCATCCAAGAAAACGTTGATGCTATGCGTAAGCTGATTGAGGAAGATCGACATGTGACATACCGCGAAATTCAAGCAACTTTAGACATTGGCATGAGTCAAATACAATTAGGTGTAAAAAAGTTGTTTTCCCGATGGATACCGCATTCGTTCTGCGGCTCGCGTTACTTTTTTTAGAAAGATTCCACGCAGGATCCTCAAATGCTGTATACAACATCGTCTCAGGTGACGAATCCTGGATATATGCGTAAGAACCCGAAACAAAAAACCAGTCACGAGTTTGGGTGTTCGAAAATGAGTTAAAGCCAACAAAAATTGTTCGTTCACGGAGTGTTGCAAAAAAAATCGTTGCCACGTTTGTCTCCAAAACCGGCCATGTTACGATTATTCCTCTTAAGGAACAAAGAACGGTTAATGCAGAATGGTATGCTAGCATTTGTTTGCCACAGGTCGTTTCTGAACTCCGTAAAGAGAACTGCAACCGCCGCATCATCCGCCATCACGACAATGCGAGTTCTCACACCGCACACAGAACAAAAGAGTTTTTAGAGCAAGAAAACATAGAATTATTAGACCATCCGCCGTACAGCCCGACCTAAGCCCTAATGATTTCTATACTTTCCCTAAAATAAAGAATAAATTGCGTGGACGGAGATTTTCATCACCTGAAGAAGCTGTGGACGCCTACAAAACGGCCATTTTGGAGACCCCAACTTCCGAATGGAATGGTTGCTTCAAAGATTGGTTCCATCGTATAGAAAAATGTGTCAAATTTCGCGGAGAATACTTCGAAAAGCAATAAATACATTTTTAAATAGTAATGTTGTGTCACTTCCTTGATTCCCGAAATTTTCAGTGCCGCCCTCGTATTACACATACATTTACTATTTATATTTTTTTATAAAAGATAGTGTTATCTATATTTGAGGTTATTTGGAACATTATTATATATTTTAATTACCATCGTACCTTTTGTAAATAATTTTAATTTTGATTTCGATTATTTCTTTTGACAGTGTTCACGATATCATATAGATTTGGATGTTTTCTAATGAACTTACAACATTAAAATAATAATTCAATAATGTAAATAGATGTAAATGTGAGTATACCAAGTTTATTTAAAATGTGCTCATAGGTACGTTTTTTCTATAGTTGTCAAGATTCTGATACACTGTTATTGCAATTTGAAAGTATTATCTACGTGTATGAGTGCAAATATAAATTACTTGTTAATTGATGACAATTTATTTGTTAATTTTTTAATGTGAGGTTTTCAATTTAGATTTGTGTCTATTTAAATAGTAGTAGTGTTGTGGAGTTGACCGTATCGATCGTAAAGTTTTTGTAGTTAAAGTTTATTTGTAGAGGTCGTTTTTGTAAGTTTTAAACAGGATTGATTTAGTTTTATTAAAGTTTAGTTCTAAATTATGTAATTCTAGCCAGTTGTGTATTTTAGTAATTGATGTATTTAATTTTTCGTTTAATTCACAATTGTCTGTAGATGAAAGCAGATAAACACATCGTCCGCAAAGATAATACATTCTTCTTGTAATTGTTGTGGGAAGTCGTTTATATATTATATAAGAAACATAATACAACCTAGGACACTACCTTCAGGAATCGATCCTATAAAAGGGATTTTGTCTCATCTGACTCTTTGTATTTCTCCTGTTTTGACGTTTGTATTCTGGATTTCAACAACTTGTGATCGATTTTTTAAATACGATTTGAACCATTTATGAGCAATTCCGCGGATTCCAGTAGCATAAAGTTTATCTAAAAGTATTTTGTAACTTACTCGATCATATGCTCATGTGTAGCAGTAGGCTTACATTTATAATAATATCATAACGGTTTTTTCTAAAACAATTTTGGCTATCGTGAAATGTTATATATCTCATAAAAAGAATAATTTTCTTAACCTTTGCACTTCAAATATTTTTCAATCAATTAATCAAATATTTTTGCTGATGTGGGCAACAGCGCAATAAGATGATAATTGTTGGGATTGGTTACGTCACCCTTTTTATGGACAGGTTTTTCTAAAGATATTTTAAAGCATCTGTTATTAAAGAATTGGGAAAGTACCCTTAGTGTACGACTGATTTGTTAAGTACGTGTACGGTATAGTTAATTCAGTTACACAATTCTTTTTTAACAATGTTTTATTATTAACAGGATGTCTTAGTAATGAAAAGTAAAGTTAAATAAACAGCCTAAGTTACGTCCCACTGATGTGCACATGCTTCCTCACGTTTCGGAGAGGCATGTCCTGTAGGGTTTGCAGGGCCAGGCATGGAAGCCGCGCAAATGTCTTTCAAATATATTTTCTTTAATTGGCATGCAGGTTTCCTAAAGGTGAAGAGCACAAATTCACGTATTGTGGACCGAGTTACAAGCTTCGAACGAGAGTTTGGTTCGTGCTCGACTGCGCTCCGTCTTTTGTTGGTTTTTTGACGAACACATAGGGATTTGCATCGCATATATCGATTTGCATATTGTAGGCTCATTGTACGTTCACACTGGACACCGCGAGTAGAGAGGCTCAACTTCTTTGATTATATACAGCTATATAATCAAAGCTCAACTTGTGTTCAGCTCGTGCTCGGCTCCGTTAGCGCACATCCACTGTAACAGATTTTTTCTTCACCGCTGAGTATGTCATAAATCAGCAGTTAAAGTTGTAACTAACAAATTCCTTGATATCGATGGAGATCGAACTTGAATTTCTCGTGTATTGTGAAATTTACAGTAAAAGGTTAGCCACTGAATGAAAGTGAAACGAGAGCCGTCCTTTCTCTGCTACTAATACTATTCTTGTAATAATACTCTACTAATATTATTCTTTATTAATTATTATATTTAGTCAATCTAAATAAACCAAATTCCTTTGCAAAATTTTGTTTGCAGGCACAAAAATTTCTACGCATTTAAGTGTAGGTGTGCCTTATCGTCTTCTTCACAAGTCAACAGCTGAACATAGCATAAACCCACCTGCATCCATCGACTTCCTGCATGTCTTACCAGGTCGTCACTCCATCTAGTGGGGGGACACCCTACACTTCGCCTGCCGGTAGGAGGCTGCCACTCGAGAAAAAAATTTCCCCAACGGTTATTCGGTTATATAAAGGTTCTTCGAGCTATTTGGCTGGCCCATTGCCATTTCAGTTTACTAATCGGTTGGGCTATGTCGGTTACTCTGATTCTACTGCAGATATTGAGGATATTCCTAAGAGACATCACGCAGAAAAACTCCGAGTGTAACCCTTTCCATAGCTCGTTGAGCGACTTTAAGCTTTCTCGTACACCCGGCAATGTAGGACCATGTTTCAGATCCATAGGTCATCACTGATTATACAGTCCAGTTTTGAGTTTTGAGGTATGCCTGACGAAAAGATGTGTCGCAATCTTACAAACGCTGCCCAGCGAGTTAAATGCGTCGATTGACCTCTCGGTCGAAGTTAGACTTACCTAGTCGGACTACTTGTCCCAGGTCAACACAATTGTCAACAACTTCGAGCTTAGTGCTCCTAAGAACCACCGGCATAGGTGTGAAAAGTACATTACGTCCGTAGTAGTCCGTCCGTCCGTCGTAGGTTACTTTCGTTTTGTCCATGTTCATCTTAAGACTTATCCGTTGGGAGACACTATTGAGGTCATTGAGCATAGTGCTTAGGTCCGCCAGCGATTATGTCGTAAGGACTATATCGTTGGAAAATCGGAGGTAAGGAATATTCTCGCAATTGACGTTAATACCGTATCCTTTCTAGTCCAATAGCTTGAAAACGTGTTCCAATGCAGTGGTAAAGAGTTTCGGGGATATTACGTCACCCTTACACCTCTCCGCAGTTGGATAGGTTTCGTACTCTGGTTCTGTACTCGGATAGCCATCGTAGCCCTACTGTACAAACACTTCAGCACTTCGATAAACCGACAGTCCACTTGTTACCGCTGAAGAGACTGCAGCACCGCCCAAATTTCGACGAAATCAAAGGCTTTCTCATAGTCCACATACGCAAGGCAAAGTGGCAGATTGTATTCTCCAATCTTCTGTACAATTTGCCGCAGGGTATGTATGTGGTTTATGGTACTGAAGCCTTTTCGGAAACCGGCTTGTTCAGGAGGCTGGAAGTTGTCGAGTCTGCCTACGTGACGATTTGTAATGACTCACGAAAACAGCACGTAGACGCTGTTCAGAAGGGAAATCGGTCTGTAATTCTTGAAGAAAACGTTGTCGCCTTTCTTGAAGAACAAGACCACCGCACTTCTGATTCACCCCTCTAGAGTAATGCCACCATGGAGAAAGGAATTGAATAGCTTCTGAAGGACCTTAAGTATCGGTTTTCCACCCACTGTCAGAAGATCCACTGTAATTCCATCCTCACCCGGGGACTTGCCGTTTTGAAGGTGCTTGAGAGCCGTCTAATCTCGCTTGACTGACGTCCGGGATATCATCGGAATAGTTTCAGATAAGATTTGCTGTTGGATCGTTACTCACACTTGCGTATGGCTCCAACGACGACGTGTACAGCTGCCCATAGAACCTCTCAATCTCACTCTGAATCTCAGGTATCCCTTCAGTCTTCAGCTTCTAGAGTTGGCTCTTTCTGGCAGGCAGATCTCTGGCAAAGACTTTAGAGCTCTTATCGTCTAATGTCTGTTAAAGACGTACTTAAAGACATACATTACTCTGTAGATACTGGTCACATTATTTGAACATTACACCCTTCAATTACTTCCTTTTCGTGTTTAACAATACCAATACGAAAACAAATACGAAATAAGACATGTCTACGACTAAATTATTATTTGCGACAGCTACGCCATCTATGGACGAACGCCAATAGTACTGTACTTTAAATTGAGAAACACTACCATTCAACGCGTGTGTCCGTCCTATTATTAAAAATTGTTAATTTTTTAATACTTTAATTATGATTAATAACTATTAAATATTATATTCAATAATTTAAGAAGCCTTTTTATTCATACAAGCCTTGCTCCTGTAAGGAATAAGACGTAATAAAGTTTTAACATAAAGGCGTTTCCATATTTGGCTCTGTTCAAAATCGAGGATTTTTTTTTTTCAAAGAAATAACAGACACTGCGATTCGCACCGGCGCGCACACTTCGGCACCCAACGATTACTGCTAACAGTAGTCTTAAAATATGCTAAATAAGACCCCCGCGGTGGGTCGAAAGGGAACGGGAAACGTCTCTGCTTTTCTTCTCGGGGGGATGGTCTGACGTGCTACGTAATTTACGAATGAAAAATGGCGAAATTCAAGTATTAAACGACTCGATTAAGTTCGTACATCTCGGTTCTTAAGGATCGTATCGCTATTCGGTAAAACCGCGTTTTACAACGGTGTCTTCTCATCGTTAGAAGTATTAGACGAACTTTTTAATATTGTGTAAGTTCTCTGAGTATGAAGTACCTACAAAATTTTGTTATTTTTACTTTAATTTGAAACAGGTACTAGGCTTTCTATGATGTAATTTAAAACATCGTAGAAAGTCTAGCTTTCTTTAATATATCAAAAATGTAAAAAACTAAATAAAAGACTATAAGTATATATATGTTACGGCTGATAGCCGAAGTGCGGTTGCACCTAGTTTTAGCCGGCCACAACTAGGTAAGGCCGACCACATGCGGTTAAACTTAGAAGTATCCTACTTATCCTCGGTTAGAAGTAGGTGCAGCCGCACACCGGTGGTTAAACCTAGGTGTATCCTATTTATCATCGGCTACAACTAGGTTTTCAGTTCAGTTAAACATTTTGGTTTTGTTTTGAGATTCTTGTCTTGCGTTTCCCGAATGATTCTATTATATTGAAAGAATAAAAGACAGGGATGTTGAAGTGAGTTTTATAATTATACTTATAAGTAATTAATAAAACTCACAATTTAAAACTTCTCTGCAGAAGTAAGAAGAACTAGACATCTTACGCGCAAAGATAAAAATGTTAAACATAAAAAAATTAAGTTTTACTATGAAATAATCAACCAAGTATTTGTACTCCTCTCTCACATTTTTATGTTAAAACAAATAAGATCTCTTTGACTCAGTTTTAATTATTAAAAAAACAATCAACAAACTCTTCATGTAATGGTATGTTGCAAGAATCTATCACTTATTCAAACAAGATAAACTTGAATGACATTTAGAATTACACAAAATACCGGCTGCTTTACAGAGGCACTTTCTATTACCACATTTAGTTTTGCAGTAGCATCTTTTGTATCCTTCGGCTATTAGCCGTAACACACACAAAAAAAAAAAAAAAAAAAAAAAAAAAAAAAAATAAATATATATATATATGTACTCCGTATACTGCGAAAGAGAATCCACTTCCCTATATCATCCCGTGAGTGTCGTAAGAGGCGACAGAGGTAAATCAAACGGGACGTGGCAGCAGCATCTTCCTAACAACAACTCCAAACAATTAAAAACTGTCTTAAAGCCTGCCAGGAATATCCTCGTACGAGGAAGTTTATGAGAAAGGCTTCAGTCCCGCAGGGGACTTTTAGTAGGCAGCAGTGAAGAAATGTGCGGATATCAATAAAGTTCTTTCACGATCAACGCACGTCTCCTCCATAATATTACACACTACTCGTAACGTGCTTGTACTTATCTTTTATTCTGTGAACATTTAAAGCTGTTGTTTCATCGTAAATCATGAGACGAAAACATTTAAGCGTCAATTCTATGAGGCGGTCGGAAACCAGGCCGTACTTTTACTAACCTACCAAAAGTAAGCGCGGTAGGGCCATGCTGGCTATATTATGGTTGTAGCACGAGCGCTTTGGCTAGACCATAGAATAGTAGTGTGGAAAACCGGAAACTCTATTTATTGAATATGGGGCATTTCATCTTAGTTCTCAGGGGTGACAATTCATCTGCATTTTGACTGTTAAGGTGAATCCCTGACCAAAATGTTGCGAAAGTGCGTTTTTCAGACTCTATTATCTCATTAGTTATGAAAAATAAACTACATCTAAAAGTACATTATTAATGTTCGATATCTTATCATCACATTACACGTTCTAATTTATTTTTATGTGCTATAAATACATTTAAAATCAACTTTTAAAAAATGACTAAAATTCTTGATTACATGCATCTGTTGCTAAACGCAACGCTCTAATCATTTGAGGATAACACTAATGGATAGATAATTAAAAAATCTATATTCTCCACGTTTTATTTAAATTCATTTTAAGTTCGAGTATTTTAAGTTCGTTTTTTCTCTTTTAATTGAAATAATTCCGAAAATTGTGTGACTTCTATGATAAAGGGGCGTGCGCAGAGTGCGGGCGGCATTACGCTGTATGCGTTAGTAGGAGGTGGCCGCGTCGCTGGTCGCCGCGTCCGTATTTCGCCTCAAACATAATATTATTTGAGTACCTACCAACCGATGCGCTTACGTCACGGTATATTGTAACTCGGCCGTATCTTAGAAATAAATATTACAGCCGTGCGGTACGTAAACATGCGATAGGGCTGCTGCCTCCAGTATTTTTACATTTGCCCATTGATTTATGTGTTTTATAACTCAATGCATTTTCCTACTTTGTATTTCCATTTAGTTTTATGATTGTACTTAAATATACTTTTTTATATAAACAAATATAATAGGTACTTTGTGAATTGAATAGGAAGTGTTCAATAAAAATGCGTGTCGTTTTATGATTGGTAGATTTAATTAAAAAACCATGTTTATGTTTGAATAACAAATCGGTCTTATAAATTTGCGACCGAAAAATATTTGCGCCTCGGCTGAGACGTACGAAATGCTTTATTATTAAAATTTTAAATATAAAAAATCCGCATTATAATATAAAGCTTAATTAAAAATTGTGAACATTGTGAAACATGGACAAGTTGGAGTAAAGGAATATCTTTTACTTGGTTATAGATACCTGCAGCTGTTTTACAATTTATATGTTTGGTTTTAAATGAAGTTTGGATTTATTATTTTTTGTATTTCTATTCTATTTTCTGAAAGGGTCCTAGGAAAGGAATTATCCACCGCGCTGCCCCACTGCGTGTTGGCGAACTTTGCATGTCTTCGAAATATTATTTTTCTTATTTCTCAGACATGCAGGTTTCCTCACAATGTTTTCCTTCACC
The DNA here is from genome assembly GCA_907164705.1 of Parnassius apollo. Taxonomy (NCBI): domain Eukaryota; kingdom Metazoa; phylum Arthropoda; class Insecta; order Lepidoptera; family Papilionidae; genus Parnassius; species Parnassius apollo. The sequence goes on from CAJQZP010000533.1 coordinate 1,891,349, forward strand.
ACTGAGCACGTGGTAAATCAACACTTAAAATTGCAATTACAATATTATTGGTGCCGGCGGGGATCGAACCCGGTTTGCTCGCACACTGTGAAAATTTTAGCAAGCGTTAACCATCTGAGCTACCACGGCTCCTCTCCTCTCGAGCTAGAGACTTTATTTTATTTATCGTCAGGCCTGTTGGTCTAGTGGTTAGTGACCGAGATACCACAGGTCGTGGGTTCGATTCCCACCCAGGACAAATGTTTGTGTGATGAGCACGATCATTTGTTTTGTGTCTGAGTGTAATTTATCTATAATATTTATGTATTTAGAAATATAGTAAGTAAGTATGTTTATCAGTTGTCTAGTACCCATAACACAAGTTCTGCTTAGCTTGGGACTAGATGGCGTTGTGTGATATTTGTGGAATATTATTATATATATTATGTTGGGGTATCTATATAGTTTTCTCATCTGGTTGGGATTTATAAATATATAATTAAAAATGAAAAGATAAATATACATAAATATCAATAAAATAAAAGAAATACAAAAAATATACAAATAAATAAAGATCCAACCATATTAAATAAAAAATAGTCTCCTATCTTTTTCTCTATGTTTTGATCTCCTAAAACGAGTTTGAGTTGGTAAAATCAAGGCAAACTTAGGGTAGGGTTGTCAATTATTTTGATAATAAAACTAGTGAAATTCCGCGGTTTTATATGCGCAAGCGTGAACGTAGTTAGAACATAATATAACCTTTATATTTTACATAAATATCCTAAAAAACTTATTATTTTAATATTTTACTAAGTACCTATAAAATTAACAAGTTTATTGCATTTTTATTTGAGTAATTTTTTATGCAATTTCTTTATCTACGTCTATTTTTAGGAACCTTTATTTAGTCTGAATCATACATAACACTATTATTACTGATTTACTTACTTATACGTAGTTTTTTTTTGCAGTTACAAATATCTTGTGAGGTTGAAAAAGGCAGTAATGAAAAAATAATAAGAATAATAATAATTGACGTCAGCCACTTCTTTTCATAAAAATTTCAGATCATGGTCCATTAGGTTGCAGCTTCACCGAGCCACAACTTGTAATAATAATAATAACAATAATAATATAATATTATTTTGTATTTATTTTATTTTATTGATATTTATGTATATTTATCTTTTCTTTTTAATTTATAATTTTTATATATTTAAATATTTATATAACCGAACCAGATGAGAAAATTATACGGCTCCAACGATTTTAGCGACGAACGCTCGGATTTATTTTTAGAAAATGTCCTTTTGTCCATGTTTTCAGGCAATAAAAAAAACTGCTACAATATAAGAAGGTAAATTTCGACTAATCATTAACGGTCGTTATAGCTCAGGTGGTATGTCGGTCGGGCGTGATATAGGAGTTCCGTGGTTCGCGTCTTGGCTTTGGTCCCGCTTTTTTTTCTTTTTTTTTCAAGTTCCCTTCTTTTGTGAGAAAATCTATTATTTCAAACCCTTTTTTTTAGTAATTTTTAAAAATAAGAAAATTTTAATTTTAAAAATTAAAAAAAAAAATTATTTAGTTACTAATGCTATATTTATTATTTTAATAATTACCTACCCAGTAGGTAAATATTAAAATAATAAATGTAGCATTATAAACAGTAAATCTCCCTCAAACTCAATTTACTAATATTGTTCCTAAATAAGGAATAGCAGATAAAAGATTAGTAGGTAATAACTATTGCTCCTCAAAATTATATTTGACCTCAAGGTAAAACATATCCTAAAATTCAGTAGCTAAATAAAATAATAATAACTACTATTCAAGTATATTTTCAATATGTAAGTAAATGAAAATAACAAAAATGAAGCACCATTAGCATATAAAGTTCGAATCCATATTTAATATTTCGACAAATATTATAATTTACACTATAAAAGGCTAATTCAATATTAGCAGTATAGTATATAGTTAAAAATAATCAAAATAGTCATTTTTATTAATTAGATAATATATTAGAATACATAATTCTAATATAATGCAACTAATATACCGAATAAAGAAAATTAAAATACATTTATCATTGTACGCCGTGTATATTTCCATAGAAGAGTTCATTGACATCGAAAAAATAATACTACGTTCGTAGCAGTAGGTGGCGTCTTTTGGCGATTTCTTACGCGATATATTGTAGCGAGCGTCGACAAACCAAACGCTCAAGGTCGTTCGCTGGAGGTAGCGCCTTAATTGTGGATAAATGTTGATGTCTATGGGCCACAGTATCTACTTACTATCATGTGGACTAAATGCTCGTCCTTATTCAATAAAAAAGCTAGCACGGAACACTACACCTTGACATACGTTCATTAAAAAATTAAAACGAATTTATTATTTTTCAAATATTTTCTCCAGTTTTTGTTCTACTCATAAATTTAAAAATTTAAGAAAGTTTAAAATTTTGAACAATCTTTTTCTCCACCGAATGAATACCAAATTTCAGTAATTGTGGTCGGCGTGCTGCAGTATTCCAGCATTCCGTTTACGAGCGCGCACTCGCACATTGCAGTGCACGAAGACTATCCTCTCATTAGTGTGTTTATTAGCCATTCCTAAAGTTTTACGAAGTGAAACGAGGTCAAATTTATTTTTGGCAACGTTTCCTAACTGTTAGTGTTGTTTGAGGAGAGTGAATCAAGCTTCTGCAGCTTATTTAAAAAACATTATCAGGATAACGGCAATGAGCACCATAGAATTAGTTTTATCAGTAATATAAATAATTAGTTTCACCAGTAATAGATATAAGATGACTTGAAGCGTATTAAGTAATAGTTCTATTTTAAATATTATTATCAGTTACATTAAAGTTGTAGTACGAATGGGTTGTTGGACTAGCCAACCCGATACTAGAGTAAAATAGCAGCTAACAATACTATTTTCAATATACTCAACCTATAGCATCCCCTATAGATCTCATAGCCACGCCGGAATGGTAACTCATATACCTTTGGTGTCACAGAGAGATATAATATCTAGATCCTCTCCCTCTCTCTCTCTCTCTCTTATATATATATATATATATATATATATATATATATATATATATATATATATATACAATATGTAACGTAATTAACGCACACCCTCAGACACCCCAATTAGTATATTATGTTATAATCATAATACATACACTGAATTTTTAGTTAAATATTTTTATACACTGATTATTTATCAAATTAGTTATACTAATTCCGGAAGAATGTTGTGGTCACAGTACAAATCCAGGAACGTAAAGACTTTAATGTGCTTGAAATAAAGTTCATTTTTCTTTATTTTTATTGAATGACAGAATTAGTAATAACACAAATAAAACTGCACTCCTAAAATTCTTATTGCCTAAAGTTACGGTCCATTTCAGTTCGTTTTGACTGTACAGATTTAGTTTTAATGTAATTTACGTAGTTTAATTATTTTTGGGATAAAAAACTACCTATATTAAAAATGATAGGAATCGATTCAGTAAACGATTCTGAACAAACTACTTTCTCAAAGTGCGTTAATTACGTTACATATATATATATATATATATATATATATATATATATATATATATATATATATATATATATATGCCTAAAAATTTCACAAAACTATCAATAAAAAGTCAGTTTTTAACAATTCTCTTTTCCTCATAGATAGGTGACCACCATTTCAATAAATTAATTTTGCAGATGCATATTTTTTATTTATAATATTACAGTTTATATTACACTATAACAGATTGTCATGATTCTTCGAGCTACATGGTCATCCCTTTGTCAATTCAGCTTACTCGTAGTAATCCGTTGCGTCATATGCATTACTTTGATTCTACTGCGAAAATCTAAAAAAAACTCCAATTGTCAAACCGCTTGCTAGGCTTGCAACTGCGGCAATATGGGGTATATGCCAATAAAAGTACAAAGAAACCTAAAAGATTGTCTGATATTAAAACAAGAAAACCAAAAAAATTATCACACCCGTCGCGTTGATGCAACTTCTTGATCGGTTCGTTTATACAAAATAATATACCACTAAATTCCGGGCTACGATTGAATAAAACAAATTATATGGATTCGACTAAAAATTACAGATCTGTTACTTATATGACATATTTCAAAAACCAAATCGTACACGCAATATCAACCACGTCATTAAATGAAATGAGTCAAAAGAACAGACGATTCACCAACGAAATTCGGTTTGCTTTAAATGGATTTACTGTGTTCTCCAAGGTACGGTGAAAAGACAGCTGTCTAGAATCAACAAAGCGACGTTTCGCCAATTAACAAAATCTAAACAAGATCTCGCTCGTCAAGATCTCTTCAGTGTCTTACACTTGCCATATGATTTTCTTCAGAGGAAATCCTTAAAGGACTCGTTTAGTAATAAAGCAATTTATGCAGAACTCATCTTAAAACTATTGTAAGACGTTTTAAGACCAAAAGTACGTGATACTTTAACTGTGTATGTTCGTTGAATAAAACTATTATTTACGGATTTTATCGCGTTTAATTACTTTAATTTATTTTTATTATTATCCTGACGTTTCGGGTGCTTTACAGCACCCATGGTCACGGGGGGGACTGAGATGTTTGACGTCCCAGTGTCATAGTTAGTCCGGCTACCTTCAGTTTTTTTTATATTAATTTTTGGTCCGATTTAACAAAAACGAGCTTATAGTCCTCAACACTGCAGATAATTTCTTCGTACGGGATTTTTCTGCAGTGGATGGATCTGCAGTGTTGAGGATTGTCTGTTTAAGAATAATATCAGTAAGGAAGATTTGGCGGCCATACGTCAAGATATTTCGTCCTTGTTACGTAGTAGTTCAGTGCCGAAACCAAACCTTCCCAAAGACGAATTTACAGCGCTAAATAACTTACGGAACAGACCAGAAGTCACGATTCTCCGCGCGGATAAAGGAAATGTTACGGTAGTAATGGACGCGTCGGAATATATATTTTAAAATACAACAACTTTTATCGGACGAAGGTACATATAAAAAGGTCAAAACAGACCCTACAACTAACACGCTTAAAACAACTAGCGATTTAATAAAGAAATACTCCGAAAAATTAAATCTCGACGTGAATTCGCTAATACCATCATGTGCCAAACCACCGAGGTTGTATGGGTTACCGAAGGTACACGAACCAAACGCTCCACTACGTCCCATAGTGAGCCAGATCGATTCACCAACTTATAAGCTGGCACAATACTTAGCAAAAATACTATCACCACTGAAAGGACATACCAGAGCACACACAAAGGATTCGTACCATTTTGTGAGTAAGATAAAAGACCTACATCTCGCTAACAATGAAACTATGGTCAGTTTTGATGTTCAGTCACTATTTACATGCCTACCTATTGTGGACTGCATCTCAATTGTAACTAGGAAGCTAGAAGAAAATAACATGCCTCAAGAATATGGAATACTACTTGAACATTGCCTCACATCTGGCTATCTATCGTGGAAGGAGGAGTTCTACAAGCAAGTAGATGGTGTGGCGATGGGCTCACCTGTGTCTCCCATTGTCGCCGACAAATTCATGGAGGACTTTGAGGGGAAAGCTCTTCTTACTGCTGCTGTAAATCCAAGGTTCTACAAGCGGTACTTAGATGACACTTTCACAATTTTACCATCTGACAAAGTAACTGCATTTTTAGACCACCTTAACTCCATAAACTCTAAAATACAATTCACAATGGAGTTAGAGACAAATAATTCTTTAGCCTTCCTAGATGTTTTAGTCATCCGAAATCCTGATAACACTATTGGTTACACTGGTGAATCTCACCATCATCCTTCACAGTTAGCTACCGTGGGTAAATCTTTGTTTCAGAGAGCACGAGGGATCTGTGACAGAAAACATCTGGCCACGGAGCTTCAGCACGTCAAGCAAGTATTGCAAGACAACAAGCTACGGGTCCCGCGCCTACGTCACAGTGAACGAGTGAAGCCGGCCACAGTCAAGCGCGCGCCTGCTCTACTACCATATGTCAGAGGAGTCACGGACAAGATTGGCTACATCTTGAAGCGAGCGTCCATTAAGACATACTACAAGCCGCTGAAGAAGATTAGTCAATTTTTACCATCCATCAAATGTAATATTCCTCTACAAGATGCAGCTGTGTACAAGCTAGATTGTGAATGTGGTCTCTCTTACATACGTCAAACAAAGAGATCTATAAAAACCCGCGTGAAGGAACATATAGCTGATGTGAAGCACCGACGCTCCGGGAAGTCTGCAGTCTGCGAACATGTTCAAGATCGTCCCCACCATTACATTAGATTTGATAAACCACAAATTCTCGCAAAAGAACACCGATTCCTACCAAGGATGATAGGCGAGGCTATTGAAATTAAAAAACATCCAAATTTCAATAGAGAAGATGGTTGGGTGCTACCATCTGCTTGGGATCCTATAATTAACAAAATTAAACCCAAACCCAAGCATACCACTGCAAGACTTCAAGATACTATAAGCTCGTTTTGCGTAAATCGGACCAAAAATTAATATAAAAAAAAACTGAAGGTAGCCGGACTAACTATGACATTGGGACGTCAAACATCTCAGTCCCCCCGTGACCATGGGTGCTGTAAAGCACCCGAAACGTCGGGATAATAATAAAAATAAATTAAAGTAATTAAACGCGATAAAATCCGTAAATAATAGTTTTATTCAATGTGTACTGTTCGCGTAAATTTAAGAAATCATTATGTGTATGTTCGTCTAGAAAAAATATCCTCTTTAGGATATTGTAACTCCCCCCCCCCCTTCTTAATAAAATATATTATTTATAATTAATTAATTTATATATATATATATATATATATATATCCTTAAAGATATATATATATATATATATATATATATATATATATATATAATCTTTAAAGGAGTTATAGTGGACAGGAATGTGTTATGGCAAACACACACATGTTTATGGACAGGTGTTTGCAGACTTTGAAAGATGAAGAATGTGGGTTAAGAATGGGCGAGTTAACCGTCAAATGCCTTTTGTATGCCGATGATCAAGTCATATTTGCGTCATCGGCGGCTGAGTTGCAAATGATGGTTACATTAATGAACTGGGAATTAAAAGAAAGGGGAATGAAAGTGAGACGAAAATGATGGTTTTTGAAAGAGAAGAAAGCAAAACGGTATATGAAATAAGAATAGAAGGAGAGTTAATTGAGCAAGTGAATGAGTTTGTGTATTTGGGATGTGTATTTAGCAGGGATGGTAGATATGATAGGGATATAGAACGACGAGTAAATGCAGGGAATAGAGTGAATGGGGCACTACACTCTATTATGAAGAACCAGAATGTGTCAAAAAAGGCACGTATGGTAATTCATAATGCTGTGTTAGTCCCTACTTTAATGTATGGTAGTGAAAGCTGGGTGTGGCAGAAGAAGCACGAAAGTAGAATAAATTCTGTAGAAATGCGGTCTTTAAGGAGTATGCTAGGGTTGAATCTGAATGACAGGGTGAGAAATTGCATGATAAGAGATAAATGTGGTATGCAAGATGATGTTGTGACCAGGATTAAGAAAGGAATGCTTCGGTGGTTTCGTCATGTAGAAAGAATGAATGAGGAAAGAGTGACAAAGCAAATTTATATGGCAGATGTGAATGGCCGAGTCGGGAAGGGACGCCCTAGAAAAAAGTTTATCGACCAAATTGGCGATATTTTGAAAAGGGGCCACATTAGAAGTACCCTTAACCGACGAGCATGTTTGCGTAGATATATGGATGTAAAGGAGGCGAAAGAGGTATGTCAGGATCGTGCCAAATGTAAGTCCGTAGTCTCTGCCTACCCCTCTGGGTGACAGGCGTGAGTGTTTATGTATGTATGTATATATACAGTGTGGTCCAAACAGTGAGGTTATAAATTTTTTTTTGATTCCTCACACCTAGGGGTATCCGAAAATACCCTATGTATGTTACGCGATTTTTTGTAGTTTTCGAGTTATGATTTTTTTTACCCTTTTTTTGAAAATATTCACCCTAAACAGCTTAACATTAAAAAAAAGGTTATTGTGAAATTTTTTCCAAGTTTTTTTTTTTTGTTTGTAGCATGATCCGTATGAGTTGCCCTATTATGCATAAAATAATTAGCTTCCTAACATTCACCGAAGATACAATAATTTTAATCGAAACTTAAAAATTTTCTGTCAGGAGAGTGGGGCTTGAATTTTCAACATTAAATGAAAAATAGTAATAAATGATTTCATACTTTCTAATTAATTTTAAAAACTTGGCAGTACCTTAATCTTTCATAATAACATTAAAAAATGACACTTAATAGGCCAGTTTTTCTGTTACAGACTTCTGAAGTCACTCAGGCAGGAAACTACCTGAATAGTTAATTTGATTTAAAAAATCTTTTTATTATTTCTAGGGCTACACTAAGATAGTAAATGCTTCAGGTTAGCAAAAATAACATCAAGTGTCTTTACTTATTGTTTAAAATTTATAGACAACAAGGTATCATTTTACTACGTTCTGGACAAATGATTTCAAGATTCATAATAAAAGTAGTAAATAATTTAAGATAAATTTATTTAAAGTATTTTCAAAAAAAGGGTAAAAAAATCATAACTCGAAAACTGCAAAAAATTGCGTAACATACATAGGGTATTTTCGGATACCCCTAGGTGTGAGGAATCAAAAAAAAGTGTGTGTGTGTGTGTGTGTGTGTGTGTGTGTGTGTGTGTGTGCGTGATCAGGATAAATAAAATATGTTTTGACCTTTCTAAAGGTTTAATAATAGGCCGTTTGTAATATTTTTGGCGTGATCGTCTTAGTTAGGCCCCTTATTTATTTTGTGTTTGTTTAGTAGCTTTGTTCTTTTAGGTGTCTTTTGGTGGAAGAATGAGTATTCACTAGAACAAATGAAAGCTGTTGGTAGTGCCTTATAAGCTAAGTAAACCCCGTTCACGAAGACAGGGCTCGAGTAAGGTTAAGAACATAAAAAGTGGAATCACTTGTATCAGGTTTACACTGTTAATGCATTATTATTAATTTCCGCTTGGGAAAGGCTCACAATACATTTATACCTAAAATACCCGATACATGGGTTTCGTTCTGCCACATTTATTAAAAAAAATTTAGAGGAGGCACACGCCGTGCGCGGTGAGTGCCAACCAGTTTAATGCGCTCCTCCCCCCCCCCCCCCGAAGGGAACGCTCAATCTGGAACTGCACCGTACCCCACAGCAAAATAACCGGTGAACCAGTAAAATAGGGTTTGGCCCCTTGGTAGTGCTTAAGCACAAACATCGACCAAAATCACGCATGTTAATGCGTATAAACGCCACACAGAATACGAACAAATCCAGCCACAGTGAATGTACGTCATATGGTTTAGGCAAACAGGCACACTGGCCGGTAAACCCTCCGTGAGTGTCACCACCTGCCAGACCGCCGCTCCTGCAAACGTGATTTAAGTGTATGGCATCACCACCGATTGCATGATCAGCACGACTACTAGCCGCAGAGTGTGTCATGAGTCTACCGCTCACCTCAAGGGAATGGGTTCCCACGTTGTGTGGCTTTTAGCCGCAGCCTTGAGAGTCTCCTCAGATCCTGAACACCCGCATGAGGTCTACACATATGCTCCACTAACCAATACAGTGACAGATATAGCCAAAAGGCAGTTATAAGATAAGAGTAATAATTCGCCATCAGAAAGGGTTTGTGTCACTGACGTTGAGTAAATGCATTTTCGATCATGTTAGTCTCACCTACCAACAAGTTGCCTTCAATCATTCGAAGGTGGGAAAGTTACAGAGATATATTATTATGTTGTTATATAAAACATCATGGAGGTCAGACAGTCTGCAGCCCCGTAATGAAAGGACTAGACTTGGGCAAAGGCCAAGGCTACTAAGGTGTAAGAAATTGACGCCATATATACAGACTTTAGCAGTGCATTCGACAAGGTTGACCACAAGCAACTCATTAACAAACTTTCTCTGTATGGTATTGGTCCTTCCTTAATTGCATGGTTTAGATCTTATTTGGAGAAGAGATCTCAAATAGTTGTTGTCAATGGTTTTGATCAGAACAGTATCAAGCTCAATCCGGGGTGCCTTAAGGTTTGCACCTGGGCCCTCTATTATTCTTGGTTAACGACATCACTACTGTAATCAAAAATTGTCGTTGCTCGTTATTTGCTGATGATTTAAAAATTTATAAACCAATAAAATAAGTGGAGGATATAAAACTCATACAGGAAGATCTGAATAGAATATTCCATTGGTGTGACTCGTCAATAGTATGACTCTTAATGCCAACAAATGCTTCCATGTAAAATACACCAGGAAAATAAAACCGCTTGTCTCTAGTTACTCAATTGGTAATGTAGTTTTGCAAGAGATACCGGAGATTAAAGACTTAGGAGTAACTATTGACAGAAAGCTAAACTTTAAATCTCATATAAACAATATTGTTAATAAAGCCGCGAAGTTCTTAGGATTTATTAAGCGCAACACAAAGGGATTTTCATCTGGGACTAAAATTCTTTTATATAATGCTTTTGTAAGAAGTCTCCTTGAATTCGCTAGTGTCATAAGGAATCCATCTTCTAGTGTGCGCTCCCAACGCGTAGAAAGTATACAGCGCGCCTTTACTCGACATCTTGCCTTTCATGTCAGTGGTATCTCACATAGGCAGCCTTATTATCAGCGACTGGGTAAGTTTAAAATGATGTCTCTCCGAAATAGACGAGATACATATTTTAGATTTGTGTTTTCTACATAAAATAGTACACAATAAAGTTAAGTGCAGTGACCTCCTTGACCGCATTTCATTTGCTGTTCCGCGTAAATATCGCCATTGTCACATCCAAAGAACATTTTATATTCCTTTCGCGAAAACTCATCTCGGGAGTCACGCTCCTATCGTGCGTATATGTGGAAAATATAACGAATTATCTAAAACCATACCCGGCATTGACATATTTAACGACTCTTATATTGCATTCAAAATCAAACTTACAAATCATTTATCATCGAGTTCCTGATATAAATTACATCCTTAATATAATATATCTTATACTTAAATTAAAAATATACATACTCCTGAAGAGAGTATAATACCTAACATATTCCTTTTTAATAATTAAGCCTGTTTTTTTATTATTTGAATAAATCTAATTTGCATTATATTGATCGGATGATATTTGTACTCCAAATTAACCCAAAATTGCACGACTCAATTTGTGAATGTTATGTACACTTGTTATGGACATACATATCAGTGATTATAGAAATGTGTATGTTTTCGTGATTGTCATATATGTGTATTGTAAGTGTACTTGTTAAATAAATAAATAAATAAAGGTGTGAGTCAAACCAAGATGCAGAGTGCGCTATTGATAATAGCGTCCCACCACACAACCATCGCAGAGACGCAATGCTGCAGAACCCAACAAGCATCAATACGATTATCGTCAGACTTACACCATCCCAAGATCCCCATACATCCCAGCAGACAACACCACCCGCATACCTTCATCGATCAGAACCACAAGATGCATCGTATCAGGCGCAGCACACCCGCAGATCCATCACAAGACGCAATACCGCAAGTAGAAATAAGCATCAATGCAACTATCACACGGATGGCGCTCCCTCACAACGCACCCACATGATCCCTATCGACTTTAGTAAAAAAATTTGTATTGTTGTTAACTAAAAAATAACACCAACGTATCATAGTAGCACGCTACTAAGACGCTAGTGAACAAAACTCCACGTATCATAGTGCTCATGCACAAAGGCATGAAGTTAAGAATGCATGTTACACTTAAAAGTGCTACCAAACACACTCATTCCAATCCAAAAGATAAACGACACATCGCTATACACTACGACGCCGCCCACAAACGGTATGGGTGTACGATGTCCACGGGAAAGCCGTATTGCTACAATAAACCCGTTTATCACCGGCACTAAGATGATATGTCTAGGACACATCGGTTAGCGAGTCCAAATTTACCTCGGTTTTAGTTGCTCGTGAAGCAGCATACACGCCACTATAATAATCCTTTTCAAGTCCCATTTCTATTAATATAATGATTTTACTTACTTAAGACCTTACACATATTTGCTTTATTTCATAGACATAGATAGATATTATATGTCTTTAATTTATAGGACTTCAACTCATAACTCTACTATCATAATGCTTATGCATCAAAGAGACCTTCTATAGTATTGCTTTTGTATCAGTATTGCTTATATGTTTTTAATATGTAGGACTTCAATGTGGGTTGAAGTCCTACATACTCCAGTATTGTAATACTTATACTTCATAGACCTTCCATAATAATGCTTTTGTATCACAGACCTTACTATTATATGTCTTTTATATATGACTAGTCATTGTGCTACAGTACTTCAAGCAATCGGACACCCGAACACCCCATATATATGTACGACCTTGGGTATGCGTCTCCGGCAGCTCCTCCATACAAGCCATATCATAACTTTTCCCATCCTCCATAACTTTTATACACGAACTCGTTCCAAGACTTAGAAAATTTATAACCATTGAATAAAACTAAATTTACGGATTTTATCGCGTTTATTTCACTACTTTTACTTATTTTTAATTCCCGACGTTTCGGGTGCTTTACAGCAACCATGGTCACGGGGGGGATCATCAGCTTTTTGTCGCCGATAAGCCTCTTGGATGTGCGTTCTATTGAGTTTAGTGCGGTAAGTTGATATTTTGCCAAGCCATCCCGAAGGTGATTATAATACTCCATGTATATACGTACTTGAGATTTTTATATAGTTGGAAGCTATCCAGGCGTGAAGTATCGCTTCACCTTGTTGGGAATAACCAAGCTTTTTGGCTCCAGTTCCAGTGCCTTCGATTCAATGTTAGAGCCAAAGTTAAGGTTAGCAATCAAATCTATGTCGAGAAGATCAACATGATCATAACCTCTACAGATGTACCTCGGAGAGTAGAAATCAGATCATACGGATTTCGTTTTGCTGAAAACAGACATTTTTGCGTTTTGGAGGCGTTGAAAGTGACCAGATTGTCGGTACTTCATTGAAAGACTAGCCTTAAGGTCTAATTTATTTGCTACAGCATAGCCTCTCTTAATTAATGTATTACTATCCCTCCATCCTTTGCACTGGATCCATCTCTCTTGACGCTCTTCTCTCTCGTGACTGTGCTGTCATCTGCAAACCCAACAATATCTGGTAGAAGTAGATTATTGATGTGCAGCAGGAAAAGAGTCACATAGTGAATACACCCATGAGGAGATCCAGCATTAATATGCTTTAGGTCAGAAGAACAACCATTTATGACTACTCTGATCGACCGTTCACTCAGAAAGTCATATATCTAGTTGTAAAATCGACGAAGATGGCGTAGGCAGGAATCATACCCAGCAGACTTGTGTGACAAACATTGTCACAAAAGCCTTCAATATATCGAGTGAACTGCAAAAGCTTCACCGTTCTTCTCGAAGGCCTTACCCCAGATTGTACATCTTCCAAAATTTGGGCACCGTTTGAGTTTTAAAAGAGAGGCAGACAATTCAAGCGCACAATGCTTTAGTATCCTTGCAGGAATACCAAATACCTCTTTCATATGGGTAGTGACCATCGGCATCGAAGAAAAACAGCGACGCAGGGTTGGAGGTTGTTTAGACCCAACATTAGACGAGAATTGCTTGCAAACAAACATTCACTTAGTGCTGCATTCGCTAAAAATCTTACCAACCGTGGTACTTAGATATCTGTTTCCACTAATAGCTAATGAGGACGCTATTTGGTATTATTGTAAACTAATAAAATAGCACGCTTTAATCTGTTCCTTTGTGCTTACTTGAATTTCATCGGTTTAATGTTGTGTACAACGTTAATAAAATTATTTAATGTAATTTCGATTTAATTTCAGACCTTTGAGGCGTGGGCCAACAAGTTCTTTAATTACGATGATGTTCCCCTCCCCTTCCCATAATATGAAATTCTGCTGAATTAAAAACAAGGGTAAAAATTAGCCCCAGGCTTATACCCCCTGCCCTGCCACCGAGTGTAATGATACCCTTCGAATGGAATACTTTTCAAAATACTTGTTGTTTCAAATACGGCACGGAATAGTAAATGTTTCATTGCTATTAACACTTCTGGGGTAGGTTTTGCTCCGTCTATCTAATAACATATTCGCATGCACTAACATGTGATTATTGATAATTCCAATAAAAAATCAGGGTCTATTCGATTTATATAAATCTGAAATCGTCTTATATTTAATCAATATGCGCTCGCTGTAAATTTCACAGTGCGCGTAAAACTCGGGTTCGATCCCCACCGGAAACAATGAAATTGTTAATTAAAATTTTAAGTACTGATTTACCACGAACTCGACGAAGGGACCATCGTAAAGAAATATTCATGTCTGAGAAATGAAATATTTTGTTCACTCCTATGTGTGAAGCTCAGCAACAGACTGGAGCAACAGAACAGTGCGGCGGACTATATGCTCCAAGATCCTTCCCAGAAATGGGCGGCGGCTCGTGCCTAGTAGTATTTATTCATTTATTAGATTTATTTGCTTAAAATATAGATAAATAAGGCCATCCTTACAATTCTTAAAGCACACGTGTAACCAGCCTTTTCATAACCGGCCCAATTTCTCGCGACTTAAAAAAACAATTCTAAAATAATTATAATGATATTTTTGCCCTATCTTCGGATAGATACACGTATCACACCACGTAATGTATTCAAATAAGTTTAAGTTAAGGCCTAAGTGAAAAAATCTATATTTTAAAATGGATAATTTAAAAAGGCTTCGTACTTAATTCAATTTGAACGTTTTATTATTTTTAGCGACATGCCTCTTTAATTGCGCCGAGACAAACTCAATTGGGTTTAGCTTGCAGTGGCAAGGAGGCAGTCGCAAAATAGTGACACCTGTTCAGCAGCCATCTCGTGGACGACATACGAGGATGACCTTTCATAGAATGTTTTGTGCATTTGAGCAATTTTAATTAATTCTGGTTTTAATATAATCTATTCATAAGGAATATTTTCTGATTTTAGCCAGTCTTGAATTTGCACTTTCCACCAACTAAACAGGTAACGACTCCAGTTTCTTAGTATGTCATGGAGCACTATCCATTACAAGAACTGCGTTGTCTTTTAATTTTGGGAGAATATTTTTAACCAGTTTTCATATTTATCGGAATTCCTTTCCATGTGGTAATCATCTATCATCATTCACGAAACCCTCTTTGCTTCCAACATGGGACAAAAGAAAGGCTGACGTGACAATTGCACACTGCTGGTGTCCACCCAGTGTTTGTTCTCAGTATGACCTAGAATGATTAATAAGATTATGTGAACAAAATAATAATAAACATAAATAATGATATTATACGAACGATATTAGATTTATATTAGATATTAGTAAATGCTAACATAATTATAAAAACGTTTATTTTCTCCACCACAGAATGCAAAATTAGCACAATAGATACGTAATATATATAAACACTCACGCCTGTCACCTAGAGGGGTAGGCAGAGACTACGGACTTCCATTTAGCACGATCCTGACATACCTCTTTCGCCTCCTTTACATCCATATATCTACGCATACATGCTCGTCGGTTAAGGGTACTTCTAACGTGGCCCATTTTCAAAATATCGCCAATTTGGTCGATAAACTTTTTTCTAGGGCGTCCCTTCCCGACTCGGCCATTCACATCTGCCATATAAATTTGCTTTGTCACTCTTTCCTCATTCATTCTTTCTACATGACCAAACCACCGAAGCATTCCTTTCTTAATCCTGGTCACAACATCATCTTGCATACCACATTTATCTCTTATCACGCAATTTCTCACCCTGTCATTCAAATTCAATCCTAGTATATTCCTTAAAGACCGCAATTCTACAGCATTTATTCTACTTTCGTGCTTCTTCTGCCACACCCAGCTTTCACTACCATACATTAAAGTAGGGACTAACAGCACAGCATTATGTATTACCATACGTGCCTTTTTTGACACATTCTGGTTCTTCATAATAGAGTGTAGTGCCCCATTCACTCTATTCCCTGCATTTACTCGTCGTTCTATATCCCTATCATATCTACCATCCCTGCTAAATACACATCCCAAATACACAAACTCATCCACTTGCTCAATTAACTCTCCTTCTATTCTTATTTCACATACCGTTTTGCTTTCTTCTCTTTCAAAAACCATCACTTTCGTCTCACTTTCATTCCCCTTTCTTTTAATTTCCAGTTCATTAATGTAACCATCATTTGCAACTCAGCTGCCGATGACGCAAATATGACTTGATCATCGGCATACAGAAGGCATTTGACGGTTAACTCGCCCATTCTTAACCCACATTCTTCATCTTTCAAAGTTTGCAAGCACCTGTCCATAAATAGGTTGAACAGCCAAGGGGAAGCTACACAGCCCTGTCTAACACCTTTTTGGATGCCAAACCACTCCGAGTAGACCCCATTGATCCTGACACAAGCACTAGAGTTCCTATAAAGAGACCTTAATGCCTGTATCAAACCAGCGCTCAACCCATATGAGTTCAGTATTTACCATAACACATTCCTGTCCACTCTATCATAAGCCTTTTCCAAGTCCATGAACGCACAAAAAACTTTCTGGTTTTTGGCCAAAAATTTCTTCGCAATCATGCGCATGGAAAAGACTTGATCTGTACATCCCATTCCCTTTCTAAAACCCGCTTGCACATCCCAAATTTTTCCATCAGTTTCTTTCATAACTCTTTCAATTAACACCTTAGCTTACAGTTTACCCACAATACTAAGCAAGCTAGGTAGTTTTTGCAGTCCTGCTGTGACCCTTTTCCTTTATATATTAGTACTATAACTGCTTTACACCAGTCATCCGGTACCCGTTTTAATTCCCAACATAAATTAAACAAGGTGTACAGCAGGCCTGCCACCACTCCCTCTCCAGCCCTTAGCATCTCGAGTGATACTCTATCATATCCAGCTGCCTTACCTGCTTTCATGCTTTTCATTGTTTTCATTATTTCATCTACACTTCTCTCCATACCCCTTTCCACTACTTTCGGAATTTCTAGTTCATTTAATTCAGACAACTCTTCAGTCATAAACACGCTTTCAAAGTATTCCTTCCATCTGTTTAAATTTGAAACTCCATCATTCAGAATACATCCATTCTCGTCTCTTATAGCATTAATTATAGGCTGTTTTGTATTTCCCCTGGCAGTTCTTACGAGTTTCCAGAACATTTTTATGTTAGCCTGGAAATTATCAGATATCCTTCTATCATTCTTATCCGTTCTTTCTTTCTTTTTCCTTTCACCAACTTCTTTTACTCTCTTATTTAGACGTCTAAATTCTGCCTTTTTTCCTTTCAATCTCATCATTCATACCAGAAGAATTACCAGCTTTGGTTGCTAGTAAATCTAACCATGCTTTCTTCTTTGATTCAACTTCCACCCGTACCTCATCATCCCACCACAACGTATTACTTTTCCTTTCATTTGTTCTCTTACTTACACCACATACTTCGGTGGTGGCATCCACCAAACCTTTCTTAATATTATCCCACACAGTATTCAAGTCTAAATCATTCATACACAACTCATTCAAACATCTAATATTTTCTCTCAGTCTACATTTATACATCTTCATCTTGTAACTTCTCTATTCTTATACGCTGTAACGCAGTGGTAGACACAGATGTCCGATGCCGCCAACGCTTGAAAAGACCATTAATTCGACATAAGACCAAGTAATGATCCGTCCCTACGTTGGTCCCCCGGTTAACCCTTGTATCTACGACTGCGCTTCTCATTCTTTCATCCACAATTACGAAATCTATCATGCTTCTATCATCACCTCTTTCCCATGTATACATGTGAATCTTCTTATGACGAAAAAAAGTATTCGTCACAAAAAGATTCTTTTCCACACATACGGTGAGGAGGTCTTCACCATTCTCATTTATACTTTCATCACCAAACTTTCCCAATATCCTTTCATAACCAGACCTCTTCATCCCAACCCTTCCATAGATACGTAATAATGTTTACAAAAATACATTGATGTTATGGAGACTGGAGCCTGTAGTAGGATTACCTGCGCTAAAGATCTTCATGCCTCCAACTACCCGGACAGGTCACAATAATTCAAAAACACTGATTTATTTTTTATAAATATCGAGCCATAAAATTATGTGATCTCGGTCAACTAATGTACTGCGGCGTTTTCTGGTGATGTACTCAAAATTAAGGTGTTTTAATATTTAATATAACGTTCTTCTTGAAAATGACTGAGGTTTTGGGTCATAATTGCGACTTGAAGAAACTAAAAATTAATAAGTGGTGTAGGCAACTATAAACTTTAATTATAACTAGTTTGTAAGCATCGTTATAATACTTGCCAATGATATAAAACATACTTAAAAAACAAAATTTGCATTACCTTGTTCAAGGATGGTGATTCATTTCTTTAAAAAAATTGATGTACTTTTCGACGTAAAGCCGAAAGAGTGAAATCATCTAATATATCTTTGAAATTTGATTTAGGGCCAGGTATTTTCGGAGAGCTAAACTTTTCATTTTACATGTGCTCCTTCAGCACCTTGTGGATTGAATCTCCGGATATGTTAAGTATTTCGGCAGTTTTTAAAACACATTAGTTTTTTTTTCTTTGTATTTTTCGGCGTCTCGGATGGTGATTCGGTTTTCTTTTCAGTACGTATAATTATTTTTATACATATTTGTACGCGTTCAAAATCATATCTTTTTCCGTTTGCGTGAATGATATGAGCTTAGGTATGTTTTTTCTTGACGGTACACTTTTTCATCACGCCTACGCGGCGATGTTAAAACCTGAGCGTCCATCATAAATTGTTCAGGGAAAACCAAAACACAACAAAACCACACAACTTAACACAAAAAAAATAACAAAGTAACAGAAATAAACTCAACGAAGATCACTTGCCATTGTATAGTGCGTCGTGTGGCCGTGTATACATACGTAAATTTAATGATACCTACGCTTTGAAGTAGAAAACTGAAGCTAATCGTCTTATAAAGATATGATTCAAGTTACGATTTAACAAACCAGTATCGTAGCTACAATACTTCACAAAAGCGCTGGCAACATTATTTATATATTTGACATTTGTATGTGTTTTTTTTATAGAAGAGGTTACGAGCATGGGGCTCATCTGATGGAAGTTACTACCGCTGCCCATGAACAACCGCAAGACCAGGGTGATTGCAGATGCTTTGCTGGCCTTTTATAAAGGAGTAAGCTCTTTTCTTCAAGGGCCCCAAGTCGTATCGGTCCGGGAAAATCGCCGGTGGTTGAGGAAGAAAACACCTAATAAAACGTACACTAGTGGACTGCCAAGCATTCAGATGATGATGATGAACTCGGTCGTCGACGATTCGAATCGCTCTGCGCTGGATGCGGTCAAGTGGAAGGAGCTGGCACTGGGGTGCCCCGGCCCAGAGATGAGAACAATGTTCCATGTGAGGCCGAACTTGCGCATTGTAAAGTTGCAAGAGATGTGCCGGCATGAAATACTGTCGCGCTTTGCTGAGCACGCCAAGCTTTTTAGAGGCAAATTTGGCCTTCCCATCCAAGTGACCACGAAACTGCACACTATTCGATATGTCGACGCTGAGGATTCTGATGCTAGCTGAAGCCGCAAGGGGAGTGCCTTCAAACTGAGGAGATACGACAAAAGGGTTACTTTTAACGACTAACGTGCACACTTGTGTCTTATAAGGTTAGAATTTGACTAGATTTAGTCGCCTCCAATCCGAGACTTTGTTAAGCAAAATCTCGGATTGGATCGACTTCAGACAAGTTTATTCCGGTACTCGGTGACGATTTCCCGAGAAATATTTGCACAGCCGGTGTATAAGGCATCACCAGTGCTGTCGTCTGCATAGCAATGAATGAGTTTGCAACATATTATTGATATGTAGAAGAAACAGCGCTAGTGATAGTACGCAGCCTTGTGGAATACCAGCGTTATCTGGCTTGTAATCAGAGTATGCACCATCTATTACGACCTTGATACTCCGATTAGCAAGAAAACTAGTGATCCAATCACATAATTTCTCGGGAAGCCCATAGAAAGGGAGCTTCGAAAGAAGCGCTTTGTGCCAGACCCGATCGAAGGCCTTCGCTATGTTTAAACTAACGGCCAATGTCTCCCCCTTGTACTTTATTGCCTCCGTCCATTTATGAGTAAGGTAAACCAGAAGATCACCAGCTAATCGAACACGACGTAAACCGTATTCGCGGACACTGATCAGCCAGTGGTTACAATAGACTTCATTATTTTGGAGAACAAGGAGGTGTAGTTGGACGGGTCTGAGTGGTTGCCTTTTTAAGGGATAGTGTGGATCAAAGCTGTCTTCCAAGAATTCGGGACTACGCCTTAGGAGTAGGAGTACCGGAAACCGGTGCTAACTGCGGAGCACAAGACTTCAGCACAATAGGAGGGACTCCATCAGGCCCACTCGACTTACTGACACATGCCAAAGCAAAGTCATAAACAGATCTCCTCTCATGATCGGTTAAACGTGAACTGAGCCATTCGACGTGGTGAGCGTTAAAATCGACAAGGATTACGATCTCTGCGGATGGGATCTACTGTAGCACGGAATCGGTAGCCATTTGGACGTGGTCAAGGAGTCGGTCTGTTTCGGTATTGCCGTTATGGGACCTGTCGAACCGCGGATGGTCATGTGTCAATTTAGTCTCAGAAATAAAAAACAGACATTAGTTCATGTTCGTTATTCAAACCAAATTTAAATACTATTTCATTATCATGCAGGAAGAAAAAAATGTTTGAATACTGAAATCTTTGTCGAAAGGAAACTTTGTTGAAAAAGAGTGCTAGAGCTGAGCCTGCAAACCGGCGACACTTGTTAGTGGTCGAGCTCTTACGACACTTGGCAACACTTGCACTAAGAGCAAAACACTTTAAGTTGACTAGGATTATAAGTCTGCGTTTTGATATGTACTGTGTTATTAGATGGGTAGTTGTCAAGAACAAAAACACTTATTTGATTTAATAATGAAAATTAGGAAAGTAACCAATGATATAAATAAATTCGGGCAATGTCAACCCGAATTTATTTATTTTTATTTAGGAACATTGATCAATGTTGACGCCACCAGTCAGCAAAAAGAAGCTATCATTTGTGCAGAGTACACTTGTGCAGACACTCGAATCTACTTACTGCTCATTAAATATACAAGGCAAATACAACGAATGAGAGATTACTTTATTATCGTAGGTGGTGGAGTAACCGCGCTGAGGCTATACCGGTGCAGCGCAAATAGAACAACTTAGAATTCCAGCGAAAATAGCGGCATAATGCTGCTGTTTTTCTTACGGTGAGTAACGGGCAACCAAGACTCATTTTACTGATAACAAGGCATTCGATCTCATTTATTGAGATTCTTAATCGATTCGAGGAAAGATGTATACGTCGATGGGCCATAGCAACAACTTACCATTCGGTGGACTGTGGCTCGTTTGTTACCATTATTCTATTTAAGAATAAAATTTAATTTAAAACTACCTGTATATTTCTCATAATAACATTACAACCCTGTTTATGACATAAATATCTATTACACACGCACCACGTCTCTTGTCTCGCCGTCGCGCAGTATAATTTACAGCGTGGATAATAAATATGTCAAGATGTTTATTAAGATGTTCGAGGCCGTGGGAAAACGCGTATCTCTAAGCTAAAAAATCCTCTTTGCTATACACTTTGTATAGATATACTGCAGGTAATGCATGACTCGCCGTGCGAGGGTCGACGTGAGGGACTTCACTGTACGCTCATATCATCCTGTGGTTGCCCGAAGGGGCGACAAAGAGAAACTGAAAAAGGAGACGCGCAGCAGCATCTTCTCGATAACAACCGAAATTAACTTTTTGACATCTCTGTAAGCACTGCGTTGCTAAGCGTTTCATAGCGGTGCTGCAAATCCCCCGAGTTCAAATCCCGCAGGAAACAAGTGTCGCTTACGAATAATTGTTCCAGGTCTTTGTGTGTGTCCTTGTGTAATTTATGGATGTAAACCGTCCTCACTATACAGAAGAATATTCTATAGTGGGTTTAGCGGTTTAAAAAATAAATAATAGAGACTGCGGTTGCCAAGTATGGCAACTGTGACGAAATCACCCATATGAGGCAATCTATGTTCAGCAGTTGGATAGACTGTAATGAACACATCTAGAAAAGTTATAGATTTTATACAACCCATTCCTGGGCACAGCCCTGCTCATTTCTGAGAGAGTTTTAGGGCAAAGAAATGTCCGGAGCGTTGCCCAATTGCTACGTCGACGGACTTCACGCGTCGTCGAAATATATTTTTAATTTCTCAAAAAGAGTAGTTAAACAAAATGGTGGAAAAAATTAGGATGTGCAGAGTGATTTTTCCTTCGCGCACTATCTAAGAGAAATTTTGGGCCAAAACCACAAGGTTTTCTATATATTTTTATACTTCAAAAATGCCGCATTTTAGAAAACGAAGTCGACGGGGTTGCCTCATTATAAAAATGGCCAGTTTAGTTTGAGCAAGGGCTGATACAGGATTTAAAATCTCTTTATCTATCTATGGGCTGTCTATATAGCTGTATAGGGGCAATTGTTCTTGCACCAGAATCATATTTAGCAATAGATTGGTTTGGCATCCATAAACTTGCCCGTGCCCGTGACAGTTCAATCTGTTTAAAGACAATTGTTGAAAAATTATGACAGTAGAACAATGTGGGTTAAGAATGGGTGAGTGAGCCGACAAATGACTCTTGTATACCAATGATCTACTCATATTTGTCGTCGGTGGGTGAGTTGCATATTTCACACCAATCTTCTATAATATAAATTTCTTCCGAATAAACAATTTGCATTTTCCTACTTAAATCCTCTTAGTAGATTAGTACATTATTATAACGGCTTTGCCATTCTAATGTATCGTTATAAAAATACTTTATTAACATTATACGTTCTTTATACGTTATTATACCCATAAAATGTTTTTATGAAAGAGTCTGAAGCAACATCCACCCCCTCCGCTCCCTCTCCCGCAGCGGAGCCGGTGTATTATCTAAAATAACAGGGGTTCATGGCGCCCCGGGCACTACATACAATAAACGTAAATTACACATAATTTGATTCGATGGAAATTACACGGAAATATGTGTCTATTAACGTTATAGCGTTAAATTTTGTACGCTTTGAAGCACTTTTAATTGTATCGTGTGTATCATGAATCCTGCACGGGGATGAGTTGAGAATGGTCGAGTGTGTTGCACCTAAGGGAGTGAACAGTAGATGTAAGAAACAAGGAGACTTCGCGACTTTAGTGTACATAAAATATTTTCATACAGTGTAGAACTACTACGTAACTACATATCATGCTAAATGAAACTTATCCTTCAGTCCGCTACAGTCCATTGCTAGAAATGGACCTCTCCCACTGTAAGCATGATTCGATCCGCCACGCTAACGGATTGGCATTAGGAGTATTGTCAGACGTTTCAAATCTTTACAGATTTGACTCGTTTCTCCGTCATCGGTCTAATTATTTAACATCCAACATGACAACATAGTTTTAGCGCCATCTTTTGGGAATAGTGAAATCATTCTACCTGAAGCCCCGTCTCGTGGCTCCTTTTCCATTGATAACAAGAAATACGAGTTTTGGCGGGAACTTCACCGTCGACGGATTGTTTCTCCTGTTTTATCGCATAAAAATTGTTTGAAGCGGATATTTATAAGTACAAGTGATGCGGTTTTGTGTATTTAGTGTCTTCGCTTGTGAAAAATTAGTGAATACGTCAAAACAAGTCCTTCGATGTGGATATAAACATTAAATTATTTTGCTCGCTTAGGCACTTGAGTTACTGTCGCCATCAACTGTCGGTTGGGTTAAGCCGCCGTGGAACTGCAATATGATCAACATATTGTGAAGAAGTTTTTAAACATAATAATTATATTGGATAATTTCTTATTACTTGGCACTGGCAAAAGTATAAACGTACGAGTCTGTGACCAACGAAAAAAACAAGGAATGTCATCTTAGTTCTCGGGGGTGACATCATTATGATATGGCCAACTTTAGGAAGTGTAACCGGAAAAATACAGAGTCAGAATAATGAATATTTAAAAATAATATTTCCTTAAGTCACAATAAAGAATGTTAAAGCAGTTTCTCCTTAATGTATTCCCTATTCAAAATTAACATAAATACGGGGAAAGCGGGTGGTAGCTGGCAGCCCGAGTCCTCGCGGGCAAAGGGAGGGGTCGGGGAACGGGGGACTGCGTCGCAGACCAAATATTAACGAAATAAGCGGCGACAAACAACAGTTTAGCGACAATAACAGCGCAACTTACGCCATTAGCATGTTTTATTTCCTACTTCCCCTATTTAGAAGAGGATTGGAGAGACGCTTCGCCAAGCGCCTTACAATGTATTACGTCATTTGAATTTAAAAAAAACTCCGGTACGTAAGAAATATAATATAATCATTCACTACAGCCTATTGAAAGTCCATAGCTGAACGAGAGGGGGAGTCCTGAGACTGTTTCATTGTGCCACAGTTCACGCACACACTTGGCCACCTGCCAACTTGTTGGCACTTTTGGCACTTTACAAAATTACAGTTATTTTTTTCTTGTAATTTTTAATAAATCTTGAAGATCTCTAGATGATGCTCATCTCCTACTTCATTTAAATGTTTTTGTAAATTTAGGCAGGCCTAATAACTAGGTACCCACATATTGTTTTTTTGTTTGGAAAATCAATAATTTTACATTTCGTTATTCCTATTTAACCTTCTCGTTACGTATACCTCACAACTTGTAGACGAAAATGTACAATCAGTGCGTGCTACCGGTGATGATGTATAGATTTAGGACGTGGCCCTTCATTCTGCTGGCTGTATGAGGAAACTTAAGGTTGCTCAGCGTGCTACGGAGAGGACTGTGCTCGGAAGCACTCTTTAAAATGAGGATATCCGCGAACCAAAAACGAACTGCTCGAATAATCAAAACCCGATAGGAAATAATGGCTCGAGAGTGACTAAGCTACTACTCCATATTGTGCCGTATGTGTCTCAAGAGACGACAGAGATAAACAAACCAGGTGATGGGCATTGGTGTCTTTCTAACAACCTTTCGCCGCCTTATTAAGCCGCCTGTTAAGTGGCGCTGAGGGCCGCGGGTTCGAATCCCGCACGGAATAAGTTTTTCTATGGTTTACAAATAATTGTTCCGGCTCTGGATGTTAATCCTTATAAATTTGTTTTGTATAAACTACCTCGACGATATAGGAGAACATCCTAGTATGGGGTAACGCTATAAAAAATTCTTTTCTTTCTCTGATGTCTATACCTGTGGTTACAAGTGCATGTGGTGGTTCTGTGAACAAATCAACCGACCCATTTCATTCCGTGGGTGTCGTGAAAAAGCGACTATCGGAAACGACAAAAAAAAATATTACTATGACTTTTAATAGATGGCGCTTATGATAGACCTAAAATACCCAGACCGGCAAAGAACATCAGTGCCAAGAGTGCGAGAAATCTGGTACTGCGCGTGTCAATCCAAACATACTGACTGGTAGCGAACGCCTTTCATGCGTTTAGTCCGCCTTTGTACATTTTTTATAAGTTGAAATAAATAAAAGAAGAAGAAGCATAATATGGAAATTACTAAGGCCTTTACATAAATATCAGCAAGCTTCTTGAATTTTATAGCGAATATATTTCAATCTGCACGTAAAAAACTCTTGGTACTGACGCAGGCAAGCCGTGCCGTCGCAAACTTTATCCAAGTTGCGTTATGCAAATGTCGCTTAAAGCGCCTCATTATCGCGTCGCCTTGTGAACCCTAAACACAATATTTTCATTACGCACTTTGAAAGGACCCTTCGAAAAAAACAAGATTACTTTCTGAAGTTTGAAGCGAAATGGCGCTTGAAAGGGCCTAACTCAATTTGTGAGCAATTCCTCCCGCTGGAGTCGGCGGGGCCATATTTCAGCCCCTCAGCGGCGGATTAACTCGATTATAAGAATTCGGGGATGTGGTAATGGCTGTGTAATGTGGTGCCGATTCGGGGCGCATCTGTCTCGAGAATGGCGAGCTGCCAACGCATTGCCGAGGGAGCCCCAAATCTATAATAACATACAAACTAAAATTATGTCACACTTCTGTATTACCATTCTTATCATTACAGCCCGTTCAAGTTCGCTATAGAAATTAGGCCACGGTTCTGAGTCACTTGTATTGACGGACTTCTGCATGTGTACTAAACTCTGAAGCCATCAACTCCTCTAACGAATGGCGCTACTGTGGTGACATAATGATTTCTTATATTTACACTAATACTACACATTGAACAAAACTAATTTTAGTTAACCCGGGCTACTTTTTGAATAATAATTTTTGGTCCGATCTCCGCCGAACAGACTTCAGAATCTTGTTGCAGTCTGCAACGAGCTTTATCTGTCGAAGTTGGTTACTGTTGATTCAATAATGTTTCACTTAACTTGACTCTCTCGTTGATCCAGTGGTCGTAAACGCGGTTACTGACACTAATCATGAAGTCTTCGGTTCGAATCCCGGGTCGAGAGTCAAGGAATAGAGAGTGCACGTGTGCTTGCGCAAACACTTCGGCACTATGATCCTGTCCTGCACAGATAGCTAATGCCCGGTTTCGCCGCCGTCGCAGAAATTCGGTCTGGAGAACATTATAACTCTAAGAATATTTATTTAAGGTAAGTAAAGTTAATGTATATCTGTTCTATAAGGAACTTTTGTAGTTAGAGTCCATGTTATACGTACCACTGCTTGACACAGGCCTCCACTCGTTTCTGAGAGGGCAATTATAGTACGCCGCCGCTACAGTGCGTTTGGTTTCAAATGTGCTCGACAAATGTATTGTGTCCCTCAGGCATGCATGTACAATGTTTTTCTATAAGGAACTTTTGTGGTAAATTAGCACTTAAATCTGCAATTAACACTTTTTTTAAACGTTACCTCCACAGTCCACACTATCATTTTCTCCTGTATTCGGGAGGAAGTTTACATACATAAATTTGACGACAAACATCCAGACCGGGAAAAAGTATTTATAAACCATACAAATACAGATAATTGTACCACGCGGGATTCAAACTCGCGGTCCTTAGACGCGCAACTCAGTGCTTTGCCAATAGTCTATATTCTCATCAATTTTCTTTAAATACTAAACCAATAGTGATTCTATTTATAATTCAAAATAGTTGGTGTAATATGTGATTTGCTTAGTTTCAGTTTTTCTTGTAAATGCAAAGAGCAATCTCTTAATGAAATTTGTCCCCGGCCAGTGCGGGTGGGGGGGAGCAGTCCGGGGGGAGGTGGACAAGAGGAATGCTTGATATTTAATTAAAGCGTTTTTGGGCTGCGTCTATATTTTATTGGAACCAATCGAAGTAAAGCCGGCCTCCTCAAAGTAAAAGTCCTCAGGACAGCGTGATTGCGTTGAGTCTTGCTGTTCAAAGGTGACGAAGTATTAGTCTCGTTTATTTAATTATTTTCAATTAAATATTAGTCTTTGGTAGAGGATTATTTCTCACGAAGGGCAGACAAAAGATAAACTTGTCCGTATATTTAAAAAAAAGAATATATTTTTTAAATTAAAGTGACATTAAGTTTGGGTACCTCTGATTCACCAGAGTGTTTGGGCATGACAAATTCTATAGTGACTTGGCGGTTTTAGAAATATTTCCGAAATATTTTTTTTAATTCCATGACATGCAGCGCGGGGTAAGCATTTACAAATGTACTCGTATTATTTTTACGACAAGTAACGTTACAGTCATCTGAGTTAACGTTGATACATGTATAAACTTTTAATGTGAGGTTATTTAGATTTAAGATGATCATCATCCATTATCATCAGACCATTTATTCTACTCTCTCGAAAAATAGCTACTTCTTCCTTAATTAAAAATAGCTACCTCTAGATCTAGATCGTAAATCAAGATACGAGTATATGAAATAATGCTAAGCTATTGTTAAATATACCTTCAATACAAACAATACAGAAGCGTAACAAAATGCGAGCAATTGTTTATAGAGCAAATTGAAGGCGAAATGTGTCAACGCGGTGCAGATCAAAGCGCCGCTGGAAGCCCCGCGCCACGCACCGTACAAGACTTGTGCATGCCTTTATATACTTCAAATTCATTTAAAGAAGTTTCTTGTATGCCAACACCACAGTGTAGGTATACAAGAAACTTCTTTAAATGTTCACTTAGACTACCAAATCTAGAACCAAATTCAATCAAACCTTTTTAAACTTATAGTGACTTAAAAAACCAAAAATATATTTGTTACGGCCTCTAGTTACCCGGGCAAGGTCGTGGAACCCGGGCCCATCAGGGGTTCCACTCGACGAGTAACAGGAGGTCGGCCTAAATGGCTTGTGGAATATTACACGTTAGCGGTAACAAGGGAACCAAACAAAACTTACCTATTTCTTCGAAGTAGGGTCAACCCTAGGAAGATTCAGGTGTAAGTGTGGGCGTGCTTGACTGTGTTGTGTTGTGATTGTGTTAAATTATGTAACCTGACTTCCCGCTGGTTGCAGAACCGCCGATCCCAAGGCTTCACCTTTATTCTTTATATCGAAGTGGCAGTCCGTCACAAACATTTAAGAATCTAGGGAATTACACTCGTTTCTCACTCGTTAATTGGAGTCAAGTCAATTGTCATTAGGTTAATCCAATAAAATCCAACAAGATTTAACCGAACTCGCGTTACAACAAACTCGACCTTTGTGAAAATTGCAATATCACCGGGCCGCGTTGCAAACAACTCAGGTTCGCGAAGTATAGGCGTCAGAGGCAGCGGGCGACTAAGCTATTAACACGACGCGCAACTACTCAGTTCCACGCTCTGCGGCAAGTGTCCCGCAAAACGCCGACGCCAGCGCGGCCGGACGCCGCACCAGCCCGCACCCCCCGCGCCTCAGCAGTCAGGCTCGCCTCCCGCTCGACCCGAGCGCCGACGCAGGCCGCCAAACGTTAAATTAGGCCTAAACAAGCCCCCGTCCCGGACATGAGGATCTAGGTCCGCGAGTAAATTGGCAAGCGGGATAGGGTAGAGACGGCACGTTGCAAAACCGAATCTCCAACCAAAACCTCGGCCACCCTAGGGATCCCATCCGGTCCATACGACAACTTGACAATGCGCCCACGGCGCCAATACAAGGGCGAGGCGTTAGGTTCTTTAACTAACACGAGGTCTCCAACCCGAGGGGGGTCCGTCTTGTCAGACCACTTAACGCGCTGCTGCAAAAGATGTAGGTACTCCAGAGACCATCGGTGCCAAAAACTCTGAGTTATTTGTTGCAGCATGTCAAATCTGCTCAACCGCGAAGAGATTATTTCCCGGAAGGGGTACTCGGGCAGGGCGTTAAGCGGCTGGCCTATCAGGAAGTGGCCAGGGGTTAAAACCTCTAAATCATTCGGATCGGACGAGAGAGGACAGAGGGGCCGAGAGTTGAGGGCTGCTTCAATTTTACAGAATACAGTGGCAAGCTCTTCAAATGTCAAAATAGTTTCGCCAATAACGCGACGGAGATGCGTCTTTGCAACCTTCACCACCGCCTCAAAAATACCGCCCCAGTGTGGGCAAGCCGGAGGGTCGAATTTCCACTGGATGCCCTTCTTGGACATCGCAGTAGTTAAATAGGTCCTGTTGCTAGACAGAAATTCAACGACCTCCTTCAAATACCTATCAGTACCCTTATAATTCGTTCCGCAATCCGACCGGATCAGGTCCGGTAAACCGCGACGCGATACGAAGCGACCCAGTGTGGACAAAAAGGCCTCCGTGCTAAGGGCACTTACAAGTTCTAAGTGAACAGCCTTAGTGGAGAGGCACACGAAAACGCACAGATAGGCCTTATGAGCACGCGCGTTACGAAGGTTAGAGGACTTGACGAGGAAGGGGCCAGCGAAGTCAGTTCCGACTCCCGCGAATGGTCGGATGGCCCTGACGCGGTCGGGTGGTAAGTCGCCCATCATCGGCTGTGATATGGGGGCCTTCAACTTATAACAAGATATGCACTTAAAGATGACGCTCCGAATGGTGCGTCGACCCGCCAAAATCCAAAACTCCCGCTGCAAAATGGCCGAAAGAGCGTTGCACCCAGCGTGGGCATTCTGAACATGGTAGTGAGTTACCAGCAACCGAACAAAGGCGCCGTCCTTGGGGAGCAGTAGAGGGTGTCGAGCCTCGTACGGCAGTTGAGAATTTTTCAAACGTCCGCCCACGCGAAGCATCCCCGAGTCATCCAGGAAGAGGTTCAGGCGGGCCAGCGCACCCTTGACAACTAAGCCCCGCTTCAAGGTATCAATCACGAGCTCGAAATGCTCCGCTTGGATCATACGGGTCCAATGCATCAAGGCTTCGCGCCGCTCGCTAGGGGACAAGGCGGAATCAGATATTCGGTTAGATGGGTCTCTCGAGTTGCGAACAAATCGACGCAACCAAGCAGTTACTCCCAAGAGCTTGTCGAGAGAGCTGTACCGTTCTAGTAAGGAGAGATCACGAGTGGGCTTATCCTTGACCACTCCTACTCGGGCTCGTAGGCCAGGCAATTCAATTGGTTCAGAGTATTTGTTCTGGGGCCAGAACGCCTGAGACTCAGTTAACCAGCCGGTCCCCCACCACAGCGGGTGATCAACCAAGTAGGAGGCTTCACAGCCACGAGAAGCACAGTCTGCTGGATTCAACTCCCCTGGGACATGTCTCCACGTTAGACAAGTGGCAGAATTCTGGATTTGGGACACTCGATTCGACACGAAGACCTCAAGATTGTGAGGTGCCGCTCGGAGCCAACAAAGTACTATCTCACTGTCCGACCAAGCGTAGACGTCCGTAATGTCGATTACCGACTTCAAGGAGGAGTGAACGTGGTTGAGCAGTCGCGTGAGAAGAGCAGCTCCAGACAGTTCCAACTTAGGAATAGTTAAGCGGGACCTAATGGGAGCCACTTTGCTTTTAGCAAGTACGAGATGGACGGAAGTATGGCCAGAAGAGCTCACCGTCCGCAAATATACAACAGCAGCATAACCCTTCTCAGAGGCGTCGCAAAATCCGTGCAGGGTAACCCTGCATTTCCCTGGAGGGAGGAAGCACCTTGACATGGAGACCCGGTCGATGTCTGGAAGGGAGGACACAATTGAGAGCCACTCTCGCAAGAGAGCACCGCTTATAGGATCGTCCCAGCCCAACCCGGATATCCAGAGTTTTTGAAGGAAACACTTAGCCAAAAAGATGACCGGAGTAATCCAACCATTAGGATCGAAGGTGCGAGCTACAGTTGACAACACAGAGCGCTTGGTCCATGATTTAGGGGGGGGGGATCGAGCTTGACTCGATACGTGAAGGTATCCTGAACAGGCTGATATTGAATGCCAAGCACAGTCAACAAATTAGGATTGTCAGGGTGCTCGAATAGATGAGGGTCTTGTTGATCCTCTCCAGGGAGGTCCTTCAAAATATGAGGGGAGTTCGACAACCATTTGCGCAGCTCATAACCTCCCGACTTCAGGATGGCAATCAATTCGTCTCGCAATACGAGAGCCTCCTCGACGGTGGAGGCACCCGTACAAATATCGTCCATGTAGACCGAGGTCTCCAAAATAGAAGCCCCCCGAGCGTATCTTAGGCGCTCTCTCTCAGCGAGTTCGAGGAGGGTTCGCATAGCGACATACGGGCTGGATCGGAGTCCATAGGTGGTGGTGTTCAACTCGAACACTTGTATCGGATCGCTGGGCTTCTCGCGCCACAGGATCAGCTGATATCGACGGTCATCACGGTAGACCACTTATTGTCGTAACATCATCCGAATGTCGGCTACAAAAACAACTTGATGCCGACGGAAGTGGGTCAAAATGTCGAATATGTCCTTGATGAATTTAGGACCAGAGTGGAGACACTGGTTCAGGGACACCCCATTGGACGAGGGGGCGGAGCCGTCGAAAACCACCCGAATCTTACTCCCAGGGGACTTCAAAACCGCGTGGTGGGGGAGGAAGTAGTGTTCATGTGATCGCCAGTCGAAATGAGAAGGTGACATGTGACCCAGCTCTTGATATTCGCGCATGAACTCGACATACTTGTCGCGAAAGGCTGTGTCGCGACGCATACGGCGCTCCATAGAAAGCAACCTCTTTTCGGCCATGGTCCGAGATTGGCCCAAAGGAGGCCGTGAGTCAAGAAAGGGTAAGCGGGTGACAAAGCGACCGTCGACACGGCGGCCGGTATTGTTCTGGTAGAACAACTCGCACTCACGGTCCAGAGGGTTGACTCGAGGCGCGTGTGGCGGCTCCTCAATTTCCCAGAACCGCTGGACGACGTCCGAAAGAGACACGCCCGCCACAGGGAGCGGGTCGGCTGCCTGATGCGGTGGAGACCACAGAACCGGTCCAAAGAAACTGTGCCCAAATACAGTGGACACGGCTGACAAGCCATCGGGCTGTAGGGCTCGTATCTCGCCTAACAGGATGAACCCCAGCACGTCGGCCCCCAGCAACAAATCTATAGGCCCAGGTTGGGACCATTGAGGGTCTGCCGGTCTCAAGCCAGACGTACAACAAACCGCGCTATCATTTATACGGGCATTAGGGAGAAAGCCTACAATATAATCGAGGACATTTACCTTAACTAAGATGTGGAGGTGTTCGCTTGCAGGACCAAACACCAGCCTTGCTTGTCCCCTAGGAGCAGGAGGCTCTGCACCTCCAATACCTACCATTGGACATGATTTAGAGCTCCAGGGGGAGCCCTAGTCTTCCCACCAACCGAGTGGAGGCCACACAGCGTTGTGAACCTGAATCCAATAGAGCGCGAACAGTTAAGCAGTCGCCACTCGGGTTGTACACCTTCACGGCGGCCGTCGGCAATAGAACAGTTTGACAGGTGGACTGCGGACGGCTTAAAGGATCAGTGAAGGCGGCCGTGGTGGGAGCTAGGGCGGCAGTTTCCTAGCGGGAGCTGCCTTCGTCGGACCGGCACTCAAGCCGGGGGGTCCGGAAAACGGAATTCCGGCGGCATCTCACTGACCCGTGGATGAAAATCGCAGAACGGGCCGACCTGGTGGGCTTCTGGGAACCTTGGCCTGGAGGCCCTGGACAGCTTCGAGGTCTCAGGGAGCCCGTAGTAGCGGGACCGACCAAAAGGGGGGGGGGGTGGTACTCCAGTCGCGGCCTCTCTGCTAATGGGGGTGAGAAGGATCTCGCTGACCGCTGAGTGGCCGTGAAGTCCCTCTCGACCCTCCGAGGGGGGGTGACGAACCCCCCGCCCCTGGGGGAACGACCCCCCGACTGGTCGTAAGAGGAACCCCCCTCCAAACCCAGGGGCAGGGTCGTCGGTAGGAGAGCGACGAGCGTCACCTGTCAGAGGGGGTGGCTGGGCGCCCCCGCCCGTGGGGGATGAGGGCCCGGCAGAGCCCCGAGAGAAAGAGCCGTTCGCGCCCAGGCACAAAACGGCGTGGTGCTTGCCCTGGCAGTGCGGACAGGGCCGCTGGTGCGGGCAGTCTCGTTGGAGGTGCCTTTCTAAACATGAATAGCACCAGCGGCGCTCCCTGGCGATGGTTCGTCTCGCTGAGGCAGGCTTGCCTAATAACTTAGGGCACGACGTCACCCGGTGTTCTGCTGCTCTACAATAGGAGCAGGGGGGCGCCTTCCTGGCCACTAGGCCACTATAAGATGATAGGAGGGG
This sequence comes from Parnassius apollo, assembly GCA_907164705.1. Classification (NCBI taxonomy): domain Eukaryota; kingdom Metazoa; phylum Arthropoda; class Insecta; order Lepidoptera; family Papilionidae; genus Parnassius; species Parnassius apollo. The sequence goes on from CAJQZP010000533.1 coordinate 1,925,212, forward strand.
GCGCCCTCCCGCAAGAGCACCACTCGGTCTGAGGGGGGTTGACAACGACTTGGCCGGGGGGTTTCGCCTTTCCCTGGTCACGGTTCGGTTAGCAGTCCGTAGATCTTCGGCGGTGCCCGCTGCGTTTTCGATCTGCCGGCACTGCTCCTCCAAGAACCGCAGCAGATCACTAAAGGGAGGAATATAGGAGGCGCCGTCTCCGCCGTACCTCTCCTCAAAATGGAGTCGAAGATCGAGAGGTAGGCGGGACAGCACAATATGGAGCAACAAAAAGGACCATTCGTCCACCGGCAAATCCAGCCGTCTCAACGAGTTGCAGGCCACCAAGACCGGATTTACGATGTCCGGTCGTAGTCGGGCCCGGTCCTTTAGCAGCGGGAGGTTCAACAGGAGTTTGACGTGCTCGTCCGCAATTCGCCGTACGTTGGCATACCTTCCGGCCAGGAGGTCCCGAGCGTTCAGGTAGGCGTCGTCCGACACCTTCAAATGGCCGACGACGCCCAAGGCCTCCCCCCTCTAATGAGGCCAGGAGATACGCCATCTTCTGGCTTGGTGTTAAATCCCTCCGGGCATCCACCAGGCTGTCAAAAAGTCCCACAAACGTTAACCACTCGGAGAGGACCCCGGAGAACCTTGGCAGGTCCAGAGTGGGAAGTCGTCCCAACAGCTCCGGGTGAGTGGGCTGCTTCCGAGGGGACTCGAGCAGGACACCCAGCCGAGCTTCACGCGCGTCACTAGCCTGCTTGGCCCCTGCCTCAATCAGGTCATCCGTGAGAGCAAAAAATTGCTCATAGTCGGAAAGACAGGAGTCTAGGACTCCCTGTTCCGCTCCCGAAGCCATAATCTCGGAGCATGCCTCCTCCACTACGGCCCTTCGGGTCATGACTTGCTCGAGCCGCTTCTCCAAGCTATGGATCCTATCTGGTCTCCCTATCAAGCTGTGAGCATTCGCAGCCCAGCGCAGTTCCGCTTGCAAGCGAAGCGTCGGTGACCGGTGTGAAGGCATCATTACAAGGTACGATTATCACCGAATTAAATTTAGTACAAATTACTTTACACAATTAGTTTAATTACCACAATAAAAATAATACAATACAAAATACTATTTATCCAATCAGTAAATTATACTACGCAATTAATTTAATTAGTACAATTACGGTTCGTCCTCACGATTATTATAACGAGAGTACAATAATTCCTTACCACCACGGCTTACGGGCGTGGCTCAATTCTAACAAAGTAAGCGACCAGATAAAATAAATAAAAAACTCAAAAAATACGGTTACTACACGGTTCTATACACCGATCCTATGCTAACAAATAACAAGCAAATAAAACAAATTATTATTACGTATTGCAACAAACACAACCAGCAGCCACGTGGTTACAACCGCTATCTTGCTACCAACTTACGTATTGCGCTGGGAGACTACGCTACTCCTACCAAAACGTTACGTATTGAGCTGGGAGTGGTTTCAAAACCCATCAGGAAAACCACGCACTGCTACCAAATGTTACGGCCTCTAGTTACCCGGGCAAGGTCGTGGAACCCGGGCCCATCAGGGGTTCCACTCGACGAGTAACAGGAGGTCGGCCTAAATGGCTTGTGGAATATTACACGTTAGCGGTAAGAAGGGAACCAAACAAAACTTACCTATTTCTTCGAAGTAGGGTCAACCCTAGGAAGATTCAGGTGTAAGTGTGGGCGTGCTTGACTGTGTTGTGTTGTGATTGTGTTAAATTATGTAACCTGACTTCCCGCTGGTTGCAGAACCGCCGATCCCAAGGCTTCACCTTTATTCTTTATATCGAAGTGGCAGTCCGTCACAAACATTTAAGAATCTAGGGAATTACACTCGTTTCTCACTCGTTAATTGGAGTCAAGTCAATTGTCATTAGGTTAATCCAATAAAATCCAACAAGATTTAACCGAACTCGCGTTACAACAAACTCGACCTTTGTGAAAATTGCAATATCACCGGGCCGCGTTGCAAACAACTCAGGTTCGCGAAGTATAGGCGTCAGAGGCAGCGGGCGACTAAGCTATTAACACGACGCGCAACTACTCAGTTCCACGCTCTGCGGCAAGTGTCCCGCAAAACGCCGACGCCAGCGCGGCCGGACGCCGCACCAGCCCGCACCCCCCCGCGCCTCAGCCGTCAGGCTCGCCTCCCGCTCGACCCGAGCGCCGACGCAGGCCGCCAAACGTTAAATTAGGCCTAAACAATATTATTAGGTTATTAATTCCGCTTGCGACAAAAACTGCTCAGGGCGAGCGGAGCAACAACACCAAGGTGACCCCTGCCACGCTATCTTTTGCAACAACAGGGGACTTCATTCCAACCTTAACTCTGTCCACTACCATCTGGAGATGGTTAAGTCGGTCTTGCTCTTTTTTACCGAGACTCGGCTGTCCTCTCCAGCTGCATACTACATATGTCTCCTACTCGAGGTACAAACATTCCTTTTTGTTCCAAATATTCGCGTTTAATGACTACAGTACAATTGTTCGGCAGTGGCGAAGCTTCCATTAAAGCCGAAAAGCCGGGCTTGCCTTATTAAACCTGAATCAATCAATAATATCAACTAAAAAAATAACTCGTAAAATGTTTCAAGCTATTTCAAATTTCCCGCGCACTCCACTGTTCGACACATGTCGACCTCGTATTGCCTTAGCGATACTGCTGCTGTCATAAAAAATGAGTTTTAATAGAGCTAATAGTTGTCTCCTTCGCTCGCGTGGGCTTTTTACGGGGCTTTCGAGAAGACTATCGCTCTCTTTCTAACCTATGGCAAAATGTTCTATAATGAAATATAACTACGATTGTATATATAGTAATTAGTTTAGAGATTTAAAGCCAGGCTTTTGGGAATAAATTTGTTAAAAGCGGAGGCGTGCGGGCAATACGTTTGCAAGTTCATTTCACGTTTCAATGTTTATTTACTCTGTGTGCTCATCTTAAGCGCTTTAACATTGCGAGTTCAAAATTTATGCTTTTTTAAAGATTTTTAATGAAAATGGAAGATAATAGTGTTCCTTGTGATGAATTGAAGTGTGTTAAAGTGATAATCGGAGAGGAAATCTTTAAACTTTGTTGAGATAATACATAAGGTTAAGAGTGTATATCAATTATCGCAATTAAAAACAGTTATTGGTACAATTAAAAGGTTCTCCAACATTTTACGTGGACGTAATTAAATCTTTCCATAAGAAAGCGAGACGATTCCACTTATCTTATCTTATCTCTTATCCATTAGAATGTAAATAATTTGTTTTTTTTTTTTTAATTTTGTAAATAGTTTGTTTGTACTTTGTTCGTGTTTTACTTTTGTTCATGTATTGTATTGGATATAAATATTTTTTTTCTTTCGCTTAAACAAACCGAAACGGCTTTCTTCAAAGCCATCGAAGCTATGCAATTGCTGATATGTAATACAATCTATCTAGCAGCCTTCTGTGTGCTTTGTTAAACACGTCCTTGACATCACTGAACATGAAACTGAAGCGTGGAGACAGATCAAGATTGGTGTATTTTTATAAAACTGCTAAAAACAACAATCTATATTTTTCTCAATTTATATCTTGGGCTTGCCCTAGCTTGGAGCTCTAGCTTCGCCACTGTTGTACGGCTGCTGGTTTCGCTTGTCAACGGCCCTCCATATTTAGTGCCGCGTCATGATGCGGCCGGCCCCTTCGCTGTTGCACCATCAAGCAAAAAAAAACTTCCATTACTCAACAACTGACATTTACAAGCTTTGTATGCATAAATACAATACTTGGTACGTTTTTTAATTACCAGCTAAATACTGAACTGGCTTGCTAAAAGAGAGAAGCTCAAAGAGATAACTTTTTAGAAAAATTAGGGTCAAAAAAGGAGGTTCTCAGTTCGACTGTACGTTTTACCGTAGCTATTAGAAAAGTGAAGTAACAGCAGTAAAATTCACACAGGTAATCATGATGCACTTTAAAATGCGAAATGCACCTATTGTTACTGTGTGACAGTTTTTCAAGCGGCTTAAAATATAATATAACCTTCTGAGTGAGTGAAACTTTATTTATTCGGCTTATTTAGTTGACATGATGAGTGCAAAGTTTGTGCGCGAGTGAGCGGCGGAAACTTCCGCGGGCACTTCGCCGCGTCGCTGTCGCCCGCCTCTTCACGATCAGTCTGACGCACAGCTTCACTAATTAATTATAATTGTCAAAAACACTAGAAATAATTCCCTGTGAGACAAGTACTACAAATTTGTCTCCGATTGAGAAAATAGATGGCAATGTTTATATTGTTTCAAATAATTAATGGTTGTAAATAGGCTAAAGACGAGAATTGAGATACAGGATTCTTCTGGTGGTCATTTTTCAGTTTCGTTTGGACGTTTGATGTTTAGTTTTTTGTTAATTTATCATCTCGATGATAAGCAACTGTGATTTTATATTGTTTTCTTACTTTAGCCAAAATTTTCTTCTCGTAAAACTTAAGATCTCATCTACTTGACCACTCAATCACAGAGTAAGGAGGTCGGTTTCTTTACTCATGTGATGTATGATGTCAGTGCCGATAACTAAGCCTACATATATTTATAGTACATATAATTCTTCTGTACGTGGGTTTGTCACTGAACTCCTAACCTAACAACTGAACCGTTTTTGATGAATTTTTGTGTATTTGAGTTGAGATGGATGGTTTAGATTCACAATTGTATGCGGTAAGTAGAAATCGCCCGTGCGAAACCGGGGCGGATAGCTAGTTATAATATAAAATAAACGATTTCTACCAGAGCTACACATTCACACTTTTCAGTGTCGTGAATGTTATTTTTACTGTTTAACCCCAATTAAATAAATTTACTCAATTCAAACATCACAATGGCCATCAAAAATAATTCAATTTAAAGTTTCCCCGAATGACCCGTATCACGGAGCCGCTCTTTGATTGTCCATTGCTTTACAAATTTATACATGTCATTGAGTGCGCGTGACAACTTGTCATGTTGGATGTGAGTAGTCCACTTACTCGAAGGGCCATTACTCGGACATATCATGAAAGCAGGCAGTAGGGAGCTGCGTCGCCGCCGGGCGAGTCAACCCTTACGAAGTGCATGTACGAGGTTTAACATTTATATGTTATACTCCTTTTCAGCGTAAGTAAAATCCCACACATAACCAGTCCCTTTGATTTATTTGAAAGGGTTTAGAAAATATATTACGCTTTACAAAAACACCAACATTCGAAATGAATGCCTATTTATATTTTTGTAGCAAATACTGATCCCAGCTCATGTACTAAACCACTAAAAGGCCCCGTTTCGGAGTTTTAATACATTTTACTCACAATTATTTGACAAAGCCTAACAAAAATCACCTAAGTAAAAGCAGTGAGAGTTACAAGCAATGTAAGTTAAAATCTAAGCACCGCCTCCTCTTTTCCGTCCTCTTTTTGTTTTTTTGATAAATTTATGGATAATACGAGTAAGACGGTGAGCTAAAGTTAGGGAAATTTGGAGTAGGGCAACGGAACCGAAGGGGCCAGCAGCTGGCCGACTTTATGGAGAAAGAGGGACTCTTTATGATGAACTCTTTCTTCCAGAAGCGGCCCCACAGGAAGTGGACCTGGTCGAGCCCCGACGGTTCGACAAAAAATGAGATTGACTTCATTATGACGACCAGACGCCAACTGTTCAGTGATGTCTCAGTGATCGCAAGGGTGAAAACTGGCAGCGATCACCGAATGGTTAGAGGCACACTGAACCTAAACGTTAAGTTGGAGAGGTCCCGTCTAATGAAGTCAACGCTCCGTCCCCCTCGTGCTCTAATCCAAAATCCCGAAAACTTTCAGCTCGAGTTACACAACCGCTTTCAGTGCCTACAAGATTGCAATGCAGTGGACGATATGAATGACAAGCTCGTGGAAACTGTCCATGCGGTCGGAGCTAAGTTCTACAAGACCCGCCGCAGAAGAACACAAAAACTCTCCGAGCACACTCTTAATCTCATGGCTGTTAGACGGGAGATGAGGCTGCAATCGTCAACAGATTTGGCAGCATACAGGCAACTGAACAGACAGATCTCCAAATGCATGCGGCGAGACTTACGCAACTTTAATACTGCTCGTATTAAAGAAGCGATCGAGCGGAACCAGGGCTCCAAAGTCTTTGCCAGAGATCTGTCTGCCCGTAAGAGCCAACTGTCAAGGCTGAAGACTGAGTGTGGCAGCATCGTTACCGGGACACCTGAGATTTTGAGTGAGATTGAGAGGTTCTATGGGCAGCTGTACACATCATCGTTGGAGCCGCACGCAAGTGTGAGTAACGATCCAAGAGCAAGTCTTATCCGACACTATTCCGATGATATCCCGGACGTCAGTCTAAGCGAGATTAGAATGGCTCTCCAGCACCTTAAAAACGGCAGGGCCCCAGGCGAGGATGGAATTACAGCGGAGCTTCTGAAAGCGGGTGGAACACCGGTACTTGAAGTCCTTCAGAAGCTCTTCAATTCCGTCCTCCATGGTGGCACTACTCCAGAGGCGTGGAGCAGAAGTGCGGTGGTCTTGTTCTTTAAGAAAGGCGACAACGCTCTCTTGAAGAACTACAGACCGATTTCCCTTCTGAGCCGCGTCTACGTGCTGTTTTCGAGAGTCATTACGAATCGTCTCGCACGCAGACTCGACGACTTCCAGCCTCCCGAACAAGCCGGTTTCCGAAAAGGCTTCAGTACCATAGACCACATACATACCCTGCGGCAGATTGTACAGAAGACTGAAGAGTACAATTTGCCACTTTGCCTGGCGTATGTGGACTATGAGAAAGCCTTTGATTCCGTCGAAATTTGGGCGGTGCTGCAGTCCCTTCAGCGGTGCCAAGTTGACTGTCGGTATATCGAAGTGCTGAAGTGTTTGTACAGTAGGGCTACGATGGCTATCCGAGTACAGAACCAGAGCTTGAAACCTATCCAACTGCAGAGAGGTGTAAGACAGGGTGACGTTATATCCCCGAAACTCTTCACCACTGCTTTGGAAGACGTTTTCAAGCTACTGGACTGGAAAGGATACGGTATTAACATCAATGGCGAGTACATCACTCACCTTCGATTTGCCGACGATATAGTCCTTATGGCAGAATCGCTGGAGGCCTTAAGCACTATGCTCAATGACCTCAATAGTGGCTTCCAACGGATAGGTCTTAAGATGAACATGGACAAACAAAGATCATGTTTAATGTCCATGTCACACCTATGCCGGTAGTTGTTGGGAGCACTATGCTCGCAGTTGTTGACGAGTACGTTTACCTGGGACAAATAGTCCGACTAGGTAAGTCCAACTTCGACCGAGAGGTCAATCGACGGATTCAACTCGGCTGGGCAGCGTTCGGGAAATTACGACAGATCTTCTCGTCAGGTATACCTCAATCTCTGAAAACTAAAGTGTACAACCAGTGCGTGTTGCCAGTGATGACTTACGGATCAGAGACGTGGTCCTTCACTGCTGGCCGTATGAGGACGCTCAAGGTCGCTCAGCGAGCTATGGAGAGGGCTATGCTCGGAGTTTCTCTGCGTGATAGACTCAGAAATGAGGACATCCGCAGTAAAACCAGAGTGACCGACATAGCCCAACGGATTAGTAAGCTGAAGTGGCAATGGGCCGGCCATATAGCTCGAAGAACCGATAACCGATGGGGAAGAAAGGTTCTCGAGTGGCAGCCTCGTACCGGTAGGCGTAGTGTAGGGCGACCCCCCACTAGATGGAGTGACGACCTGGTAAGATATGCAGGAAGTCGATGGATGCAGGTGGCTCAGGACCGTGCTTTGTGGCATTACTTGGGGGAGGCCTATGTTCAGCAGTGGACTTGTGAAGGGCTGTGATGATGATGATGATGATGACGAGTAAGACTGTCCTTCTGTCCCAGTGCGTTTCAGGTAAATCCATATCATATGCTATAAATATTTTCTTTCTTGAACATGCAATTTTGCTCACGATTTTTTCCTTCACCGTTTTCCTTACATAGTAAAAGTTAAAAAGTTAAAATTACAGCCTATATTCGTCCCACTGCTAAGCACAGGCCATCCCTCATTTCTTAAAGGGTTTTAGGGCAAGGAAATGTCCGCCGCGTTTCCCCCAATGCTTGTTGGCGAATTTCACATGTATTGGAAATATATTTTTTTATTATTTCTCAGACATGCAGGTTTCCTCACAATGTTTTCTTTCACCGCTGAGCACGTGGTAAATCAGCACTTAAAATTGCAAATAACAATCTCGTTGGTGCCGGCGGGGATCGAGCCCAGGTTATTAGCGTACTGTGAAATTTACAGCGAGCGCTAAGCATCTGAGCTACCACGTCTCCACTTTTTAAATTTTAAACTACGTAATATATGTATGTAATTATGTATGTAGGTATGTAAGTATTAGAGAGCATCGGAGAGCGCCTAGTCCTAATCGAGCACAGCTCTCGTATATCATATATCAAATAAAAACAATATACCGGTATTTTTAAGTAACTACGTAATCTGCACACATATTTATAATTTGCACACATTTTAAGGCTGTAAATTAATATCTTAAAACAACTAATAAATATAAAGCTGGGACAAGTACTTTTTAAATGTTAAACGTATTTTCTATGCCTTGCTAATGGTGTGCTCTCCGCCGTCATATTTTTATTTTCCTGTTCGGTGAACTGAATTTAATTTTTAATCAAAATTTAGTTGTCGGTGGATGGTTGAAGCACCCTTATATAGCGCCTGGAGCACCAATACTCGAGCAGTGACATCACGAGTGTGACGTCACATGCAAGTGCCCTCGCAGTCGTGTTGCCACTCGTCTCTGTCTCTTTTCTGAAGTTAAAATACCTAGTTTACCTTTGACAAATGAAACATTGAAATTAAGCCCATTTTAAAAAGAAGTAACTGTGTCACAATATGTAATCTGCAATCTTACATATGTTGTGTTTTATTATTAAGACGGGTACCGTGTAGTGGCGATGTAGAAATATAAACAACCCCTGGGATGAATTGGAAGCCGGGGGCAGCCAGCGTAGTACGCTCCCTAATAACGACTTAAAATAAAGAAAACTGCCAACTCGCTTGCCAAGTGTGTCGCTCCCACTTGTGGACTGTGAGGCAATCTGTGGACCTTATTAGATTGTAACGTTAACGGTATTATTACATTTGTTTTTTAACTTTTTAAATGAAACAGGAAATATGTCACAATATAAAGCCTGCAGCATTGCATAATTTGTGTTTCATTATTAATAAATTTGTGTTTTAAATTTTAAAGCCAAGCAAGCCATTAAAAAGTGGAAATAGACAGTATTTTTCAAACTCAAACTCAAACTCAAACATTTCATTGCGTTCATGTGGTTACATAAACAGTTCTTATGTTGGATATATTAGAGCCAAACATGAGCCCTGATAGGGCGTAGCAATATTATATTATATTATGTTATTTATCAATTTATTCTAATCAATTTAGAAAGACGAATTTTATTTTATTTTCTTAAACTACTTACTTAAACTACATAATCAAACTACTACATTACTTTTAGGTTTAATAAACATTTGCAATAGTTACAACGATATTAAAGAGGTATACATATTCAAAATAAACAATTATTATTTTTCACCGAAAAACTCTGACAACGAATAGAAACTTTTTTCAATTAAATATTTTTAAGCTCTTTTTGAAATTTATACGATTCTTCTTTTTGTAGACATTTGGGAATTTTATTATAAATTTTTAAACACATACCATGGGGTCCTGATTTAACTGTTTGTAATTTTGTGATAGGTGGAGTTAATTTTATACTAGGACATAAAAAATGAGGCCTTGATTATATTGAAAAAAGGTGCATATTCTTTTTAACAAATGTGCATACTTCTAGTATATATATATATATATATATATATATATATATATATATATATATATATATATATATATATATATATAGATGTAATTGTTAATATTTTTAATGAAATAAAGTAGGGCTTACAGCTGTCAGTGTTGTCTATGTTTGTAATTATTCGGATACATTTTTTTTGTAAAATAAACAATTTATGTACGTCTGTGCTGTTTCCCCACAGCAAAATGCCGTACTTGAGCCATGCATGGGCATAAGCATAGTATGCACACGTGGCTGTTCTTGAATCTGTAACTTTTTTAAGTTCGTATAGTGCATACGAGAAACGGGAAAGTTTAGATGATACTTTCTTTATGTGTTCTTTCCAATTTATACCTGAATCTATGTTTATACCTAATAATGTATATGAATCAACACATTCTAGTTTAGTATCGTTGTAAGAATAATTTATAGATAGGGGGCATTTTTGATACGGCTTAAATTGTATTATCTTAGTTTTTGTGTAATTTATGACGAGATAGTGATTTTTTAACCATTTAGAGATATCTGTAAGTACACTATCTAGACAGTTGTTAAGATTGTTGTTAGTATTATTGTCGAAAGGTATGACTACAGAAAGATCGTCGGCAAACAAGGTACAGGGGGCTTTGACTATTTTCGGCAAATCATTAATATAAAATAAAAATAATAAACAACCGTAAGTGACCGGTGCAAATTGAGACCTGACTTTAATCACATTTCCACTGGCTAGGTTATGGTGTTCTATCTCTATACACTGCTTTCGATTGGTCAGGTATTTTTGATTGGTGATTCGAACCAGTTGTATGTTGGGCCTCTTACTCCTATTCCGTGTAACTTCTGTAAAAGTATGTCAAATCGAACTCGATCATAGGATTTGGTCATGTCCAGTAAAATACCGATCGCGTATTTCTTTTTATTAAATATATTATTTAATATTTCATTGACATATTTGTATACTGCTGTAGTTGTTGATCTGTTTTTGCGAAAGCCATATTGATTGTCTTTTAATATATTGAACTTTTCGCAGTAACAGTATAGTCTATTAGCCGTAACGGATTCAAATATTTTTGAAAACGTTGGAAGAATAGTAATAGGGCGATACTTATTACAGTCAGTTTTAGAGCCTTTTTATAGAGTGGTTTAATTATTGAAATTTTTAGTTGGTCTGGAACTTTACTTTCTGATTCTTCATTCTGTCTGATTTCTGATTTATCAGGAATGTCATAACTGGGGCTAGTTCTTCGGCGCATTTCCTAATTAGACAAGGCGGTAAGTCATCATGACCGAAGCTACGCTTGTTTTTTTAAATTACGTATACATTTTATAATTTCTTGAATAGTAGCGAGTTGTAAAAAGAATGAATTCTTTACGGGATGAAGAACAGGCTGAATGATTGCACCTGTTCTGCCAAAAGTATTGTTATCATTACCAACCGACAAAAAGAAATTATTGAAACACTTAACTATTTGAACAGGGTCCGCAGTGATACTATTTTTACATGACATGCTACGGTTTTGGATTTGTTATCCATTAGAATGTCTGAATTTACAATTTTTTAAGAAAAAAGAGGTGTATACCTCAGAAAAGACACAAAATAGACTTTAAGGCAAAATAAAGAAAATATTAAATTTTATCCACGTCTTAAGATTTAATAGTAGCGCTATGTAATTATTTATGCTGTTATTCTGTTAACATATATGTTTTGTTTTATTTCCAGGTCCCCCCGGGCCCCCCGGCAAGCGCGGCAAGAAGGGCAAAAAAGGCGAACCGGGCGACCCCGGCCCAGCGGTGAGTTCGCTCTCCACAACAAACTCAGTTTTCGCGTTTTAATTAATTAACGTAACCACAGATCTCCTAAGGGAAATTACATACACAATATTTTAAGAAAAAATAGATAAGTAAGGAATATACCATAGCCCGTCATTATCTACTCGCATCATCGTCGTTGAAGTTACAGAGTTCATGTCTCGTTATAAAAGAATATTTTGTTTTATTTTTAATTTTCTTTACAGGGTTTAATGGGTGCACCGGGGAAGAACGGATTTCCGGTACTTATTTTTAGTTATTTATTATTTTTACTTTTTTCTTTTTCGTTATATGTAATTTTTTCAACTCTTAATTTCTTTGACTTCACGACGCTCAGCGTGCCTTTTGCAGAACTTTGATAACTTTGCTAGTTTCTCCTTCTGAGTGAAAATAAAGTTGAATTTTCTTATAATCTTTTGCAATACAAGTAAAATATAAAAGCTAGTATTTTTAGAATTGGTACATTAGACTTTTAAAGCGATTTCCCCTTTTTACTTTTGTACTGTGACGAGCGCAAGGCCGCGGCGTGGGTCGCTCGCATACCGATGGCTTCTGTACGCCATTGTGACGTTTCAGGGAAGCAAAGGCGAGAAGGGCGAGCGAGGCTTTATGGTAAGAGGCTCCCCGTAGCGAACTGTAGTAGCCCCCCGCCCCCCGCCCGCCGCCGCTAACCGTCCCTCCTCCGCTGCAACTAACTACAATTAATACTCCGCAATGTGTTTTGTATAATCAATTGTACTCGTATTCATTATATACAATGTGTTTACTTTGTAGTTTTTTAATTTACTACTATTTATAATTAAAATGTTATATATTATGTTGTGCAACTCGGATTGCACAAAGTGCCAGTGTAATTTAGCATTAATGAAGGAATTCTAAGTCAATCTCTTACAAGTTTCAGTCCAGATCATATTATAATGGCATAACATGTTGATGTCAGTGATATGAGCTTAAATTTGAGATTGTCTCTGAATACTGGTCTTACACATCTGTCACAATTAGTGCTGTGAAAATACCGATACATTCATAATCGTCATTTCTTGAATTAATAATCACAAAACAGAACACTTTTCAATAGTAAGAATTATATCTATGAGTACAGAGTAGCAGACAAAATTAAAATTGTAGTTAATGCATTTGAGCTAAACCCAAACCCACCTAGCGACATGTAGACAGTAGAAATTGTGTAGTTATTGGAAAACTAACAACCTGTTAGTTTGAAGCACCTTCTTAACTAACACATACATTTGTAATAATATATTGGTTGTGGAAGATATCAAGCGCACTAATCTCTTGGAATGCATGTCAACTTATTCTTCATTTCCAACGTAACCTTGTGCAATCTCTCTGCTGTATTTTTCAATTTCAACTAATCTTTCTTCCTCAAACATTCGCTGCTGGTACAATATTTTTAAAATCAAAACACTTAAGTATAAAGTATTTAGTTTCAAAATTTAAATTATTTATGAATTGGAGTGCTCAGATTTTTTTTGCACTATTTTCAGGGACCAATCGGACTGGACGGGCCTAAAGGTGATCCGGTAAGTCCAATTAAAAAGAAATTATTGCTTGCACCTAAAAACTTTCTTAAGTGAAAAATAAATTAGTCTACTAATTTAAACTGTATGATATAATAAATCGTGTAGTATACAGTAACGGTGTAAGAATATTTACTTTCCCCCCACCCCCACACCCTCCACACCCCCATCACGTCAAGAGGTGACAGCGAGAAACTGAAGCAGAAGATGGGCAGCAACATCTTCCTGATACCAACTTAGAGTGATAAAAAAATGCGGATGTCAATCCGTCCGCCAAGCATGGCCACTATGGCAAAATATGAGGCAATCTGTGGGTAGGGCAGGTGTTCAGAAATGGATTGTTTTAGGTTTTAATGGTAATGATAATAAAATTTACTGTGTTTCAGGGCCGACCTGGTGACAAAGGACAAAAAGGCGAGCTGGGCAGTCCAGGCTTCGATGTATTCGCTGCTGTAAAGGTGCGTGATTTTAAATAATTATAGACAGCATTCGTTCTCACGACGTAAGTCGAAATATATTTCGTTATTTAGTTTGAGCAAAAAAAAAATTACTTCGAATGGTTACAATTGTAGCCGTTGTTGTAACTCATAAAAACGGACCAAGATTTGAGGAATGCTGTAAATTTTTCTTAATGTGACATACAAACACACAACCCACCTGATGGTAAGTGGATGCTGTCGCCCGTAGATGTCTACATCCATCCTTGATGTGATGTTACCCCCGAGGACTAAGGATGGAATGCCTTGTTTCCATTAACAAGGTCTCTGATTCTTTACCCTCAGCATATACAGCTGCTGTTTTACGCTGGTATTCTGTGAGAGCGTTTTCTTACCCCAGCCGAGTCGACCTATTCGCGCTACAACTATAATGTAACGGCAGCATGGCTCTACCACGTTTTATAATATACAGGACTCGACTCAACTCAATATATGAGGTAGAAGTAGAGAAGGAGCCCCGCTGCCACTACAGTCAATTTTACAAATAAATTAGAATATGAAACCTTTTGTTTTTTTATCTGTATGCTCGTAAGGCGACTTTATTCGATTCGCCGGTTGGCTCGCGACGTAAAATGGCGGGGATTTGCAATTTTTTGCTAACTTGCAAATTTTGCAATATTTTCACTTTGAGACAATATTTATGGATAAAACTTACAGGGATTCTTATTGAATGTATAAACTATCGAATAAAATTATTTTTAGTTGCTAGAAATTGTAATAAAATTCATAAATTACCCTTTATAACATAGTAGTAGTAGATACTTCACTTTTAGTCTAAAATTACTATATAAATAGTTAATATAAATAGTAATATTAGTATAAAATTAAATTATTTTTTTCGGATGTGCGATTTTTTTGACGCCGAGTGTACTACTGATTTAAATTCTACGTGTTTGTTTTTGGAGAAATCTATACGATGTTTGGTATGTATATTTTTATGTTTTATGTGTTTCTATTCGTTACTAATATTTCCAATATGGACCATCGATTTCAAAGCCCATATTTTTTTGTAGATAGTACTCACTAAAAGAAAGCGTTTTACAAAGTTTTAGGTTGCGGAAACTTACGGTTCATGAGATATATTTTTTAAACTTTTCATACAAATTGGTAAATAACACGCAATTACAAAATAAATTTGACAAATGATTGATGTCAAACGTCAGTTAGTGTAGGGTTCCGAATATTTTGAAAGTATCGATACCAAGTATCGTATCAAAAGTATCAATACTACTTGGTATCAAGTACATTTCGTTAATTTTGGAGACGAAAAATTATGAAAAACCAATTAGATGCATAGGAAGAGCTGATAAGTGCAATTATATATGTATATAAAGTAGAATAAAGTTTTTATTCTATTTAAGTTCCACCTTAGTATTTGTATTTCATTGTTTGCAACTTGTTTGTATTTCTTAATTAGTACAGCTTTCGTACTTTTATTTTATTGTTTGCAGCTTTCTGTATTATCTAATTCTTACTACAATAAAGTGTTTACTTACTTATTGACTTACTTATTTAATATCCAAAAAGTACCCAAAACCGAATCAGAGCACCCCACTATCCACGTGGTCTTGTCTGCCCTACCCCTAGAGTGTATATAAGAGCCCGGAGACGCGGAGGGAGAGAAGTGCCCGCCCGCCGTAGGGAAGCGTAGGCACCGAGATCGCCGTAGCAGCTGAGGCTGGACCAAAAAGCCGAAGCTGCGAAGGCGAGCTCAGGTGCCTGTGCTTCCCTACGCTAGGGCGGAGGCACTGCTCATCCCGCAGCGCCGGAGCTGCCACGGAGCGCCGGAGCACAACTTCCCGGCTTCTTACCCCCTAGTCTCCAAAATTAACGAAATGTACTCGATACCAAGTAGTATTGATACTTTTGATACGATACTTGGTATCGAGTACGTATCGATACTTTCAAAATATTCGGAACTCTACACTAATTGACGTTTGACATCAATCATTTGTCAAATTTATTTTATAATTGGTGTAATTCCGTGTTATTTGCCAATTTGTATGAAAAGTTTAAAAAAATATATCTCATGAACTGTAAGTTTCCGCAACCTAAAACTTTGCAAACGCTTTCTTTTAGTGAGTACTATCTACAAAAAAAATATGGGCTTTGAAATCGATGGTCCATATTGGAAATATTAACCGAAATATGTTATAAAACTATTATTTAGTTACATTTTACACTAAAAATATTTGACCCAACCGCTAAAATGGGCCTTCCCGATTTCAAAGTACATTTGGCACTTACTTTTCACTTTTTATGCCACAAATTATATATCTACGTGTTTGTTTTATTACAATGAATACACAAAAGTATAAAACTCACCTTTTTATTCCAAAAACACACAGAAAAACGGAGAAATCACTCAGAAGTAACTCACGCACTACCACGCACTACTGTTGTAAAAAGCCATTACGTCAGAATGATTTTTATGTCTATTTTTAGAATCGAAATTGACAGATTATGGTACCAAATTAAAGAGTATATGTCTTTGTCTATGTCTGCATTATACATTTCAGTATAAATTTGTTATAATTTTTAATGACAAACCTTTTTTTGTCGAGTTCGCCCTCATAAATTATGAGTGGTACTAATGTGTATCCTTGTCAAGCGGGCGGAGGGCGTTGTGTTAGTCACATTTGTACCACTGTCGAGCGTTTATTTGTATATATTGTAACTTATGTAATATAACTAAGAATTGAAAGTGTAATAAAAAAGTATGTTGCGACGGTTGCAGGGTGTGAAAAGATCGGTGGACAACTTTAAGATGAGTCCATACACGACCGCGGAGATCATAGCCGTGAAGGTACGGCGGGCCACGTGCTCTGTAGACCGTAGTGCAGTGTGTCGCTTTACGCGCCGCTTCGTCGCGCACTTTATTTTAAACTGCGGTTTTCAAACAAATCGTATCGGCTAACATTCGCATCGCTTTCATTTTTTTAGCAATTTCTTATTATATTAATCTCATGTGCGCTTTCCAATGATATGGAACAGCGGAGGCTTTACCGAGTGATGTTGTTGATTTTGTGTAGAGTTCATACAGGGGCTTTTAGATTGAAGTGGATTTATATTTTTATTTTTTATATTCAATTATATCAATATTGTGTTTGTTTATCCGCTTTACTGTTTTTTTGTGTGTGTGTGCACGTGTATTGACGCAGTGTGACTCTGTAGGGCTTGCAGGCGGCCGGCCACAACATCTCCGCACACTCTATCATACAACTCAAGGTGAGCCAACATCTCTACATCTCTACTAATTATTTATTTCTCCCAACTTTCTTTAAATAAAGATTTTCAATTTACTACTAAAACTAAATAAAATTTTCAACCTACGTCAGTTTGATAATTAAAACACTTGAATTATATTATTTATTTCAGTAAATGCATTATTTTGCTGATGTAAAATCATGTTTTTTCTTTATTTTTCAAAATCTGCTTTAATTTAAAATCTATCAATGTTTTATTTGGAGGTTAACATTTATCAAATTAATAATTTAAAAAAGAAGTCAACTGTTAACACAAACAAGACATAGTTTAATAGTTTGTTAATTTAGTTTTTATGTTAATTTATCATCTACCAAGGGTGCAAGGTAATGCAACTCGAAACAGCAAATTGTATTGTTTTCTGCTAATACGATCATAGTAGGTATTATAGTGTTCTATGAGTTAACAATAAAATGATTATTAAATTCATTTCGATTTATTAAAATAGCATATTATATAATCTTTTTAACTAAACTATTATATTATTTAATATTCTTTACTAAAACATTATATTAAATAATATTTTAAGCCTTTATCACTTCAAAGTAATGAAAATATTTGTTCATATTAGGTATATTTTTTGTTAATTAACTTGTATTTATTATAAGAAAAGTCTAAAGTTATCATTTTAACCTCCACTTTATAAAGTAAAATTATTTTATTCTTTTTAGTGAAGTCGAGCTTTTACTACTTTATTACAGTAGTTTTTACTCATTAATGTCGTCTAAATACTTGCATTAAACACTATTCTCTTATTAACTCCATTTTGCCTCCCTTATGGGTGAAATTTAATTTCCATATTTATATTTACGACCATTTAATTAAAAAACCTATTTATTAAAAAAAAGAAGAAGAGAAGATATCCTGTAACATAAGTACAAAAAAAAATGTAAACTTTCTCTTCTTTTTTAAATAAAAACAGTAAAAACAATTGAATTAAATAACTGTCTCGAATATGCTAGTTGTACCATATGCAATGAAACCGGATCTGCCCAGCTAAATAATTAGAGCAGACTCCTCCGATGTTAATC
Source organism: Parnassius apollo (assembly GCA_907164705.1). NCBI lineage: Eukaryota > Metazoa > Arthropoda > Insecta > Lepidoptera > Papilionidae > Parnassius > Parnassius apollo. The sequence goes on from CAJQZP010000533.1 coordinate 1,943,221, forward strand.
GAACAGCAAACTGCACTTTTCATACTTACAATAATACACACGTGTTACGTAGAGGAAACCTTTTAACTACCATGAGGCCCAAGTGTTACACCCGTCATGCTAACAAGGTATTTATATCATTGTAGAGTGCGTTTTGTTCACATTACTGTTATTGGCCAGTTGTAGTATATGTGTAGTTCTTTATATTGATATTATTGCGTTAATTGAAAAATTTGCCATTTTTCATCAAAAAAAAAAAACACACTGAATTCCATATATAGAATCGTTAAAATCCAATTTAAAAAAATTATTTGATATTTTTGAATTTTTTTTTAAAGTTATTAAGAAAGAGACTTTAAAGAGACTTTGACTTTTGCCTGTCCCTATCAAATATTAATTTTATGACAATTTACGCCTTGCTTTATGTTAATCACTAACAAAAATATGACAGGGTGAACCGGGTGAGCCGGGCCCACCGGGACCACCGGGCGCGACTGGGGCAACAGGGCTAGCGGGCAACGAGGGTCGAGCGGGGGCACCGGGTGCTCAGGGCCCCCCGGGTCCTGTTGGCCCTCAGGGCATACAGGGGCCCCAAGGACCACCCGGTCCACAGGGCATGTCCGGACTCAAGGTCAGTATCGCTTTTGTAATTTTCGTATTTAAAAAAGTCAACCTCCGAAAAAATTATTAAATATCGACCCACGCAACAGAAATTTTTCCGTATTTTTATTATCACTTAATATGTCTTGCGAGAAAAATAACCATTAGACAAATATTGAAATAATACTAGTTTTTACGGAATTTATCGCGTATATTTAACTTTTTAATACCCGACGTTTCGAACGCTTTACAGCACTCATGGTCACGGGCGGGACTGAGATGTTCAACGTCCATATGTCATAGTTAACCGCGGTTACCATAGATTAAAATTTAACTTTTGTTCCGATCTATGCAGTATGAACTTATGGTATCTTGAAGTCTTGCAGTTGTATGCTTGGGTTGGGATTTAATTTTATTTATTATAGGATCCCAAGCAGATGGTAGCACCCAGCCATCTTCTCTATTGAAATTAGGATGTTTTTTGATTTCAATAGCCTCGCGAATCATCCTTGGAAGGAATCGGTGTTCTTTAGCGAGGATTTGCGGTCTATCAAATCTGATGTAGTGACGGAGGCGATCCTGTACGTGTTCACAGACTGCAGACTTCCCGGAGCGTCGATTCTTCACATCAGCTATATGTTCTTTAACGCGGGTTTTTATTGATCTTTTAGTTTGTCCTATGTAGGAGACTCCATTGTGAACTGAATTTGAGTTAGAGGCAAACAATTCCTTAGCTTTTCTAGATGTGTTAGTAATTTGGAATCCTGATAACACCTTGAGCCATACTGTGTATAGAAAAAAGACCCATACAGATAGATATTTAAATGGTGATTCTCACCACCATCCTTCACAGTTAGCTACCGTGGGTAAATCTTTGTTTCAGAGAGCACGAGGGATCTGTGACAGTAAACACCTGGCTGCAGAGCTCCACCATGTCAAGCAAGTTTTGCATGACAACAAGCTTCGAGTCCCGCGCCTATGTCACAGTGAACGAGTGAAGCCGACAGTCGAGTGTGTACCTGCTGTACTGCCATATGTTAGAGGAGTCACTGACAAGATTGGCTACATCTTGAAGCGCGCTTCGATCAAAACATACTTCAAGCCGCTGAAGAAGATTGGTCAGTTTTTACCATCAGTCAAGTGTAATGTCCCTCTGCAAGATGCAGGAGTGTACAAGCTTGATTGTGAATGTGGTCTCTCCTACATAGGACAAACTAAAAAATCAATAAAAACACGCGTTAAAGAACATATAGCTGATGTGAAGAATCGACGCTCCGGGAAGTCTGCAGTCTGTGAACACGTACAGGATTGCCCCCGTCACTACATCAGATTTGATAGACCGCAAATCCTCGCTAAAGAACACCGATTCCTTCCAAGGATGATTCGCGAGGCTATTGAAATCAAAAAACATCCTAATTTCAATAGAGAAGATGGCTGGGTGCTACCATCTGCTTGGGATCCTATAATAAATAAAATTAAATCCCAACCCAAGCATACAACTGCAAGACTTCAAGATACCATAAGTTCATACTGCATAGATCGGAACAAAAGTAAAATTTTAATCTATGGTAACCGCGGTTAACTATGACATATGGACATTGAACATCTCAGTCCCGCCCGTGACCATGAGTGCTGTAAAGCGTTCGAAACGTCGGGTATTAAAAAGTTAAATATACGCGATAAATTCCGTAAAAACTAGTTTATTTCAATGTGTAGTGTTCGCGTAAATATAAGAAATCATTAGACAAATATATTTAAGTCGATGATATTGATAAGTTTTTTATGACAATTGCAGGGCGATAAGGGTGACAAGGGCGAGCGTGGATACACGACGACACTTAAGGGCGACGCCTTTCCTACCGGCATTATCGAGGGTCCCCCGGGTCCTCCCGGGCCTCCCGGTAAGGCCTATAAATTTTACCTCACCGAATTTTAACTCGCTTCGCCTTAACAATTCACGGGCCTCAGTAGCTTACACGCACCACCCGCACGGATGCGCGAGCTCTCGGTAAAATAACTGCACTTTGTTTTATTATATCGGATGGTTAATTGTGGTATCATCCTTCAACAACTCACAATAAGCGCAGTGTTATTTTCGAGACTCCGCAAAATTAATTTTTTTCACGATTAACGTCGGCTGTCGGGTAGAGTTGTATGTACTAGTTGCGTAGTTAAAGCAATAAATAGTAGTTGTAAGTGTCCCCATGCCCCGGCCCTGTGTGCGTGTGTGCGAGTGTGGTTCGCTGTCTGAAGCGGCGGTGTGTTGAAGGCGCGGATGGGGCGCGCGGGGAGCGCGGCGCGGCGGGCGTGCCCGGCCCGCCCGGAGAGCGCGGCGCGCGTGGCAAGCGCGGAAAGCGGGTACGCGCCTGCCACCTGCCACCTACCTGCCACCAACCTGCCACCCACCTGCCAGCCGCCACTACCTGCCTGCCAATCACCCGCCGCTCTCGGCCGCGGGCCTTCAGTCCACGTGCATCGTGCACGTTCCTACCCTTCCTTCGCTACGCATGTTCGCTTTTACGATTTCCTCTTAAAACAAAATTATACCTACATACTCCACTATTTCTTCAGTGGTATTTTCAAATAGAAATAAACAATAGTTACTGTTGATTTCAGGCTCGGATATTTCTTTACCCAGCTCAGAATCTTCACAGGCCAGTAACGTAGTAGTCTTTGAAAAACGTATAATCAAAATGAAATTCCGAGTAAAAGTAATAGATTGTATAATAAATTCTTCTTAAATCTTGCAGTTGATTGAAATATTAAAAAAGAAAATATTTACTGATCGAGTACAAAAAGAAATAGCACAAAAGACACGACAAACTCAAGACAAAGTTCGCCTTTTTATAAAAATGCACCTTTTACATTCATCCCGAACGTATCTAACAATAAAAATTTGAGTTAAATTACCAATATAGAAGTTTCGACGACACGTAACCGGCTTACTCGTAGAATACTATAATACGTACATAATAGAACGAGGAAGTGGGTGGAGCCCGTGTAGCCACTAAAATGCTACTAACACGTCAATTCACACGTATATATGTCAACACGAGATGTGTTTTGACGTTACAATCGTCTCCAAATTTCGCATGGAAATTATTTAGAAAATGCTCAATTGCACGCTATTTACAAATAAATATGTATTAAAATCCGTCTGTCAACACGACGAATCAGGTTTGTAGTAGTGATTAAGTGATAATACGACATAAATGCGTGTATGTGTGCTCCCGGAGACGCCTATCCTCGTACAAAATAAGGTTGACAGCCATTCTATTGTGTATTATAGTATTCTATAGGCTTACTGCTATTCATTTATTTTCTATTACATATTAATAAGGTTCCGAGTATCGTTGTTTCACAAACCTTTCTAGAAGATGATCTTCCGTCAGAGAAAAGATTTTGCTGGTATTTTCTATAGTTCATTTCAGGTTCAACTAATTCTTCAAACGTTGCATAATAAAGAAAGTTTTATTTCCAGTTTACTCACTTGTACGATTTTTTTTTAATTTCTTGGAAAATATACAGCATTCAAAGCACTTCATTCCTTCTTCTTTTTTATTTATGTATATTTGCATATTACGTAATTGCATAACATCAAACATGAAATTCCTCATACACTTTACACATAATTTGTATATAATCCAGTTGAAATGATAATACATATTTTATGTTTGAAACTACTTTATTCACTTCAACAATGTTCACTTTTGTAAATTTAAATGTAGGACAACAATTATACATACTTGGATCTCCCTTTCCTCTTTCCCAGATCTGAACATGTGCAGTTTCTGTCCTTTCGCTTCAATTGTTATTGAGCATGTAGCATGAGCTTGAGAATGTGTCTAACGAATCATAGGTCAGAACTATTGCACTAGCATGAATGCATGGTTTTCTAACTTCGCACAGCTAACCGTTCTGTTCAAGTAGGCTCGTTATGGTAGCGGTACAAATGACAACTAACGCGCTCGTTCTGCGTAAAATGTTTTTAACGACAACGTTTTTAACGACAACGTTTTTAACGACAACGTTTTTAACGACAACGTTAATACCGACGGCGCACAGACGGCGGCTGCCGGCGCTGCTGCAGCTCCATTATACTTAGAAACAGGTAAACCAGTTTTTTTAACATTTGGTTCTTCTTTTTGCCTCTATTTTCCATTACTATAAGGTTATTTTAATATTTATATATATTTTTTTTAATTTCTCCCCTTGTTCTCTAATGTGGCATTTATTTTGAATTTTACTTTACTCGTAAATGAGACAGTTTTTCATCAATCTTTTTCTTCTATTTTTCTCATCAGCTCGAAAACAATCTAATAATACCCAACATGGTAATTTTCCTTAGTAGTCGGGATTTTCCGTAATCGCCTTAGCAGATGGATTAATAATCGCAGTAAAAAACGTTTTGCGCCGTACGTTTTGTCAGTTCTTATTTATTGAAAAGCTCGCCATTATTAGTCTGGGTACACACGGCATTGTCGTCATCATCTTTATTATTACAGCGCAACTCATGTCCACTGCTTAACGTAAACCCCTAACAAGGACTCTATTTACTCAATCATAAACATACAAAGTATTTATTTCGATATCTATCAAAAGTCCCCAATACTTTTCGGTTTAAAACCTGACAAGACTCCACAAGATGACATGCGGTAATATTTTTGTCCTACGCCACCACCGTCATCATTTACAAATTTATGACTACCTCCATACTTTCTCTTGAAGCTCATACGTACTGGGGAACAACTGCTACAGCGGTAAAAGGCTGATCACTTATCGTTATATTATGAAACTGATTATTTTTTACATACTAAAGGTGCTGCGACATTAAAATGTGTGGGGAATGTGCAAGCTAAGTTCATACATGGAACAATCATATTATTATTATGCCTATTTCCATTTGTCCATATATTTACATACTTTACAACCGGTTTTGTTGTCTTGTTGCATATACATTCGGTTTGCACCAGCCTCCAACTGCCAGAATTTTCACAGTGACTGTTGAAACATGAACGGTTTGATTCCCGACTGGCCGCTGCCTTACGTAGATGCGACAAGCCTGAGAATCCTGAGCACTATTTAACTACTGAACATTTATTTATTGAGTAATCTTTTCAAGTAGCAGATATAGTCATAATTTTTTCGGTATCCACCATAATTTAAAGAATTAAAAAAGAACATAGGTAAACGGTGATCGGGTGGATCACTAAAAAAGGCGACCATTCAGACCCGTCCAACTACGGGCCTATCGCCACCACCTCCCAGTTCTTCAAAATAATGGAGTATATTTTATTACCATTATAAACTGCCAGCTCATGAGATACCTTGTGGATCACCAGCTAATTAATGACCACCAGTACGTTTTTTGTCCTGATCGATCAGCTGGTGATCCTCTGGTCTACCTGACTCATGGATGGGCGGAGACAGTAGAGTCCGGGGGGGGGGAGCATTGGCTGTTAGTTTGGACACTTTCCTTCCTATTGGCCTACCGAGAAATTGTCCAATTGGATCATCAGTTTCCTTGCTGATCAAAGCATCAAGGTCATAGTAGACGGTGCATGCTCTGATTACAAGCCTATTAACGCTGGTGTTCCACAAGGCTTCGTGCTATCACCAAAGCTGTATCTTCAGCAAATCAATGATATGTTGCAAATTGGTAACACTCACTGCTACGTAGACGACAACACTGGTGATGCTTTATGCACCGGCCGTGCCAATATTTCTCGCCAAAACATCGCTGAGTACCGGGACAAACTTGTGCCTAAAGTCGAGTCTTTTTGAACAGTCTCGGAATGGGGGTGACTAAATCTAGTCAAGTTCAATCCCCAGAAGACATAAGTTAGCGCGCTTACCACTAAAATGAACCCCTTTGTCGTATCTCCTCAGTTTGAAGGCACTCTTCTAGCTGCCTCATCTAGCATCGGAATCCTCTGCGTCGACATATCGATTAGTGTCTGCAGTTTCGTGGTCACATGGAAGGAAAGGCCAAATTGGCCTATAAAAAGCTTGGCGTGCTCAGCAGAGTGAGGCAGTATTTCATGCCGGCACATCGCTTGCAACTCTGCAACCTTGCTGCAAATCTGCAAAATTGCAATCTCTGGGCCGAGCCACCCCAGTGCCAGCATATTCCACTTGACAGCATCCGGTGCATAGAGAGAATCGCTGACAACCGAGTTCTTTCTGATTAGCTTGATTCACTGGCGCTGCGTAGGGAACTGCATCCCTTTGTGTTTGCTATCGTATCTACCGTGGGGAGTGTTCTGAGAAATCGTTCGTAGTAGTTCCATCCGCCAAATTTCACGATCGCACATCACATCAAAATTCCCGATACCATTCTCACCATCTGGATGCTTGGCGGTCCACCACTGTGCGTTTTACTAGGAGTTTTTTTCCTCGTAAAACTTCTCAGTGGAGATGTTTACCAGCTGCGATTTTTCCGGACCGATACGACTTAGGGGCCATCAAGAAAAGATCTTACTCCTTTCTAAAAGGCTGGTAACGCATCTGCAATTCCCCTGGTGTTGCGGTTGTTCATGGGCGGCGGTAGTCACTTAGCATCGGGTGAGCCGCAGCTCGTTTCGTTCTATAAAAAAAACAACGTCTGCTTTCTCGAAACCAATTATTTTGATGTTGCGACTGGATACCGTAGAATCGACATCGAAAAATTTAAAACGGTTAGCATATTGTTTTATTCAATGTGTAGTGTTCGCGTAAATTTAATAAACCATTACGGTTAGCATAGGACTAATTGTAGCGGCATCTGAGAGCTTACGCGGTTTGTTGCTACCGAGAATCGCTCTAGCAGTTAGCTTTTGTGCGTATGAGCTTATTATTATTAACTAAACTAGACTAGAGTCTAAGGTGGTAATGTTTGATCAGTACTTTCTTTGTAACATTATCTATATTTATTACTACTACTAGGTATCATCGACGATGCAATTAAAGAATGTTGGTGTATTGCAGGAGCGCCGGGCCCGGCGGGGATTGCGGCGGTGGGGCCAGCGGGACCCCGCGGTCCACCTGGCACCGACGGACGCCCGGGGGCCACCGGCCTGCCCGGCCCGCCAGGCAAGCCCGTTAGTAATTACATTTACCACAATATAATTGCAGCGTAGCTCTACAACGTATTACATTCCCATGAATTTAAATAAAACTATATTTTTGAATTTTGATTTTGGGATGTGGAACACCTCAGTCTGGCCGTGACCATGCGTGCTGTAAAGTGCTCGTAATGACTAGTTTCATTTAAATGTGTTGTATTCGCGTAAACATAAGATCTCTCAGAATCAACATTTTTATGCCGCATTGGGAGAGCAAACAACAACCTGTCCAACTGATGTGAGTGGCCACCGCCGCCCATGGCCACCGCCGCCCATGGCCACTTGGAATTAACTTCAAATAAAAAACACGGTTGCGTCGTCACCACAGGAGCACCTATAGGATGTAATGCCTCAGCTTGGTATTATACTGACTACACTTCTACGCCTTCTACTGCTGTGTAACTTTGTAAAACTACAATTTCTCATGGTCAAATTCAACCTCGTATACATTTTAATTTAATTTTTTTTAAATTGTCTTTGAGTTCAACCAACATTATAACCTACATTAATTAATAAAATGAAACATTCAAGCTATTTGTGGTTACATAATTAATATTGGTTTCTGAAGGTAAGTTATGCTATATCTGCTGTTATCAACCGACGAAAAAACGGAGGAGGTACTCAAGTCGATGCGTATTTTTTTTTATGTATGACCACGCATAACTTTTTACAGAGTAGTCTGATTTGATAATTCTTTTTTTATTTGAAAGGGTTATACCTCTAAATTGGTCCGATATAAATTTAGAATAAAATTTTTACCCTAAGGGTTGGAAAATAGGAGTGATTTATTACAGAATGGTCCGATTTTGATAATTCTTTTTTTATTGCATAGGTTTCACCCGGAAATTGGTCCCATATACATTTGGAAAAGTTTTTACCCTAGGGTGGGAAAATAGAGGTGACTTATTAAAAAGAGTAGTCTGATTTTGATAATTCTTTATTTTTATTGGATAAGGTATACCCCGAAACTGGTCCCACATAAATTTGGAAAAAAATTACCTAAGGGTGGAAAAATAAGGGTGATTTATTAGAAAGTAGTCCGATTTTGATAATTATTTTTTATTGGGTAGGGTACATACCTCGAAATTGGTCTCATATAAATTGTGAAAAAAAAATTACCCAAAAGGTGGAAAAATAGGGGTGATTTGTTGTTTACTCACAGATTTTAAAGAGTTGTGTATTACAAAATTATATAATAATTACATTACAGTACAAAAAACCTCACGATGAATGAGCTTTAGACCTGTCAGTCTCTTGTGTTCAGACATCTCAGTCTCTGCATTTCTGATAAAGCTCGTTCATCGTCAGGTTTGTGTAATGTCTTATTTGGCTCTAGATCTGATAAAGCAGTACCCTCAAGTATTTTTATCCTACTCAGTGCCACATATGCCTGCCCTTTGGCAAACTTTTTCCTTCCGAAGTCGATTACAGCTTTAAACAAATAATAGTTAAAGTATGATTATATAACAGTTACTAGCTAAAGTAAGGTAAGTAGCTATTTTAAAAGCAATCAAAAGTTAAGCATGTAGGAATTACTAGATTATAGCCACAAATATTATAAAATAAAACCTTTAAAAAAAATTAAAAATTACGAAAAAATTAAAAAGCAAAAATAATAAACCTTTTTTTTACCTTAGTAAGTAAGTTCTTAAGCTAATATAAATGTACCTAAGTATATATTTTTGTAATTATTTTGAGTTTTTAATTAACCTTAATAACTAAGTTCTTAAACTAATGTAAGTATACCTAAGTAATTTTGAGTCGGCGCTGGGGGACTGACGCGACTGACGTCCCGATGTCAATGTTAACCCGGAGTACCTTCAGCTTTTTAATTCTTGTCCTTGGTCCGATCTACGCAGAATGAACTAACTGTGTTTGAAGTCTTGCAGTGGTATGCTTGGGTTTAGTTTTAATTTTATTAATTATAGGGTCCCGAGCAGGTGGTAGTACCCAGCCTCCTTCTCTATTGAAATTTGAATGTTTTTTTTAATTTCAATAGCCTCACGTATCATCCTTGATAGGACTCGAAGTTCTTTCGCGAGGATTAGTGGTCTATCAAATCTGATATAATGGTTGGGGCCGTCTAGGATATGATCACAAACTGCAGATTTCCCGGAACGTTGACGCATCACGACAGCTATGTGTTCTTTTACGCGGGTTCTGATTGATCTCTTTGTTTGCCCTGTATATGAGAGACCACAATCACAATCAAGCTTGTACACTCCTGCATCTTGTAGAGGAATATGACACTTGACGGATGGTAAGAACTGACTAATCTTCTTCGGCGGCACACGCTCGACTGTGGCCGGCTTCACTCGGTCACTGTGACATAGGCGCGGGACCTGAAGCTTGTTGTCGTGCAGAACCTGCTTGACGTGATGAAGCTCGGCGGCCAGGTGTTTGCTGCCACAGATCCCTCGTGTTCTCTGTAACAAAGATTTGCCCACGGTAGCTAACTGTGAAGGATGATGGTGAGATGCACCATTTAAATATCGGTTTGTATGGGTCTTTTTTCTATACACAGTATGACCTATGGTGTTGTCAGGATTTCGGATGACTATCTAGGAAAGCTAAGGAATTATTTGCCTCTAACTCCATAGTAAATTGAATTTTAGAGTTTATGGAATAAAGATGTTCTAAAAATACAGTTACATTGTCTGATGGTAAAACTGTGAAAGTGTCGTCTGCGTACCACTTCTTGATCCTTGGTGTAACAGGTTCATTAAGTAGGGCTTTCTCCTCAAAGTCTTCCATGAATATGTAGGTGACAATGGGTGATAGAGGTGAGCCCATCGCAACACCATCTACTTGCTTGTAAAACTCTTCCTTCCACAATAAAATAAATAAAACGCTATAAAATCAGTAAAAGTAGTTTTATTCAAGGTTACCTTAGATGTCATAGTTTTAGTGTGCTAGTGTTAGGTTTAATTAATCGTTTATTAAAGAAGAAAGACTTTTCTTCGAACTCATATATAAGTTCATTCAATCGACAATTGCTATATTAATGCATTTTTAAATAGGGCGAAATTGGACCGAAAGGAGAGAAAGGAGACTACGGCGACATGGGATCGCCTGGCATGCTGGGTGCCCCCGGCCTGCCCGGCCCGCCCGGGTACCCGGGTCTCAAGGGTGATAAAGGGGATAAGGGAGACTCGGTGAGTAAACATTTTTTTTAAGTAATTATTACCAAATAAACGTTGTCAGACGGTAAGAATGTTAATAAATACAAAATAGATCTTATTCTATTATAAACATAACCTTCACACTAGGATTTTCTCTTGTATCGTGGTATAGTTTACAAACATAAATTTCACAAGGACAAACATTCAAATACGAGGATCGGGGTTCTTATACGGTTTCCGTAATAAAATTGCCTACAAATTAAATACAACTTTTTTAAGTAACTCAATATTCCTTAACAAAATGGTTAATTAACACTACTAAACGAGATGTCAGAAAGTAGAAGCCCATACGAGTCCTCAACCAGACATAAGATTCGCAAATTGAGATCGATTGTCATGACTGTCTAGTTAAGCAGATAACTATAAAAAGTGACGTCTTTGACTCCAGAACACTGAATAGAACGTATGGAAGCTGTATTAGTGTTGTAATGCTTCGCTGTAATATGTTGAAGCCAATGCGCAGATCGGTCATGCGCGAGACTAGCTCGGCTGATTTTCCGTCTTATGTCTAGCGTGATCGACTCGGGCCAGCGTGGTCGTATGGCCATATTAAAGGCGATGGACTGCCAGACTAAACAAATCTTTTACAAATGTCATAGAAATTACACGTTATTTTCACCCTGTAACAGCATAGCAGTGTAATAATTACCATTGCTCCATTTCGTCCAGTTGGTGTCGTAAGAGGCGACAGAAAGAAAGAACCACGAGCTGGGCAGCAGCATCATCCTAGTAACAACTAGAAAATAAAAAATTGCGGACGCTAACCCAGGGTGGGATGCCAACCAAGCGTGGCAAGCGTGGCAACTATGGTAAACACTGCCCTTATGAGAGAGTTTAAGGGGAGGCCTATGTTCTCAGCAATGAACTTTAATAGGCTGTAAAAGTCTCATTTGTCTGTTGCATTTCTATAGTGTTTCTTTATCATATATGCGTAAAAATCCCCTCAAATAAATTTTTTATAGCATTAGGTGACAAACGAGCACACAGTCCACCTGATGGTAAGTGGATGCTGTGGATCATAAACATCTACATCTATCCTCGATTAAGAAATAAAATTCAGATGCGTTGTCACCCCTGAGGACTAAGATGGAATACCTCGATTCCAGTAAAAAATCTACGGTATCTTACACTCACCATCCGTAACACAGCAGCATTACAATGCTATTTTACGCTGGTATTCTGTGAGAGCGTGGTCCCGCCCCGGTGGAGCCGACCCATTCGTGCTACAACTATAATATTGCTGCAGCGTGGCATAGAAGCTAGCGTGGGAAAGATTTCTTTTAACATATTCAAGCTGTGTCGTTGTTTATTGTAATGTCTGATAAGTAATGTGTATATGTAACGATCCGCTGTTGCATGTTCCCGGGGCGTTGCGGCGGCTGTCAATCAGAAGTACAGGAAGCTGAGAAGAAGGCAGGTAACTATCTCCTCTTATTTACACTCTTGCAAATGACTTTAAACAAATATCTAATAAAATTGAAATTAAATAAAATTTCACGTAATTAGCTTCATTGTGTGACATTTTTAAATACTCCTATCAAAATTATTTTATTGTAATATTATATTAAAAATTATTACTATACACTTATTCCTTTTTGAATCTTGATTTGAGTTTATTGTTAAGTAAAACACTGATAGCTCACATGAATCAGCACGAAACTGTTAATCTTTATAGCCACTGTTGAATTTGCAGGGAGATGGCACCGGCTATGAACTTTATGGACATGAAATGGTAAGTTGTCGTAATTCCTTATTAAATTCTGATATGTTATTACTATTTTATTTAATAAACAATTAAACTAAAATTTAAAATTAATATGAAGTTTATGGTAATCATCGATTGAAAAATGAAAAAGATATAGCAGTTCGTAGTTTATCATAATGATTTCATAAAACGCAAATTTACAAATTGTGTGCAAATTATATCAAAGATTCGTCTTGTCAAAGACAGCGTACACCTGCAGAAAATTTGGGCTTGATATTTTAAAACAAAGCGCCGTAGTGAAAAGTTGTTTTTGTTGATTCTGCTACGTATACAGAAAATGTTTTTTTATCCTTGGGAGGATAGTAAAGTGCCTCAAGATGAAATTTTGAGTGAACCGATGACAAAAATACCTACTATTTTAGTACAGATTCAGAACACGATACGTTGAATGACTTATTATAAATACTGGTGGTAATGACTCTGACGATGAAGAATCGTGTCCATTTTACTTTCGTTTATGTTTACCTACCTACTCATATTTTTCATTTATATTCTCTTTGATACCTAACTTGTGCCTATTATTTATACTGGTATTTTATTACAGTAACCATAAGTATAAAATAGTATTCTATTATATTCTTAAGCCGGCTATACATGTTGGCCGAGCGAAGGCGAGCACCAATGTATAGACAGCTCATTTGTCCAGCCTCGCCATTTCTTTTCAACGCTTGCCTAGCTGGCCTAGTGCAGGCGAACGCCAACGTGTATACGGTTCGTTTGGCGTTCCTTGCCGCCACTCAAGATCGCTCGCTAGGACTCATCCACTTCGGAATTCGGAACAGTGTTGGTTTTTCAGCACAAATCAAAGGCGCTCGCCTGCACTCGGCAAGTCGCGTCCACATGTTAGTCGCCCATGTCAGTTACACTTGCCACTTGCCACACTATGCACTTATTAAATAAATAGCAAAAGCTGCATTAAATTTTACATCGTCCATATCATACCAATTCTCAATGACGCCTAATTACGGTCAACATGTAGACAGCTCCACAAAAACTCGTGAACATTGGCCTTGGAATTGATCTCTTTCAAACTTGACCAACGTGTAGACTGTGGCACTTGCCTTGTATCAATTTGCCTATGCTCGCGTTAGCTGAGGCTTGGCCAACATGTATTGCCGGGGTTAGAATAGAAAACATTTATTTAATAACACAGTAAAATATAATAAAATAAAAGCAAAATAGTAAAGTAATTGTGCTTCTGGGTGTACCGACACTATGTTAGCGAACAGACTATATAAGGCATGGTGTCGATGTGTGTCCGCAGATGATGGGTCCACCGGGCGCGCCGGGCTCCCCGGGCTCGCCGGGCGTGGCGGGCCCCCCCGGCATCAAGGGCGACAAGGGCGAGCCGGGCACGCGCGGGAAGGCCGTACGTACCCGCGAACTGCCACACACCCGATAGTCCTCTCCTGTCCTCTTATTTAATAGGTCCTTACATATGAAATTGGCGTTTTGTACGGGGGGAATATAAAGTAATTTTTTTTGTAAAATATTTTTTATTAATCAAAGTATGCACCGTTGTTATCTATGCACTTTTGCCATCTCATAGGTAGTTCATTGATCCCTTTACAAAAAAAAAAACCATGGCGGCGAGAATCAATAAACTCTTTGAAGGCGGTTTGGACTGCCGCATCGAAGTTGAATTTTTTTCCTTGTAAGAAGTTGTTCAAATTCCGGAAAAATGGTAATCTGTTGGAGCAAGGTCCAGGGACCACGGTGGATGTCGCAGACATTCCAATTGTAGCTCATCTAACTTAGTGGTTGTTTGTTGTGCAGTGTGTGGTCTTGCGTTGTCGTGAAGCATCAGTGGCCTAGAGCGATTGACAAATCTCGGTTGCTTAGCAGCTAGTTCTTTCTTTATGGTTTGCAGTTGCTGACAATAGATATCTGCCGTAATCTTTTGGCCAGATTTTAGAAAGCTGTAGTGAACGACACCGGCACTAGTCCACCAAACATTTACAATTAACTTTTTCTGAGTCAATTTTCGTTTAGGGCAGGATTTGGCTGGGTCTCCAGGGTTCAGCCATTGCGACGAGCGCTTTCGATTATCGTACAGCATAGAATAGAATAGAAATTATATTTGTTTCCTCATCACAAACAGGTACAGTATTATTTCAAAATCAAATTCAAATCATTTATTGCGAATATAGGTTGATACAGATGGTATTGTCATAGTTTATCATTTAGAGAACATACACGTACAGCTATATTCCGCCATTTGGCATTCAATATTCATCACATTTCATTAGTTTTATATTAAATTATTTAAACATGCTTTAGTTATAATTGGAGTTCATAATCAAAATTAATAGCGAAAAATCAATTTAGATAATATTATATAAGTCAAGTCAATTTAGTTATACTGAGTCATGTATTAGTCAATTATTGAATTCCGTATTTATCTTGGAGATATTCTTTCACACTGTAGAATGATTTATTAACAAGAAATTGCTTCAATAGTATTTTAAAATTATCTATGTTGGAATATCTCAAAATGTGTAATGGTAAATGGTTATAAATTCGAGGGGCCATACAAAATATGCTGTTATTAAATTGGGCTGTTTTGTTTGATGGAAAACATATTTTATGATTATTACGTTAACTGTCTAGGCACTCAAATAAAGAAATATGCGTAATAACAAAGACGGCTACCTCATATATATAAAGGCATGGAAGTGTTAACAGTTTCAGACTAATTAATGACAAACATGTTAAACTATAAACGTATGAACCCTAGTTTGTGAGAGGCTGGTGCCTAATAAAGGTATTAAACAATACCTGTTCTATAGGTCACCGGGTCCCTCCTCACGGATTGTACATCCTGAGTTACACGTTTTTATAGTATATTGAAGACATCATTATTTTCATTTATTTGAGTTAGTAGTAGAGTTTTGAGAAAATCGACATTTAGTAAATTGAAGTATAATGTAACAAAGCCAATTAATTAAATTATATAGATACATATTTTAGATTAAAGTACATAATAACTTATACTAATATATAATGTGCGTGATATTAAAGTTGAGGATGTAAGAAACTTTCAGTGGATTCGTATGTTAAAGATTTGAGCCAGTTCGTGTTCAGGGAGAGGACATATATATACAGCCTATTTGTTTTGTTGTATATGCATATACTGAGATAGGTGTAGTGTCTCTTGGCTAAGCTGGATTTAACCGTCGTTGAAGGACATACTATGTCCTTTCTCCTTTTTGTAGTGTTGAGATTCGGATCGTAATCAACTTATAGTATTTACTTTTCATTACAAGTAATGATTCGATTTAAAATCCCTTCATTTCTGTGTCTGTTGAGCAAAGTAACACAGCAGTCGACGCGTGTTTGCAAGTTCGATTCTCTCAATTCATAAGGCAGCCATCGTACAAGTTTTTTTTACTTTTCCGATTTGCTTTAAGTGGATTAATGCAGCTTTATCACTTACCCCAAAGCCTGCAGCTATCTCTGAAGTGCTTTGTGATGGATCCGCTTCCACAATAGCCTTTAATTATTCATTTTCCACTTTGGTCTCCGGCCGTCCACGGGGTTGGTTCTGAAGAAAAAAAACGTTGAAACCAAAAACGTACGGTGTTTTGTTTTGCAACACCAGCGCCGCACTCATCACTTATCCTTCGAGCTGTGTCTGCAGCACTGGTGCCGCGGTAGAACTCGTACTCGT
Source organism: Parnassius apollo (assembly GCA_907164705.1). Taxonomy (NCBI): domain Eukaryota; kingdom Metazoa; phylum Arthropoda; class Insecta; order Lepidoptera; family Papilionidae; genus Parnassius; species Parnassius apollo. The sequence goes on from CAJQZP010000533.1 coordinate 1,959,520, forward strand.
AAATATACCGATATTTCATGTTTTCCATTGTGCGGTAATAAGAGACGCTAAAGAAAAAAATAATGAGGAACAAACAAATGAATGACATTTTTCAAAACTCAAATGTACCTGCTAAATGAATTTATAAATTTGAATTTGGAATTCTTAATCAAAGATGAGATATGTCAGATCAAAGTGGTCAGTACGACAAAACGTTAATTTCATATGTAAGGACCCAAGATTCACTTGGTATACATTCATTCTCCTTCTTCATTAATAAATCATTTTTGGTTACTGTTGTACGCTTGTGGAATTCCTTGCAAATATAAATATATATATATATATATATATATATATATATATATATATATATATATATATATATATATATATATATATATATATATTCGTGCTCGGTCTCTTGTAGTTCCAATATTTATCATCATACTTCGAGTTTTTTAATAAATAAAACATACTACTCTATCAACGAATATTTTGAAGATAAAATTAATGGTTTTTACTACCTACAATTAACGTCCGATTTATTTATTATATTTTTATCTTTATATTATTAAGAATTATGTAATAGATAATTAAGATAATAATTTATGTAATTTCTAAACATACCAATTATAATTGAAATTGTTATTTTATTAAACATTAATATTCATAATGCCAAGTGATAATGATAACCAAATATTTGTACCTATGCTTTTTTAGGCGAAACACAGTGTTACTTATCATACCTTGTCCACCAAGTTCGTAACTTTTCACCAATGTTTTACAAATAAATTATTTGGTTTGATTTGATTTCATACTTACCGTCCTTAATTGTATCTATCATACCTATACTCAACTGTCATTAGTTTGTTTCTTCGTATTTATTTTTTAATTTTTTTTACATAATTATCTAATTTAAATACGCCTTTTCTATTTGCCATTCGTTGTAAAAACAGTTCTTTGCGCAAAAAGGTTGCCTAAAAGCAATCGCTTCCAGAACAATAAAACCGCCTATTGTACCTTTTATATAATTTATTTCATTTCATTTTCATTTTAAAGTGTATTGGTGTACAATAAAGAATATATTGATTTATTGATTGATTGTTAGAACTTCTTTAGCCTTAGAGTACGTGTGAGTGGGCACCACCTTCTCACCTATTTCTTTCATCCAGTAGAAACACGGCACGGCTGCCGTGTCCGTCCTGAGAGATACGAGCATAGAGAGCCAATGTAATTACATACCAAAAGGCAATCCGCTTTATTGTGTCATTACTCACTGATAACAACGCACCTGTAGCATTATCTTTTAAAGTTGGTTGCAAGTTGTTTAAAATATCCAAAGCATTAATCTCAACTATTGCATCTTTATGTGGCTAACTTCAGTCCTATCTTATAACCGGAGGTTTTTTTATAGAACAGGATGACAGACGATCACACAGTCCACCTGATGGTTAGTGGACGCTGTGACCCATAGACATCTACATCTATTCTCAATTAAGAATTAAAATGCAGATGCGTTTTCACCCCTGAAGACTAAGATGTAATGCCTCGTTTCCAGTAAATAGGGTCTCCGGTTATCATACGAAACACAGCAGCATTAAGCTGCTATTTTACGCCGGTATTCTGTGAGAGCGTGCTCCTTCCCCGGTTGAACCGACCCATTTGTGCTACAACCATAATATAGCTGCTGCGTGGTTCTACAACGTATGTAAAATTATTCCAGCCCGACAACAGTTAGCATAAATTTTTAAATTATACCTTCAGTCATTCTTATATTTTACTTAGTTAACGTGATCAATAATAAGAAAGAAATTGTAGGAAATACCATTGTAAAAGAATTTCTTTAGATCGAACACAAATATTCTGTTACATATCACAATCAAATATTCATGTAGTGTAATGGTACTTTTGTATATATAGTGTAGTGATAGGTACCAGGGTAACAATTGATTGGCAAATTTCATGAATTATATTAAAATTTTAGGGTGAACGAGGTGAGAAAGGAGATGCAGGTCCCATGGGATTACCGGTTAGTACTACTTGATGTATTTAATTTATTCATAATTCCACAATAAAACACACAAAGAACTTATAACTAAAGTAAGGTGGTATGAAAGCAATGGTAAGTACGAAATAAAATATGGTGGTTTATGGAAGAAAGAAAGTAAAACGATATATGAAATAAGAATAGGATGGAAGTTGGTCGGGCATGTGGATAAGCTTGTGTACTTAGGATGTCTGTTTAGCAGAGCTGGAAAACTTAATAAAGACGTAGAACGATAGGCGAGGATATCAGAATGTGACAAAAATGCACTTATAGTAGCAATACACAATGTTTTCTTAGACCTTAATACATGGTAGTGAAAATTAGGTGTGAAAAAGAAGCGTGAGAGTAAATTAACCCATAGATATGTGGTCATTAAGAAATAGGTTAGGAGTAAGTCAGAATTATAGAATGAGAAATTGTGTGATAAGAGAAAAGTTTGGTTTGCAAGGTGTTGTGACCGGGATTATTAAGGAATGCTTCAGTGATTTGGACATGTTATCATCATTTTCCATTATGTACAAGTATATAAATACTATGATATTGTTAGAATGAATGAGGAGAGAGGGACAAAGCAGATTTATGCTGCAGGAGTGAGGGGCAGAGTCAGCAAGAGACTCCCTAGAAATTTTGCAATATTTATATTTTTTACATAAGGAGAGGCAAACGAGCATGCAGCTCACCTGATGGTAAGTGATCACTAACGCCCATGAACATCTGCAACACAATTTCGTGACATATTGAAGATGGATTAAGTTAAGAGTACCCTTAATCGACGAGCTTGTATGCGTAGATATATGGATGTGAAAGAAGCAGGAGAGGTATCCTAAGGTCGTGGCAAATGGAAGTGCCTTGTCTCTGCCTACCCCTTTGGATGACGGGCATCAAAGGTTGTGCAGATAAAATATAATATTATTTGTATTTAACTTTCTTCTGGTTACACATTGAAGCTTTTGATATTTCAGTATTTTTATAAAACTTTTGCAAATATTTACACAGGGGCCCGTAGGCTTGCCGGGCGAACCGGGCATGCCGGGCGAGGCGGGTACTCCGGGTCATCCGGGCGACACGGGACCCCGGGTGAGTAAGACTCATTTAAACCACTAACCGAGCTCTGTAGTGTAGATGGACCGGTTTTCCGCATGATCGTTGACACGCAGTCGCTCGCTCCGCGCCACTGCGTGACGTCACTGTTGCCAACCTTACTATACCAGCTAGTTAGCGCGATAACATGCCAGACTACCTAATTCCACTATCCCAAAATTTGCCAAATTTCTGTAGAGTTTCAGCGATATAATATAGTATATACCTATAATGTTCAAGCAGATCTCCTCCTATTTCATTCCATAATGAATGTTATCAGCAGAAACAATTTTTTCTTCAAACAGCTTAAACTCTTTAAACTTCAAAGGAGAGGAAAAAACAATATGAGAAAAAGTTAAAAATATGAATGGAATGGAAAATATGAATACAATAATATTTATTTTTTGACTAATGCTACTTGGTCACCATTCAGTAAACCCTTCGAAAATCAAACAAAAATATTATACGTTAAAGGCCGCGTTTCAAGAAAATGAACTAAACAACCCTATACATTTGCATAGTAAAAACAGAATAGTAGGCTATCTTCTAAGAAATGTACCGGACGCCGCTAATATGTGTGCGTGCCTGGAACAGGACAGTACGGACTCGTACGCACGGGCCACAATACTCACACAACGACACGTGCTAAGTCGGAAAGGTCTGGCCAAGTCGAGGACGCCCGCCACTGCACTCCGCAATTACCTTTGCTTGAGACTTTGTTGACTTTTAATAAAATTTTGCTTGCAGTCTTTTTTCGTTTTATTTTCTCTTTTGTAAAATAAATTAATATATGCGTTTGTTTAAGTAAATTGTCTTTTCATTAATAGGTTATATTACTATATCTTTTCATAGATACAAACCTCTTAAGTACATTTATTATCATATCACATCAGATCTCATTAATTTTAAACATTAAATCTGAACTGACACCATATGTTCAGTGTTAATTTACCCGTATTTTAGTTATTTGGCATTTACTATAATCTAAAGCTGGATTTTTTTAACATTGAGTCTATGAGAGGAAACTATAGAAATGATTAACAAACATGATGCATCGGTACGTATCCGTATGTATTATGTTTGTAAATATTATAACTACTTATATTACTAAATGAGATTTAGTTGTTAAACAAAAATACAGTGACAACCCTGCAACAATGGGCATTTAAGTCTCGGGTGGCATGGGAGTTATCCTACTATTCTGTGTTTACGTTATGACGTTACGTAATCTAATATTTAAAAATTAATATTTATTTGTTCGTATTTTATGCGCTGCCATAGCGTTTATTAGCTTGCGGTAGAACTTTGTAAACATATTTGTTGCACTTCCGCGAAGGGTATAGGCATAGTTAAACCTGGTAGGTGGAGCTGTTGCAGAATCCAGATATCACCAGTGTGAAGCCGGGACAAATTGCTAGTCTAATATACAAAAAATATTTTTTGTTTGTTCGTATTTTATGCGCTACCATACCGTTCATCAGATTGCGGTAAAATTTTGTCAATATATTGCTTGCATGCCCTCGAAGCAGGACTGTAGCTAAAGTGGAATTAGAGGTAGGGCAGCATTGGTTACAGGTAGGGCGGAAGTAAAATTACAAAATGATCATTAATTGATCTGCCCTCGAAGCACGGGCTCCCAAATCTACCACCATGTATATCACTGACCTCTAGTCAGTGATGTACATTCAATAGCTATTCGTAAACAAATAATTTCTGTGACAGAACATGAGCATGGATTTAAGAACTATTAAATCCTCAATGATGAAGAACAAAACAAGATGGTTGAACTTCCAAATTTGGATGTAGACATTCACATCTCAGTGAGAGCGAGTTAATAATTAATTGTTGGGTGGGGTGATACGAGTAAATAAATACGACTAAAATACCATTTAGATCATATTGTTTCTGCAAACTTAATATAATAATTGACTAAATTAAAAATAATAAAAATATTTAAAACAGCAGAATTCTACGATTCGTTCAGATCAACTGATTTTGTTTTGTTTTTAAGCTAGAAATACCATATCAGCCATTTTCTCATGACCCATTGACAACCCTTAAGGCATATTGATTGTAGTTCGAATTGAAAACGTAGATTCACACACTGCAGTGTTACATCCTATGGTCGCCACAGATGCAAAAGGTTCATATGTATATTTGAGTGCCCCTCGTTGCCTGTATCCTATTCTCAGATTTGCCGCAGTCGTCGCAGACGTAGCCTCTTCCAGAATTTGGTTACACATTTAATTTGATCTTAATTTTATAATTTCATCTTCGACACAATTTATGATTGTTATGACGTCTTTCAATTATGCGCTTCGGGCTTGCAAAGCGGCGTCCGCAGGTTGTAGCGTGGATAAGATTTTTTTGGCCACAACCATGGTCATTCGGAATTCCAGATCAAGCATGACTTTTTTTAATACCGATACTCTTGGCTATGTCATCATCGTTGAATCTGCCATTTATAATTTCTTTCAAAGTTTGCCAAATCGATGAATAATTATCGTATACAACTTTTGTAACTGCCAAATGTCCAGATCAGTGTTATTCGAGGAGTCGGCGTATCCTTGTTCAACCATATAATAGTCAAAAAATAAACGAATGAAATAGTTAAATATAATCTGAGATAGTTTTGATGACTATTAAGTGCAAGCGATGGTAGTGAATTTTTCGGCTCAATTTATTTTCTATCTAGTCGCAACTCCTGAAACTTTCCCACTAATTACACTTACGCCATCATAGCATTGGCTAAGCGTATAAGAGGGGTCAATGTTATTTTCCGTAATGGTATTTAATGTTGATTCCGTGAAATTGGCTGCATAAAAGTTTTCAGTAGTCTTAACCATCAGCAACGACTCATTAACGACACCATCCTTGACGTAACGTATTGCTAATGCAATATTTTCACGGTTTTTTTAACTCTCGTCCCATCTTCAATTAGAATAAACCATTTTACGTCAGATTCATTCATATCTTTGAATATGGAACTTCGTATTGCTTGAATTATTTGATTTTGAATTTCAGGTAAATTTCCTACACAGAGTTTAGAAACTGGAAAATGCCACTGATTCTACAACTGGGTTTCCAAAACATGTAAAGTCTAGACATTACGTGAATTCTATCATTGAAGTAATACAATTTCTAATTATCAACAAATTAGCTTTGAGTGAAAATTAAATTTTGGAAAAAGAAAAAGAGCAAGGATTATTTCAGAATTTATTTGAACACACATGTACAAAATGATTCAAATTTAAACGAGGTTCTCACTCATATACCACAAGACGCAAAAACTAATCAAAAACAAAGGCCCTGTTATGTATTTTGGATATGTGTCTAAGACAACTTGTTTTATTGATTCTCCGATTTGTTGAATATCAGAAGGAATACCATAGCTAACATGACCAACATGTGTTGACGAACCTGTTGTCATTGAACTTGGAGTATCGATTGTACTTTGTGTCCACCTGTTTTGAGCAGTGAGGTTCTTCTTGGTCAATTTGCTCTTCAACTCTTCGTTTCTTTCCAAAGAAAGCCCGTCTATTAATCGTAAAATCAATGAATCTTTAATTTATATCAATTAGCAATAAAAATAACAGTTGTATCGTTTTTAGTCTAAAACACTCTTTACCGTACACTTCACTTGACCAAACTACAATAATAATCCATCTCTAGTTTATGTTTGTTTTAGTTCAAAAGGGGATTTCCCGTACCGGAATCCCCTATGCAACACAGACTATATTCCCTAATACCTCGGTTTGCTTTAGCAAAAGTTTACTTTACAAAAGTTTCCTTGAATTTCCGTCAACTTCGGACTTTCCATTTTTTACGACAATTTAAATACAATTTGCTATTGAATCTGACGTAAATTTACTTGTTTATTGCCCGAATTAGAATGCAAATTCACTTCAAAAGTTGACTAGAAAAAAGTTGTTGTCAATATTCAAATTTTATGTCATTTTATTGTTAATTGACTTGAAAAATTATTAATTATTTTTACCGTAAAATTGTAGACAATTTTATGTATAGATTTGCTTACCTTCTGAAATGGTAAGAATAAACATTAACGATCTTTTTTCGTATAAGTTACCTTTAAATAGAAGAAAAATTTACCGCAAATTTTTATTTTCAACTTTTGCTGTCAAATTATCGGCAAATTCGGGCAACAAATTTTTGGTAATTTCAACATCAAATTACCGTCAATTTTAAGCTAAAGTGGCTATTAGGGTTATAATTAAATACACCCATCACTTCATGTGATTGCGCTTCAAAAGCCTACATACAGAAAAAATAATTATTGTAATAGGAAATGAATGTCACAAACTGTGGTATGTTCGGAAAAGCTTAGATACCTACCGCTACAATTTTTTTTAATCTTAAACAATGACAAACAATTTAATTATAATAATTTATCTTAGTTTTAGGTATTTTTAAGGTAGGGCATTATGACTTCAAGGGAGGGCATTGCCCCACAATGCCCCCCCCCCCAGCTACGGCCATGCCCCGAAGGTTATAGGCATAGTTGGACCTGGTAGGTGGCGCTGTTGTAGAATCTAGACGTCATCGATATGTGCGAAGCCGGGGCAGATCGCCAGTATTTTAAAAAGTTACTAGTAAAAGTAATAATTTAACCTACCTTTATAAACTGTACCCATTTAACGCATTTATTTTCGCGCTCGCGCGCTCTGTATGTGATTTAATTCACAACGATTTTGTCGACCGAGTGACCCTTAGGAATGTGTGTGTGCGTAGTAGAATAGTAGGCGTTCGATTTTTATGATTCACAATCGTGGAATAAAACTAATTTAACGGATTCTATCGAGTTTTATTTTAACCTTTTTATTTTTTATTCCTGAAGCGCGGCGACCAGGTGATTATTGTCACAGATCTTTTGTGCTCTATGAAACAAAGATTTTCCCACGGTAGCTAACTGTAAAGGATGTTGGTGACATTTACCTTTTAAATATCGGTTAATATGGGTCTTTTTTCTATACACAGTATGACCGATGGTGTTATTAGGTTTTCGAATGACTAAAACGTCTAGGAAAGCTAAAGAATTATTTGCTTCTAACTCCATAGTGAATAGAATTTTAGAGTTTATGGAGTTAAGGTGGTCTAAGAATGCAGTAACTTTGTCTGATGGTAAAATTGTGAAAGTGTCGTCTGCGTACCGCTTGTAGAATCTAGGACACACAGGTGCAGAAAGGAGGGCTTTCTCTTCGGAGTCCTCCATGATTTTATTGGTGACAATGGGAGATATAGGTGCGCTACAACATCTACTTACATGTAGAACTCTTCCTTCCACAATATATAGCCAGTTGTGAGGCAATGTCTGAGTAGTAGCATTTGTTTTATTCTAGCTTCCTTGTCACAATTGAGATGTAGTCTTTATTAGGTTGGCATGTAAAAACTGACTGGACATCAAAACTGACCATAGTTTCACTGTCGGCAAGATGTATGTCTTTTATCTCACTGACAAAATGGAATGAATCCTTTGTTTGTGTTCTTGTGTGTCCTCTCAGTGGTGACAATATTTGTGCCAAGTGTTGAACCAATTTATATGTAGGTGAATCATTTGGCTCACTATGGGACATAGTGGAGCGTTCGGTTTATGTATTTTGGGTAACCCATACAACTTCGGTGGTGTGTTACATGATAGTATTATCGAATTTACGTCGAGATTTAATTTTTCGGAGTATTTCTTTATTAGATCGCTAGTTGTTTTAAACACAACGGTGGTAGGGTCTGTTTTGACCTTTTTGTACGTACTTGCGTCTCCAAAAAAAATTTTTTTAACATTTTTGTCTGTCTGTCTATCTTTTTGTTTCGTCTTATCTCCGAAATGGTTGGACCGATTTTTAGGGGATTTCCACACAGCTGAAGTTATAAGGAGTAGGAGTATGCATCGGCTACTATTATTTGAGAAAAATAATTAATGTTTTGCTCAAAAAAATATTATAACACATGAAATGTAATTCACGGGGAACAGCTTGTTAGCTAGCAGGTTGGTTGGTAAGTTGGCAGCAGTGAACACAACGTCACTTAACGTGAACACTAACGCACTAACCCGGGCGGTGTGGGCGCAGGACAACCGCTGGCCCGAGTTCGCGCGCACGTAGTACCGCGCCGGCGCCGCGCCGAGCCCCGCGCCCCGCGCTCCGCTCCCGCCGCCGCCCTACTGAATTGTAAACTTGTATCTACGCTGCTAGTCCTAATTTGTTCTAAGCGATCTACTCTAAGACGTTACCAAATGTAGACTGTAAGTGTTGCAAATGTGTATAAAGATATTTTTTTTTACTCGTAATATACAGCCAGTAATTTAAGAGTACTTTTTAAGTGATCTATGTATGTACGATTCCTGTGTTCTGTGTCATTTTTAAATATTTTTTAACCCAAAGACTTCTATGTATACTACTGGACCGACAGTTCAGAACAAAACTGTGACCAGCTGCGGACTGCACGAGCGCCAGCTGCACGGTAGATAGCCACGTAGTTGTATTTTCATTTACGACTGTTGATGTTTTTAGGCAAATAGAAATGCAGTTATATCCTCATCTAAGACTAAACTGCAAATCACGTTGACGAAATGCGCACATAAATAACTACAGCATTTTCTTAGTCACATCAAACAAAACCAGTGTTAGATTGTATAAACCGATGTTAGCGGTTTACGAAATAAAGAACCAGTCTTCTCGCTCGCTTGTAGTCGAATAAAAAAGCTATGGAGAATTGAATGTTACTTAATGCGCAATTTATTAGTACCGTAGTGCCCGTCTAGTGGAAGTCTTCGCTGTTACCCATCTTGTTTGTTATTTGTGTGTTATTTATTACCTTTATTCTATTAATCTCTGTAGGCTTCATTATATCGTCTACTTCTTTTTTACATATCTAAAATCTGGCTTGAACACAGGAGTCAGACATTTGGTATTTCCATCGTATTTAATCCTCATCTCTGTTCTTTGTAATTAAATAATTCTTCAATTAAATTGTCTGTAAGTATTAAGCATTCATTACGAAATAAATAAAAATCAACGTGTATTTATAAATATATTTACTAAAATTTAATGTTACAATCAATTATAACCTATCTATCAGAGATACTATTTTGAAAGAGATATCTTATTTGTAAAGATAATGAAACCTACATACATTACGTGCGTCAGCGTATGCATTACCTGTACTGTGTGAAGGGCTCTTAAGAGTTAATCGCCGTATGTCAGTATTATAGTGTAAAGTGTTTGTAGTGGTGCGAGTGTCAGAGCTTGGGTTGAGCTTTCCTCCGTGCTGAGTGGAGGAAGTCGGCTGCGCCCGACCGCTCCGTCCACGTCCGCTCGATATTCCCTCCCTTGTATTATCTGTCCTTTTTCAATTGTTCTCTAATTATTGTATGTAATTTATTATATTTATCTATATTTAATATTAACACGAATGTACAAAATTGTATTGACTCCTAGATTTAAGTGCCGGGTTTGTTAAAGATGTGAAAACTCTCACGTTGGCGCGTGCCGACCTTAGTATATTATATTCCTTCCTACTCTATCATTGTATCGGATTCTTCTGTAACTACTCTTGTATTGTATTGTATTGATTATAAATAAGGTTTAGTTTTTTTATAAAATGGAAGTTGTCATTTGTACCATATGTCACGAGAGCATTAAATATTGTTGTTCACAGATTATTTTCGAGAAAAATAAATTATTGCATGCTATGCATATTGGTCTTTCCATTCTTTACATATTCCTCTGCGGTTTCGAACTGTCCACACGTTGGGCCTGCGCCTTTTTGCATGTCGGACTGCGCCCAACTCGTGTAATTTCTGCCCGAACTCTGCGCCCAACTCGTTAGCCTGCTCAATTACTTCAACTCTATCGTATTTTCACAAATCTTTGAATGTTCTTCATTAAAGCTCGTCTAAATGTTTCTAATTGCATATAAGAAATATGTCTCCGTGGAGATACTTTAAGTGGCAATTGGATACGACAATGTTAAAGAGAACGCAAGTATACGCTATGAATGCAAATATAAACAAACGGAATATCAGTTAATACAGAAAGTTTATAATGTGCTGACGTGTACGTTGTCCGCAGGGCCCGCCCGGACTCGACGGAATGAAAGTAAGTAACCTTTAACTTAATACGTCCATCATTTTATACTTACTACAGAAAATGTTTATTTTTCCTAAAGTTAACTACAATATATGAAGTTTCTGATACATAATTTGCTACAAATTTTAAATTCATATATAGATCGATGACAAAATGCATATTTGTCCAGCACAAAGTAAGCGTACGATATTCGGTGAACAAAAACTATACTTTATTTGAAACGTTTTTGCTTAATACCAGAAAATCTTAAGAAGGAGCTAAATAAAAATCTAGCCGAATTGAATTCAATAACACACCTTTCACGTTATCGACAAAATATTATATTGTTATTATTTAAAAAACAAGAACTCGAATATCTGAATTATAGTTTTTGCATGTGCAAATTTATTCGGAACATATATATATATATTCTTGTGCATCAAAATTGTGTCCCAAATACCATAATTTTTCCAATATGGCTTTAAAATACTTATATCTCTTAGATGAAAGATAATTTGGCACGTGTTTCAGGGCGCGCAGGGCGAGCCGGGCGCTAAGGGCGAGCGCGGCGACCCCGGACTGCCCGTACGTGACCACCTACTCTGAGGCACTTTTCACATGGCATGGCAAGCTTTCATGTTTGCTCATCAATATGAGTTTTGTACAATTACAAAACTTCTTAATTTGGCACGGCACAGTGCCTTGCTGAAAATCGTGTCCATGAGAAAAGGCCTCACAATTTACCGGCATGTACTTACCCTCTGCTGCTATTACTAATATGTCGTGTTCCTCTTTCAGGGCACTGACGGCATTCCCGGACAGGAGGTCGGTACTCTTATTGTTACTAGCTGTTAGTGAACTCAACCAGTAGTAATATCCTATTTTCCATCTGTAGGGTCCGAAAGGCGACAAAGGCTACAAAGGAGAACCGGTAAGTGTGAATTTCCCTATTTCAATTCGCTTGCCATTTGCATTGGACCGGTCTATCGCTAATTCCTCAACAACAATACCATCGTCCATTTTGCACGAGCTACTAACAATTTATTAACGTAATGCTAAAATTATATGTTACGTATCTTTACTTGTACTCCAACAAATGAAATTGATCAAAGGCTGATAATTTAGTAGCATTTTTTATAGAATAGGGGTGACAACCGAGCACACAGTCCACCTGATGTAAGGGGATGCTGTCGTCCATAGAAATTTTCATCTACCATAGATTAAGAATAAAAATGCAGATACGATGTCATCACTGAGGACTAAAATGGAATGCCTTTTTTCCAGTAAAAGGATCTCAAGACTCAGTCTCAGTCAAGAAGACCCATCAGTGCTACAACTATAATATAGCTGCAGCATGGGTCTTGCACAGAGCCTGCTCTGGACGTTTAATTTTGTAATTTATAATAAAAATTGCGAGAAATGATTTTTATCTTTGTGTAACCAGGGCCCTGGCGGTAAACGTGGACGCAAAGGTGACAAGGGCGATCGTGGAGAGCAAGGTGTTCCCGGGCTGGACGCGCCTTGCCCACTCGGACCCGATGGACTTCCTCTGCCCGGCTGCGGTTGGCGCCCAGCCAAGGTGCGATACACATGCATGCACCTCACTATATCTTAATAAGCAATACGTAGCTGTTAGTACATGACCTAATGTTGTAACAATGCATGTGGTTTTCTTGAGTAATAAACTCTTTTGCAAAAAAACGGGCACCTAAGCAAAGAAACAATTAACAAGAAATAACTTTCATCAGTTTTAACATAACATTTTGATTAATTAATGAGAAATAATGTTAATGTTCAAAGCGCTAGTAGTGTAAATGCTCACTAAGTGTGTCTTTTCTTTGATAAAGTAAAAGCAAATAAAAGTTTAGTATGAAGTGTGACCCACTCTTACTGAAATCACATCTTGCATTCGTCTGGGCTTGCTAGCAAGTATATCTCTTATGGTTCTTGCGAATTACATTCTTTAGCTCTCTGATGGTCTGCGGAGCTGGCTGCACTGATCTCACTCATCGCTTCAGAACGTCCTAGACTTGCTCTATGGGATTTAGGTCGGGACTTCGAGCTAGATAATCGAAATTTCCAAACCTCTAGCATATACGCTTCACCCCGCTAGATGTGGGTGCGAGCGTTGTCGTCCATAAAAATCAAGTTTTCGCCAAGAGCGGCCAACGCGGGTTGTCCATGAGGAATCAGAACTTTCATTATGCGTAGGTGTTTAGTTAGTTAACTCCATACGATCCTACGAATTTATTCCTCTCAGAAACATTACAGAGCTCCAACCACAATGTGTGATTTCTTCACAACATGGCTCTACAATGTCATATCAGTATCATGTTCAAATAATTAAAACCTTTTTCGTACTGAATTTTTTTCAGCCAGGAATAAAATCAAAACTGCCCATTTTTTCTTGCAAATGAGTGTATATTAAAATGTTATTAGAGCTTTTACAACTAATATTAGCACCCTGGAAGCCTTGCAACGACACCGCACTTTTGTAGATTTGATAGAGTTGTATCGCGTTTATTAGTTGCTAGCACTCATTGTAAACGTGCAGTCTGTAAGGATAGGTCGGTAATTATTCCTGTCGCGAAGCAGCAGTGCATCAATTATTGCGTTTCAATTAGATTTTAATTTATTTAAATAAAAATAAGACTAACAAATGAGCACCTGATGGTAAATGGAGCTGTGGTCGACACACAACATTTAGATCTATCGTCGATTAAAAACCAAAATGCTGATGTGATGTCACTGTCGAGGACGAAGATGGAATGTCTCGTTACAAATAAAAACGTTTCCGGTGCCCGTACTCCATAAGTAACACAGCAGTATTGTGCTGCTGCTTAGAAAAACATGATGGTGTTCTGTGGCAGCGTGCTCCTGCTCTGTTCGAGCTGACGCATTCGTGCTTCAGCCACAATACGTTGTAGTTTAATAGTAACAATACATCTGTAGATATCAGAATATAATAGAATTTTATTTTCAAGATAAAGTATTACATAATAATGATAAAATTATTTTTTTTTTATTTAACGCTGGTTCGGAAAATACATCTGTCCTGGGAAAAACTAGCAAGAAACCCAGCGAGATTATTTTTTAAGCATAAATTGGAAACGAGGCATTGCATCTTAGTCCTCACGGGTGACAACGCATCTGCATTTTGATTCGTAATCTAGGATGGATGAAGATGTCTATGGGCCAAAGCAACCACCAGGTGGACTGTGAGCTTTTTGTCACCCTGCCCTATAAAAAAAACTTTACAATAATTTTGTACAATTTTTTAAATGAATTTTAATAAAACCAGCATGGTGGCGATCACCTCATTTCCAGAGGTTATCTTTATCAATGTATTCCCCGATAATATAATAACCCTTTTTGTACTATTTTTGTTTATTGAAACTTTTAAAATTGCTTATTAACAAACTTCGAACAATTTTATTTCTTATTGTTTGAATTTGGCTGCAGTGTTGCAGTCAACGCTTGCAGCTATCTCAGTACGTAGCCATTAGTACACTAGCTAGTCTGCTAGTCTGCTAGCTCGCTTGACCTACACCAAAGTTTAAAAACATCACATTTGGGGCTTTATAAGTAAATACGTGTTGCGGGCTATGCGTTGTGAGTTGTGAGGGCTCCGGGGCGGGTGATGCATGCACGGTGTGGGTGTGGCGCGGCAGGTGTGGGAGCCGCGCGAGGAGCGGCCGCCGGGCTCCGAGGAGGAGGCTGAGCTGGAGCCCGAAGCCGAGACCGAGGCTGACGCCGAGGAGTATGATGCGCGCGAGGACGAGCTCGAGCCCACGCGCGACTACGACGACTACAACGACAACTCACACCACGAAACACATCGCGAATGAGCTCGCGACGCTCAGGTGCTCGTGCTTATAGCCAAAATCAGTATTTGCATCATTATCATCATCATCATCATTACAGCCCATCACAGGTCCACTGCTGAATGAAAGCCTCCTCCAAAGAATACCACAAAAGTCCCAAGCACCTGCATTCATCGACTTCCATCTAGTGTGGGGGGGCACACTACACTGTCACTAAATCAATTTGTATTTGACGTATTACAGCGGCGCCCTAAGATCAGTTTTACAACACGAATAAGTACATATTAAGAGTGACACGCGTTCTTATGGCCAGCACGCCTTCTAATTGCGTCACATCATCATTGCAGTATATCAAATGTCACTACTGAACATAGCTCCCCCAAAGGAGCGATATTGGCGATAGTGGTGATAGTGGCCCTGCCAGACAGGCGGCTTGGCAACTGCAGGCTGTATTGTATTGAGTTGTTATCAGGAGGATGCTGCCGCCCTGCTCCACTTTCCTGCTGCCACGTGCCACGACACTCGCGGATGTCGACTCAATGCCACATAATACAACTTCTAATAAAAAGAACTTCTGTTAGTTGTTAGGGACTTACGTTTGATATTGATAATTGTATACCTAATTAGCTTAGTCAAGTAGTACCCAATGCCATAGGTACATGTACATAGGTGAAATGTTAGTTTCCGACTCGACTACAGCTTTTGATTAATATGGGATTGTATTTCATCTTGTGCATCAGTTTAGTGAAACCGCCGAGCAAACATTATAATATTTTTGCAATATCCATCTTTTTTAGATATCTAGTTGATAATAGTAATATTTAAAAAAAGATTACACAAAATACGACTTATGAAGTCCGAGTTTCTTTTTCTAAACGTCTAACTGTTTTTGTTTGTGTCAAAAAATTTTTACAGAGGATTTTCTGTAATAATTAGATATTTACTAAAAGGTGGAGGGAGAGTTTTTATCTTTATTGCAGTCGTAAAGAAATCGCGTTAATTTATTTTTCGAGTGATGGAGAAACATTTGTTTGGGACAACTTCAGTGAATATATTGTAATTACATATTAAAATTTTAAAACATTTAAAGGATAATAAAAATTTATAATTACCCTTTGATGCTATTAATACATAATTTAATTAATATATAATATGATATCTGATAATGTGGGATTTTTTGTTTGAACATTACATAATTAGTAGCAAATTAACGGCATGTATGTTTGGACTTTAATCTGTGAACTCTTTGGCAACGGTGTAGCTGTTTTAAAAATGTGCTATTTAAAAAAAAAAAAGAAATACTAGTAACGCTATTAACATTACTAATACTCACGTTGACCTCAAGCGTTAGTACAAGTACGTAGTACTATTATTTATTCTGTGGTACAAGCAAGCTTAAAATGTTTGCGTTACGAGTGGTTCACGACAGTAGTCGAATGATAGATTTGAACTCACGACTTCACAATTTGCATTTGCAACTTGCATTTGTCCTATCCTCAACCACTAGGCTACTGCCGCTTTAATATATTTGCAATATCAAGACATATATTTTTAGAGATTTATTTATTTTTCACAGGCAGGATTATTGTTTTGAGCTGCTTCCTGTAGCTTTTAATATTTTGCGACCAATGCTCGTTATCAAGAAGATGCTGTCCATGTTCCGTTTCAGTTTACTTCTGCCGCCTCTTACGACACACGCGGGACGATGTGGGGCAGTGGATACGCCGCCAGTGCTCAGCAACTCTCGTAGACTTCCACATGAGTGTCAACTAAATCCAGTTATAAATAAACTTAAGTATTTTATACTACTGAGTGTACGTAATACGATTATCAGTAAACAGTGCCCACACACAATTAGGTAATAAATTAGATGTTAAAATATGAAAATATTTTAGTAAATTTTATTTATTTTATATAATTATATATTATTTTATATATATTAAACTTTAAATGTTTGTATATTTAGGAGGCGATGCTACAGTGGGTGCGACGGAGACTGGAGCTCGCCGATGACAACGATGTGCGGCTTTGAGCTAGAAATGTGTGAATATCTTGGAAATTCCATTCCACTTAGTGACGTGCATCATGTGCGTCATGATGCACCACCATTACATGTTCTCGCACATTTATTGTACATATAAACAGCTATATTACAACACGACTGGACACGGCCGCCACGCAACAGGAAAATTAACAATTATTTCTACATCGTAATTAGCAACGCTCGACATTTGCCACGGACCGATAACACTAACGCGGACTTATGGAATAATTACTCTACTGAACCATACAAACGCATATATAACGAATTAGATAATTACTTCATCAACCACGTGCAAGTCGAGCCGTCGAGTGCCACAGATCAGGATCGATTTATGGATTCATTTTTAATCTCTACGTCAACTATATTTTATTTGTATCATATTATTATAGAACAATTTTCATATCACAAGTACAAGTGACAAACAAATACGACGTAAGTATTATCTGTAAATATACCAAAATAATCAAATTTAATTTTAATGGTTTAGGTAGTAACACAAAAGATTTTTCAGTTTGTATCTAATGCCATTAACAATGTGTATATAGATATAGTTGCGTTAAAGGAAACTCGATATTTTCATGTACAAATATTTGTCATTTATTTAAGCAACTTGACATCATTTCCCTATTTATTATAATGGCGCTGTAAATATTTCTACTCTCAATAAGACATCTTAGGTAAAAATATAAGTTGACAATAAAATATATACATAGAAGCTGATATTTGTTTTATTTATTCACTTACACGCGGGTTAGTTTACTAAATATTCACAAATTATTCAAAAGCGAATATTGAATTGCATCATTTGCGTCTTGGAGTATGCCATCATACGTAAAACATGTAAAAATGCATAGCGGAAAAACCAACTACATTTCAGCCGGATGTAAAAAAAATTTGTTGGATACGTACACACATCAATCACCTATCTTTCAATTTAGCGAACTACTATTGCAAATCCTCCCTACCAAAGCAGAAGGCTCATCGTGTCTATAGGACACAAATGTGAGTGCAAGCACAGGTGCGCTCACCGTTCCCTCGCTCTCATAATCCGTTAGGGAAATCAGGCGCCAGGAACAACGGCTTCACGTGCTTTCCAAAGCATGGTGATGAAACACCGCCAACTCCCTGACTCCCGGCCGAGAATTTCTTGAAAGCAAAGCCAAATAACTAGTCCAGGCACAACCGGGATACGAACCTGAGACCCCACGACAAAGTCTCCACACCATTAACCAAGAAGGCAGTCATATGGGAAAAATACTAAGAACACGAAGGCATGCTAAACTGAGTACTTTGTTTTTAACTAAAATCGAACAAACTCAGAGACAATAACTATTGCGTAATTGCTGCTTTTTGGCTTCTATCTTGATAAAATCGGGGGACGCAATTCTTAATCTCAGGGGGTCTCTGTGACCGCTCAGGACAAGCGGCTACAGCAGGCAATTAGATATATATCTTCCGATAATATTCGAAATTTGTAATACCTATTCAAATATGTCCAAGTCGAAATCTACGCGATCGCTTTGGAACGGCGTAATATTGGTGCACACTACAATGTTATCGCTGTGTGCGTGTCAGGGCTAGCGCGAGGCTTGCCTTTAGTTGCACGAATCATTTTGATACTATTGGAACTAGAAGAATAAAAAAATAATTTCCACATAATGGCTTATATAGTGTCTAGAAATCGGAGGTTAATATATGGAAATTGTTTTATTCTTTTAGTAAATTGAAGTCGGCTTTGCATTTTCACCCTATTGAGTATATTATAATATATGTTCTAATTGAAAAATCTGTATTATATAAAATATATATCATTTGATGAACTTTTATTCTGTTTCATAATGTTAACATAATGCACCAAACTAACAATTTCATTAGTGTCGGCGGGGTACGAACCAGGATTGCTCGCGTTTACGGCGAGCACTTCGCCCTTGTGCTACTCAACTCAAGCACGGCTCATATCTTTTTTATGTCTTTGTTTAATCATAACGTCATCTCCACACTAGGAATTTTTCCTAAGTACATCATGGCGGCAGTTTAAATACATTAATTTCACAAGGACAAACATCCAGAACCGGAACAATTATTTGTAGGTTATACAAATTTTTGTTCCGTGTGGGATTCGAACCCGCGGCGCTCAGCGCTACAACTCATTACCAAGTCACTCCGCTACGGAGCCAAAGGTGAAAGCCAACGATTTTGTATTTTTACTAGATCCGAATTGCTTACGTTTATTACCCATTTCAAAAAAATATGTATGAAAATAAATTTAAATTTGCCACCATTACATCATTTAATATTTAAATATTGCCATTACCATAAACCACAGATTACCCCCTATTTATATACATATTAATAAACATATTTCAAAATTACTTACTACCTAAAATATCGCTTATAAAAGTCTCAATCGTTTAAAATGCTCGATGGTGCTATAGGTAGCTAGTTATAGTATAGTGTAGTATAGTCCTATCGGTGTATCAACGCGATCGCGCGGTGTCGGTGAGAAAAAGTAGTACATCCTATCGTTGGGATTACCCTGAGTGTACTGACTGACTGAATCGGACGGCGTCTGCGCGTGATGATTTATAGTATTTTAAAAATAATTATATAAATAATTGACAAAATAAAACGAGTTAAAACTTTTTTTGGTTTTTGTTTGGTTTTTAATATTTAACATTACATTTATTTTGATAAAATAATTAAAATAGATATGTTTATAACCAATACACGGAAAAAATTACATTGAAGTAAAGAGTTTTGGTGATTTTATAATATTAAATCGAAATATTTTCGTCGTTCGAGGACATCTGTTTTTGATGCCTCGGCAGCCTTGAAGGTACGGACCTGTCCATTTTATGGCTACGCGCAGACAGCAACGACCATCCCCGCGTCTACGGGTGCCTATATAGGTCCCATAGCAGTATTGCCGGTACAGACCGACTGATCGACCACGTCCAGATGGCTGCAGAATCCGTATAGGTCCGATCCGCAGAGA
This sequence comes from Parnassius apollo, assembly GCA_907164705.1. Lineage (NCBI taxonomy): Eukaryota > Metazoa > Arthropoda > Insecta > Lepidoptera > Papilionidae > Parnassius > Parnassius apollo. The sequence goes on from CAJQZP010000533.1 coordinate 1,979,570, forward strand.
TCGTGATACTTGGCGATTTTAACGCCCACCATGCTGAATGGCATGGTTCTCGTTTGACCGTTCATGCGGGTAGATCTGATTATGACTTTGCTTTGGCATATGGTCTGAAACAGCTGGTTACCTCACCTACGCGGATCCCAGATGTGGAGGCTCATGCACCTTCCCTGTTGGACCTTCTGACCTCTCATCCGAACGGATATCAGGTCTCCTTTGATGCCATTCTTGCCTCCTCGGACCATTGTCTGATCAGGAGTACGGTGCTCACGCTCCCATCGCGGTTGCGTACTGCAGGTTGCCGCCCTGTTTGGCATTATAGATCAGCCGATTGGTACAGGATGCGATCTTTTTTTGCATCCTACCCTTGGAGGCGGGTTTGCTTCTCGCCGGATGATCCCAGCGTTGTCGCTGATGTGGTGCTACAGGGAATGGAACTATTTATTCCATCATCTGTGGTATCTATCGGAGGCAGAACCCAGCCATGGTTTGGTCGCTCATGCAAAATTGCATTACATCATAAGCTGGAGTGATACCAGGCCTGGGCTCACGCATCGACGTCTCGGCATGTAAATACCAGCGTTCTTAAAAAGAAGTATAATTCTGCTTCCAGGTCCTTCAAAAGTGTCATTGTCAAGGCAAGGTCTCTCGCCAAGGCTGTCCAAGGGAACTTCTGCTATCTTCCATCTCTGCACAGGGAGGTTGACTCACTGGCCTACGCCACAGAGGACAAAGCCGATCTACTGGGCTCTCTTTTTGCGTCCAACTCGACTCTTGATGACGGGGGAACACACCGCCGACCATACCGCAGTGTGAGTACTCCATGCAGGATGTTGTTTACCCAACGCTCGGTAAGCAGAGCACTCCTCTCCCTGGACATCAACAAGTCGAGAGGGCCTGATGGCGTCTCTCCTATTGTGCTGAAGATTTGTGCTCCGGAGTTGGCACCGGTCCTAACGCGTCTTTTCCTGTACTCCTACTCCCTAGGCGTAGTCCCGAAATCATGGAAGACAGCCTTCGTGCACCCGATCCCTAAAAAAGGTAACCGCTCTGATCCGTCCAACTATAGGCCTATAGCCATTACCTCCTTGTTCTCTAAAATAATGGAATCTAATATTAAAAGCCAGCTCATGATGTAACTTGAGGATCACCAGCTGATTAGTGACCGCCAGTACGGTTTCCGTCGCGGTCGCTAGGCTGGTGGATCTTCTAGGTTACCTAACTCATAAATGGGCGAAGGCAGTAGAGTTCATGGGGGAGGTGTTGGCCGAAAGTTTGGACATAGCGAAGGCCTTCGATCGGGTTCAGCACAAAGCGCTTCTTACGAAGCTTCCTTCCTATGGGCTTCCCAAGAAATTGTGCAATTGGATCACTAGTTTTTTTGCTGATCAGAGCATCAAGGTCGTAGTAGACGGTGCTTGCTCCGATTACAATACCTTTAACGCTGGTGTTCCTCAAGGCTGCGTGCTATCACCAACGCTGTTTCTTCTGCATATCAATGACATGTTGCAAACCGGTAACATTCATTGCTATGCAGACGACAGCACTGGTGATGCTTTATACACCGACTGTGCCGATATTTCTCGGGAAAACGTCGCCGAGTACCGGGACAAACTTGTGTCTGAAGTCGAGACTTTGTTAAACAAAATCTCGGACAGGGGGCGACTAAATCTAGTCCAGTTTAATCCCCAGAAGACACAGGTTTGCGAGTTTATTGCTAAAAAGAAACTCTTCATCGTATTTCTTCAGTTTCAAGGCACTGCCCTTGTTGCCTCAGCCAGAATCGGAATCCTCGGCGTCGACATATCGAGTGACGTGCAGTTTCGTGGTCACTTGGAAGAGAAGGCCAAATAAAAGGCCCCTAAAAAGCTGGCCGTGCTCAGCAGAGCGGGACAGTATTTCATGCCGGCTCACCGCCTGCAACTTTACAAGGCGCAGGTTCGGCCGCACATGGAATACTGTTCCCATCTCTGCCGAGGCTCCCCAGTGCCAGCTGCTTCCATTTGGTCGTGGACCGAGCTCTTTCCGATCGGCCTGACTCACTGGCACTGCGAAGAGATGTTGCATCTCTTTGCGTATTTCATCGTATCTACCACGGGGGAGTGCTCTGAGAAATTGTTCGGACAAATTCCAGCCGCACAGTTTCACCTTCGCACATCGCGACAAAACTCGCGATACCATCCATACCAACTGGATGACTGGCGGTCAAACACTAAGCGATTTAAAAGAAGAGATTTTTCCGGACCGATATGACTTAGGGATCTGCAAGAAAAGAGCCTATTCCTTTTTAAAAGGCCGACAACGCATCTGCAATCCACCTTGGTGTTGCAGCTATTCAGGGGCGACGTTTGCACCCTCTCCTATAAAAAAAACACAGTCTGTACTCCTTACCTCTACACTCCATAGTCACACCCACACCGTACGTCAATAGGCGAATAATTATGGAGTGTTACCTCTACATTCCTGTTTTGTCGCTCGAATAATGGTTTGAAGTGGATTTTAATTGGTAAAAGTGATACGATTTTGTGAATTAAGTGTCCGCGACTAACTAACTGACTAACTATTAAAACGACGAAACAAGTGCTTTGGTATCGATATAAATCAAGTTATTTTAATCGCTTGTGCGCCTTATGAGCACGAGAGCACGAGAGGCTGTCATCATCAACTGTCACAAATGGTGTGTGTAAACGTTCAACTAAGAAACAGAAGGGAGGAATCGAGGCTTCTCTCGATCCGGCCTCCTATAACGCCTACGTTGGGTTCGGGGACAACGTATGTGATCTCCGCAACGGAGTAACACACAAGGGCGATAACCTCTTCCTTTTCAGCAAATAGGTTCAGACGGGGATTACGGGTCTTCCGAAGTCGTCCCGGTCCCAATGCCTTAATTCTTCGATGTGGACTGTATGGTGGAGCGTCGAGCCTAAGGTTGCCGAAGTCTAATTCCCCGGTCGAACCTTAAGACCTATTACGCGAGCTATTAATCTAAGTGGACTGTATCTACAAAATGTTTCTACACTTATATAAACGGCAACTATAGCATGCGGTACAATGCACTCGCTCTTCCCTAAAAACGAACTATTATTTGCCAAATCGATGAAAGGAATCCTGCTTGATTAGGAGAAAACAAAATTGGAGCGGGTTAAACACAGTTATATCAAGCAGGATATATTATTAGGATTATTGACTCACCGGGGTTCAGTCTTCTATGCTGTTGAGCACTATAGCTGCGACCTCTGGAACTTCTTCTGGACAGACACTCTGGGGCCCCAGAGGTACGTCGGGAGAGAAGCGGTGTGGTTTCAACGACGAGCGCGGCTGGAAGAGGGCGCGCGTCGGTCACGCGTGCCTTTTATCTTCGGTTGCGATGATTACGTGATATTCTAGAATCATCTTCTTTCCCCTCCCACCCCACCACCCCGATGTGTCGATAGGAGGGTATGAATGATATCGTTTTGGAAAGGGATAACCGATTTGGCAGCCTACCGTCAAATTAAATAAATACGAATGGTTTTCCGCGCAACCATCTCCCCCCGCCCTTGAAGGATTTCCTTCAAAAAATAACTAAAACAACTCGAGCTAAGATCAAACTAACAAAATAACTAACTAACGCTAAGATTACCTAAATTCAACTACAATTTCTAATCTAGAAAGCTAATTTAAATTATGGAAGAGGCAGGGGGCACAAACGGACAACAGGACGCAGGTAAGACCCAACCGTGGTCTTAACGCGAGCTACCCTAATTACTCCGTCGGAGCCGGGAAAGACCTCTTCGACAATTCCTAACGGCCAGTGGAGAGGCGGCGCATTCTCTTTGGTGAGCACAACTACAGTTCCTACAGCTAAAGGCTCAGTTGCTGTGTTTCATTTTTGCCGAGACTGCAAAGTATGCAAGTATTCCATCCTCCATCGTTTCCAAAACGATTGCACTAACCGGTCTAATAATTTGTGGCGTGCGGAAATGCTAAGTCTGTTCTCATCCATATCTACGGCGGGCAAATACTTTAAAGGCGTTAAATTTAAAAAATGTGCTGGAGTTAGAGCCAGCGGTTCCGAGGGGTCACTAGACAACTTACGACAAAGTGGGCGGCTATTCATTACGCATTCGATTTGAGCGAGCACCGTACTTAGCTCTTCGAAGGACAAAATTTTATCTCCTATTACTCGGTATAAGTGACTCTTTAGACTCTTAATATTAGTCTCCCAATTGCCCCCAAAATGACTCGCGGCTGGGACGTTCAGAGACCACTCAATGCGGTTCTCGGCTAGAATGTGAGCGAACTCCGAATTATAATCAGTATTGTCGAGTACGCGTGCGCGCTACGACATCCGTTACGCTGGCTCCGTATAAATTTCCTTTAAAATTAATAATATCGAAGTAGGATCGTAGTACTGATCAAATTTAAATATTTAGTGCATCTCCATAACAGTGCGTATATCAACAAGTACATTGTTAAGCTAAATAATTAAACTTATAACATATAAACATTTAGTGGTGACCTTTATGTGTAACAGTAATAGTGTGATAAGTTGTGGTATTGGGAGGTAGTTTCATTCTACCGTCTCATATCACATGTACACTATCAACTGAATATTAGAAGCCGTATTTCGCTAATTTAGACAATAACAAATTGGCGCATTGCGTCGTGCGCTTGGTCTACGAACCGCAGGACCCGACTTCAAATCCAACGCACCGAAAATAAAAATAAATTTTTCTACAAAATTTTAAATTTAAATTTTAAGATTAAGCAAAATAATTAGTAATGTCTTCCAAAAGTAAGTTTGAATGTTGTCATCGATTTCCAAACTCAACAGAAGTAATGTCGTGTTGCACATGCAAAAAGCGATATCATTACAACTGTATTTCTACAACCAAAACTTGTTACAATGAACTAACTGAGAGTTATAAGAGTACATGGCTATGTCCGATCTGCGCCAGACCAAAAAGCGACAACACTAATACTCCAATTAGAAGCTCCCTAAATCACACGGCTTTAGAGGAACACGCTAATCAAAGCTGCAACGTCACTCGTCGCGTAAAGGATAGCGAACGAAAAATAAAGGTACCTACTACTACGGCAGAACTAGATCTTGATAACGTTCGGTCTATAGTCAGAGAAGAAATGAAATCGCTGCTGGACGTGTTCAAGAAAAGTATACTCGATGAATTTACCGCAAAAACTAATGAAGTTCTGGCTTCAATCAATTTTCTTGAAGACCAATACGAAAGTATTAAAAATGACCTTTCGGCCAAAAACGAAGTGATTAAGTCGCTACAATCTGATAATAACATTTTACAGGCCACCGTAGGCGATCTGAAAACGAGACTTACATTACTTGAAAATCAATCCAGAGCCAGTAACCTAGAAATTCAATGCATTCCCGAACATCGATCCGAAAATATTGTCTCGACAGTAAAACAACTGGCCGCAACCGTTAAATGTAACATATCTGACACTGACATACAGAGTTGCAGCCGAATAATGAAGTTCAATAAGGAGAGCCCTCGACCACGCTCTGTAATAGTCAAATTCAGTAGCCAAAGAATCCGAGATACTTTTCTTGCAGCTACAATAGCTTTTAACAAGCAAGCAAAATGCAACGAGGACAAACTTAATACCAGCCACTTAGGAATTGGAGGAAAAAAATGTCCTATATACGTTGCCGAACACTTGCCACCGGCCACAAAGGCATTGCATGCAGAAGCACGAATCAAAGCCAAGGAACTTAAATACGAATTCGTCTGGATTAAGAACGGTCGAGTTTTTATGCGAAAAAGCAAATCATCGGACTATAAACTTATTAAAAATTCGGAATCTCTTTTAAATTTATCCTAGCTTACTGATAATAATCTTTGACATGTGTTGGTAAACTAATTTTATCATTAAATTCGATTCATTAAAATGTTATTATCAAAATGTCCGAGGACTTCGCTCTAACTTAACGGATGTAAATAACCAAGTTCTTAACTCAAACTATGATATAATTATTTTAACTGAGACTTGGCTTAATAATAGTGTGTACGATGCTGAGATCTTTGACGATAGATACCACATATATAGACGCGATCGCGAAACATCTCTCCTTTCTAGTCATAAGAAAATTGGTGGCGGAGTTTTGATAGCAGTAAAAAAAGAACGGATTAAACTCGCGCAGACAAATTAGTTGGGAAAGTCTTGGTGAAGACTTATGGGTCACAATTGAACTTAACGCTAGTAATTTAACGGAATACTTACATGTGTGCGCAGTATATATCCCACCACCGGTTGATCGTAACACACTGGAAACATTTATTAATAACACTACGGAAACCATAAATAACAATAATCTAAGCTCGGCTAAAAACTCAATTTTGCTGCTTGGTGACTTCAATATGAGTTCTATCACGTGGGCACCTCAACCCGATATTAACGGTCAGTACGCATCCCCAAGTAACTACTCCAACTGTCTTCTTAAAAGTAGTTTAATAGATTTTTTCACTTTGCACGATCTGAATCAATATAACACTATCAGGAATGCGAGTGGAAAGATATTAGATCTAGTCTTGTCTAATGCAAACATCAATGTAGTCGAAAGTCAGTTTCCTATACGCAACGTAGACATTTTACATCCACCATTAGAATTTTTCTTTACAATCAACGTATCAACTAATTTTTCCGCAACTAAGAATAAATGTTCCCACAATTTTGAAAGAGCTGATTTTGATTCCATTATAGCATTCTTGAATGGTGTTGATTGGCTACAAACTTTAGGCGTACTTAATAATGTAAATGAAATGATATCGAAGTTCTACGAAATCCTGCAGGTAGCTATAGACAGATTCGTTCCCAGATCGTGCAAATCGTCAAAATCTTATCCTATCTGGTTTACACCCGCTCTAATTAGACTCATTAAACAGAAACACAAATGTCATAAAAAAATTAAATTATATAATAATCCACTAGATAAAATTGAATTTTCTTACCTAAGGAAGGATTGCGATGAACTAATAAAAAAATGTTATTATAATTATATTTTACACATCGAGGAATCTATTAGCAATAATCCGAGGTATTTTTGGACACATATGAAAAACATGCGTCGTAAAGGCTCAACTTACCCTAATAAAATGTCTCTGAATGATCGTGAGGCAAACGGTAGGCAAGAAATATGTGATTTGTTTGCAAGTCATTTCTCATCGATTTTTATCAAGAATGATATTAATAACAATTTTGATACACAACCAGTCACCAAACCAAACAAATATTTAGGCAATATTTACGTATCTAAACGAGAAATTAAGAAAAGGCTGAAAAGATTAAATACAACAAAAAGTGCAGGTCCAGACGGTATTCCGCCTATATTTATATACAGGTGTGCAAATTCTTTGGCTGCTCCGTTGACTATTATATTCAACACCTCCTTGAGCTCTGGCATTTTCCCCGAAAGGTGGAAGGAGGCGCGGATAGTACCAATTTTTAAAAGCGAAAATCCCACAAGTGTTTCTAATTATAGACCGATTTCCATATTATCTACTATGTCAAAGGTCTTTGAGAGCTTGGTCTATGAATCTGTTTTCAAAAATTTAGGACGACGTATTAGTTGGCAGCAACATGGTTTTTTGTCTGGTAGATCTACTGTCACAAATCTTTTTTCATATGTCACTGATTTAATCGAGAACGTTGATGACAAACTACAAGTGGATGCCATATACACAGATTTCTCTAAGGCCTTTGACAAAGTAAATCACGCACTATTAGTCAATAAACTAAGAGACTTTGGTATAAATGGGACATTATTGAACTGGTGTGCATCATACCTTCAAAATAGACCCTCGACCGTAGTGATTGACGGGTACTCCTCGCAACCTTATATTGCCTACTCCGGTGTACCGCAAGGCTCTAACTTAGGTCCTGTATTTTTTAACATCTTTATAAACGACATTGTTTCGATATTTCAACACTCAAATGTCTATCTATTTGCTGATGATCTCAAGATAGTTAAAACCATTAAAAACAACTCTGACGTCGAACTATTGCAAGATGACCTCAATCGCCTTATACAATGGTGTAATAACAACCAAATGTTTCTCAATGGCAAAAAATGTCGACTTATTAGGTTTACCAGAAAACATAATTACATACAAAGTCAATACTATATTGATACTGAAAAACTGACTGCGGTTCGAGCGATACGTGATTTAGGCGTTATACTAGACAGCGAATTAAGATTTACCAACCATATCGATAGCATAATCACCTCAGCTACGAAAACACTGGGTTTTGTATTGAGGAATTCCAGAGAGTTCATGCAGCCCTCCACTACAATAAAACTTTTTAGTAGTCTGGTTAGAAGTAAACTAGAATACTGCAGTCAAATTTGGAATCCGCACTACAAGATCCATAGCATTAGAATTGAAAGAATACAAAAACGACTGCTACGTCATCTTGCGTACCGTTCGAATAGCTATCAAACTAATGATTCCTACGAAAGACGTTTGGCGCAATTTAACATCACATCATTACAATCACGTAGAATTATCTCAGATATGATATTCCTATATAAAACGCTCAATAATAGTGTCGATTGTCCAGCGATAGTTCAATTATTTAACTTTAAAGTGCCATCAAGACTGCCTAGGAAACCGCAAGCCTTTTTCGATGTGTCTCTTTATAGATCTAACCTGGGAAAGTATTCCCCTCTAGCCAGACTGGCTCGCACTTATAACGAACTGTCCTCAAAGATTTCTGGCCTCGATATTACTTGCGACAGTTTATCCACCTTCAAATCAAAATTAATAAATTTCTTTAAAAATAATGAATCAATTAATTAAGAAGTATAATATTGGAAGTATAATATTAGAATTGTTTTTGTTTTCTATAATGTGGTTAATGTAATTTAATATGATAATGAAGTTATCTATAATATTGTTAAATAATTCTATTTCTTTTTAATAACTTATTTATTCAATGATGTAGTCCAAGTTTTTTTTAATCCTATCATTCACTAAATAATCAATGCATGTTGTGATTACCTATAAAAAGAAATACAATTATAATGTGCTTAATATGTTATGAAAATGATCTTTGTATTACTATTGTAATTTCTGTTGGTAATCCTAATAAATAAATAAATAAATAAATAATACTTGCTTGCTAAGAGCTCATGTAGTTCTGATAAAATACGTTTTGCACCGACGTAGTTCGTACCGTTATCCGAATATAATTTACTTACAGGGCCACGGCGGGATAGAAATCTTTTAAATGCACCCATAAAGCCTGCTGTGCTTAGATCACCAACGAGTTCTATATGCACCGCTCGAGTAGTTAGACATACGAAAATGCAGACGTAAGCCTTTGTGGATCTTATACCACGCCCGCGAGTGAGCGTGACCTTAAACGGACCAGCGAAATCAGAGCCGGTGTGCGTAAAGGGCTTTACTGATTGTATTACTCTACAAGATCTAAGTTCCGCCATTTCCGGAAATGACGGCTTAGGGCGTGCCCGAAAGCAAGCTATACATCTGTGCACCCGATTGCGTATTAAACTACGTGCAGAAAGAATCCAATAATTCTGACGCAAGATCGACATCAGCAAGTCAGGGCCAGCGTGCGAATTCAATTTATGATGGTAATCGACTAATAAATTCATGATATGGTCTTTGCGCGGTAAAACTATAGGGTGCCGTTGGTCGAAACTCAATTGCGAGTTGGACAAGCGTCCACCTACCCTTACAATCCCATCCTGTAAAAATGGCTTAAGGCGTTGAAAGGCGCGAATACAAGCTCTATTCGATTGTAATCTTGTAATTTCTTCAGAGAAGTGTGCACGTTGAAGTTCACGTAATACTAGCGACTCGGCATAGTTGTAATCGGACGCTAAGACATACGAACGTCGCGGTAAAAGCTTCGCGAATCGAAAAACGTAAATTACGCTACGCAATAATATCGACCAAGAGGACAAGCGGTTCGCCAAAGCAATGATTGGAGAAACTTCGCTCGAAACGTTCGCCAGTAGAGCGTGTCTCTTCTCTTCCGGCGGTTGTGACACTGACGAAGGTTCGAAATCGGTTATTGGCCATTGCGAGGGATCCAAGTGAACCCAAGAAGGTCCGTGGAACCAAAGCGGGTGGTCCATTATTTGCATCGGGGTGAGTCCACGGGATAGACAATCGGCAGGGTTTTCCGTACCGGACACGTGATAAAAGTTCCGCGTTTCTAACTCGACTTGGATCTTGGCCACTCGGTTCGCGACAAACGTATCCCAACGGTGGGGTGAAGAATGAACCCAGCATAAGGCGACGGTGGAGTCGGAAAAGGCAAATATCCTTTCTATGTGATCTCTATCCCTACAAGCGCTGATAACTGCGGTAATAAGCTTGGTGAGTACTAATATTGCGCAAAGCTCTAAGCGCGGCAGAGAGACAACCTTACGGGGGGAGATTCTCGACTTAGAACTAATGAGACTAATCGAATTTCTACCATTATTCTGAACGTGGAAATATACAACGCCCCCCGTAAGCCTTCTCGCTGGCGTCTGCAAACCCAACGACCGTTATGACGCTATTTCTATCGACGTTTATATGACGCGGTATTTTAATTTCTCTTAGTAAAGGAAGTTCCTCTCTAAAATGCGGCCACAACCGAACAATGCTGTCAGGCGGCGAATCATCCCAATCGCATTCAAATAACCAAAGTTGTTTAATCAAAAGCTTAGCGTATAATACCACTGGAGCTACGAAACCCATGACATCCCATAATCTAGCAACGCATGACAGTATTGTGCGCTTTGTGCATTTTTCTACGGGCGGATTTACCTTAAGGTTAAACACGTCGGACTCTGGTGACCAACACAGACCGAGCACCTTGTGTGTATCAGAATCGTCGAATTCCTTTATCGCCGAAAGACGGTGTGATAGTGGGATTGTATCTAAAACCGGACGCGAATTACTAGTCCACTTCACAAGATGGAATTGACCCGATTTCATGAGCTTTATAACCTCGGCGGTGGTTAGGGTAGCCTCCTCCACGCTATCGACCGAGTATACAAAATCATCCATATATAAACCGCTCTCAATTGCCCTCTTAGCTTTAGGATAAGAGGGACCTTCATCGTGGGCGAGCTGTTTCACCGTGCGTAACGCATGTAATGGGCTCGACTTTAAACCAAAACAAACGCGGTTAAATTCAAACACCATTAGAGGTTCCTTTGGGTTGAAACGATATAAAATGCGTTGGAATCTACGGCCGCATTCACGGACCCCTATGCAAAGAAACATTTGGCGAATATCGGCGGATAGTGCTATACTAAACAAACGAAAATTGGCTATTATATTAAATAAACTGCCCTGTAAATTTTGCCCACTATAAAGGATATCGTTAAGCGACAGGTGAGTGCTAGTTTTAGCACTAGCGTCGAGCACTACACGTAACTTAGATGTAAGTTTGTCCTCCCTAATGACCCCGTGGTGTGGTATGAAATACGACGGTGTGTCTTCGTAGTTATCTAATTTCGAAGCCACGAGTGATATGTAACCTTCTCTTATATATTCGTTAATGACGCCGTCATAAGCTTCCTTTAACTGGGGTGAAGCGAGCATCCTACGCTCCAAGCTGTAGATATGTTTTTCCGCCATTTGATGTGAATCGCCGAGAGATAAAACATCTCCTTTAAAGGGCAGCGCTACACTATATCTACCGTCGCGATCACGAACGGTCGTGCGGACGTAAATTTCCTCGCATAATATGTCATCTGAGCTAGCTATGGGTGGTACGTTCACCTCCTCCATCTCCCAAAATTTGCGGACTAACGACTCGAGCGGTTCGACAGCCATACCACAATAAGAGGTTGCCGAAATACTATCTATGATGGGGGCGGAGCCAACGATAACATAGCCCAATAGGGTTTCTATTTATTTTTTTTTATTTATTTATTTATTTATTTAACACCAACAAGACATACACTAACAAAAGCATAATATTTTTTGCAAAAAATCATAAAAACTAAGCGTAGACTTAATTATAGGTGTTACACACATTTCATTACAAAAAAATAGACACAAGTAAAACATATGCAGTGAATTAAATTGAATACAAAAATTAAGAGATCAATAAATATATCAGAATTTAGTGTTATATAATTAATTAAATTAAATCATGCATATTCCACTATTGTTATTAACATTAGAAATTTTATGAACGTTAAACATAACAAAAATAAAATCATTAATAAATTATAATATACAATCATTTCCTCATCACAATTTAGCTTAAAGAAAAATAATATAATTTTACTGTGAATTACAATTATTTGAGGAATATAAATGTAATAAATCACGTTTAAATTTCCAAAGATTATCTGAAAATATGTCAATATCAACTTTTCTATCTTTATTTTTGTTATCATTAGTCATTATGGCACCAATACTATTCTTATGTGATAATTTATATATAGCATTAAAACTCAACATCAGTCTATTAATCGGAGAATAGCGCGCTTGACGAGAACGTGTGCTCTTTTCTACGAATGGTATATAAGACGACGGCCTTTTTGACTTCAATGCGGTACGAAAATTTAATTTGGCTAGTAAGTAAGAACTATCAATGACGCCATTCACCAACTTATACAAGAAAATAAGGTCAAGGAGCTGTCTTCGATTCGAAAGTGGCTGAAGCTTAAAGTAATTTAGCTTATCTTCGTAAGTTCTAAGAGTTTTAACTAGGTTATGATCGTAAGATAAATGCAAAAGAAATCTCTTTTGTATCCTTTCAATTCTATGTGAGTAAAATCTATCGAAAAAACTAATGGCGGATGAAGGGGATCAACACATGTCAAAGGATCAGGACATGACAGAATATCAACAATGTTAGTATTAGACAAGACAAGATCTAGCATTTTATTTTTTGAGTTCTTAATTAGATTAAATTGGTTCAATTCATTGCACGAGAGAAAGTCTGTTAAGAGATTCTGTAGATAGCTGTTGGAGTAATTTGCACAAAGATGCCCGTGGGGCTCTAAAGACCATGTTATACTACTTAGATTAAAATCTCCGGCAACAATTATATTTTCATCGAGTGATTCCAATACTCGACTCGAGTTATTAATAAAATGCTCAAAAATGTGTTTTTGGACGGGTGGGGGGAATATACACAGCACATATATAAAGTCTTTCAGACTTGCCTTGGACGTTTTCTACTTCTACGCAAACCCAAAGATCCTCGCACTTGGACTCGAAACTAAAGAGCCGCTCCGAATTTATTTGCTTAGATACAGCTATAAGTACACCCCCGCCATTCTTTGAAGCGTGAAAACCACTACTCTCCCGATCACGCCTATAAACATTATAACGATCATCAAAAATTTCAGAATCGAAAACACTCCCATTTAACCACGTTTCTGTCATAATTACAATATCGTTTGAATTACAGACTATGTTATTAAATAGATCAATTGTTTTTGATCTTTTTTATTTTATTTGCTTAGATACAGCTATAAGTACACCCCCGCCATTCTTTGAAGCGTGAAAACCACTACTCTCCCGATCACGCCTATAAACATTATAACGATCATCAAAAATTTCAGAATCGAAAACACTCCCATTTAACCACGTTTCTGTCATAATTACAATATCGTTTGAATTACAGACTATGTTATTAAATAGATCAATTGTTTTTGATCTTAGACCACGAACATTTTGGTAGTAAATAGAAATTTTATTCTGTAAAGTGCCTTTATGTAATAAAAAAACCAGTTTAGCGAATTTAGCGCCACTCTATGACAAATTATTGACAGTATCATGATTTCGTATATGAATGTAGTTTGATCCTTCACATTTTCTGACAAAAATCTTTCCATGGCTCACTTGCTGCCGACAGTGGATAGTGGAGGGCAGACTGACGCTGCTTACTTCGACTACAAAAAAGCATTTGACCTAGTCGATAATGACGTGTTGCTCAAGAAGTTAGCAGCTGTTGGTTTCACACCACATCTACTTAATTTTTTTGCCAGTTATATGAGGGATAGGCAGCAGTACGTAGAATACGCGGGACACAGATCGGAGCCGTATTTTACGTGGTCTGGTGTAAGTCAGGGAAGTAATCTCGGTCCTCTGCAATTTATAATCATGATGAACGATTTGCCCAAAGTCGTTAAAGAGGCAAATTGTTTAATGTTTGCAGATGACCTTAAGTTATCTCTGACTGTGAAGGAAGAAAGTGACTGTGGACGGTTACAGAATGCCATTAATAGTGTAGCTAATTGGAGCAAGGAGAATCTTTTACAGTTCAACATCAAAAAATGTGCTACAATCACGTTTTCACGTGCACATAGGCCTATTGTACATAGTTACAACATTGATGGAATGCCAATGGTCCGGGTCACAGAAGTTAAGGATTTAGGAGTTACTCTCAACGCGGGGCTAACGTTTCGTGATCACATTACTAAGTGCTGTAAAAAGGCTTACAGAAATTTAGGGTTCCTTTTACGAACTGTTCGTACTTTCACAAATGTAGCAGCCATTATCGCCTTATACAACGCTTTAGTGAGAAGCCAATTGGAATGCAACGCAGTCATCTGGGCTCCGCATGAGACTAAATATAGTCTCATGTTGGAGCGGATACAAAACAAATTTACTAGGTTTTTATATTTTAGGCTATATGGAGTGTATCCTTTTTATCCTATTATGTATCCAACTTTGTTTGTGTTGGGCATGGTGGGATACAACGAACTACGAGTCAGGCGGGAGCTCACGCTTGTGTCATATTTATTTAAGTTAATTAGGGGTAAGGTACATCACGCAGATATATTATGTTTACTGTGTTTGTGTGTGCCGGACAGATATGTGTGGCGACGACGTCGGCCTCACCTGCTGGCCGTACCTCGTGGTCGCACTAATTTATTGAACGAGGCGCCGCTGACACGGGCACTTCGCACTCTCAACCTTGTAGCAGAGGAGACAGATATTTTTATTTGTACGCCAAATGAGTTCACAAGGATAGCATTATATGTTATTTGTTATAAGTAGGTATTTGTTATAAGTATATATATGTTTACTGATGTGTGCTTCACTATCGAATTAGGTAGTAACCTGTAATGATAGTTGTAAGTTGTGTTTTAAACAAATAAATAAATAAATAAATAAATAAATAAATCATGTACCCAAACAAAACGGAAACCGAGCTCTTTCGCCTTACGGCGAGCTGCAGCATGTAAGATTTTTCCCTCTGGCGTAAGATTTTCAGCAACGTATATTGGAGTATTGTTCGCGCTTGCGATTCCCAAATGGCTAGTGTTAAGCTTATCCGTACTATTTTTTTTATTATATTTGATTGTAGCTGCTAAAAATTCGTCACGTAGTCTTGGACTACTGAACTTTACTAATATCGATCTCGGTCGAGGGCTTTTAGTATTCATTTTCGCTAATCTTGCACAAAAATTTATATTTTCTGGGGCTATAGGGCATTTTATGATATTGCTTAGTTGTTGTACTGTGTTAACTAAATTCTCATGTCTATTCTCTGGAACACATTGGATCTCAATATTTGAAGCTCATGTCTGCTGTTCAAGCTGCGTAAGACGAGTTATGATACTCTTGTTAGCTGCACGCAGAGTTTCGTTCTCCTTAGTAATGTGTTGCATTTGTGCAGATTGGTTAGCATGATCGGATTTAATTTTATCTATATCTTGGTTTAACGACGACAAAGAAGTTTCAAATGAGGCAAGTGTATTTTTTATTTCGTGAATTTTAGGATGTAAATCGTTACTAAAAATATTGCGCAATTCCTCTCTTATTATTTCACGTATATTACTAGTCGATAAACAAGAGCAATTAGAACGACTTTTTACACGTTGAGTTACGAATTCCATTTCCACTGGTGAGTTTCGAACTGGAGTGTTGGAATGATCACCTCTTGGTTGTTTACACCTGCAAACGTCACATATCCATAAACTCTTCATTTCCGAGCTCATCACGTTAAAATCTTGCATTGTGATTCGCGTGCATGCTACATGATATTTGTCATTGCATCGGTGACATTGCAATGACATGGAGTTATCAAGTGCGTTAGGGCACCCAGCACATTCAAAGTTAGCCATGATTTAATGATACAAATTGTCTACAAAAAAAAACTAAATAAACCAAAAAAAAAATTTGTCTTGGATTTGAACCCACGACGCTCAGCGTATTAACACTTGCTCTGTTGCTGCGCTACAGTCTATGTTATGTTAGGTGACGAAATTAGACACTAATATTTACGCTACCGACGATGTAAATGAGGTCAATGAACTAATGTTTTTTATATGTGAAGTACATCAGCACTTGCACGCTCCGATTACTAAACAAGGTTAACAAACGACCGTTTAACACATAATTTTTAAAAGTTTTTCCTAAATATCTTCAGACAGAGGACACTGATTGAACTAGAATTTCACATATTGTATACTACACGATAATTAAACACAGTAAGAAGAAAATTAATGCTTAATAACTAAGAATTTTGCTTGAAACGAATTAATAACTTTAAAAACAGAATTACGGGTGTCTATTACTCGACGCTCGGACGAAAAACGAAACGAAAACGTTTCCAGTGCGTAAGGCGCGGTATGCGAGGAGTTGCCCCTGACCTTATTGTTTAACAAAAGATGAGGGAAAAGCGATGCTCCAATGAGCATGTCTATGTTTCCAGGAACGGCGTAAGTGTCATCCGCTAGAGTCAAATTTTTAAATTCAATCATTGCCGAGGTGTCAACCGAAACGGTTGGCAACCGTTCAGTGACCCTATCCACTACTAGTGCATTTATATCAAAGTTAACATTACGATCTATCCGAGAATAAAATTTTAAATTTATATATCCCTGGGTAGCTTTACTAGTACCTCCGATGCCTTTGACTACAGGACATGAAAGTGACCTATTTATTACTTAGCCTAAGCGCTGACAACATTGTTGCATTTTGGGCTCCGCTGTCCAGCAGTGCACGGACGCTTTGTTCGTTTCCACGCGAATCCCTAACCAAAATACGCGCCGTACCCAGTAATATGGTTGAAGGAGGTTGTGCTCCCATATTCGCCAATGAGCACAGAGCGACATCACCAGGTCGACCGCTAGAATCGTTGACTTTAGTAGGGGTGAATTCCTTGTCCGCTTTACTTGACGCCGCTATGTTGCTATTTTCAAAATGTAATAGCGTGTGATGTTTCCTGGCGTACTTGCTACATACGGAACTCGAATTGCATTTTGCAACTAAATGCTTATCACTTAAGCAGTTCAGACATAGGTTGTTTGTCTTTGCTAATTTATAACATTCGCTTGGTGAATATTTACGAAAAGTCGCACAATTATATAAATTACCGTGTTTATCTTTACATACGATACAAGCAGGCTGAAGTGATGTTTACGTAGCGGTTACGTACGATAACAACCCTGCTATTTTAGATGGTTGAGTCTGTCTACGGTCGACGCACCTTTTAATCTCCTGTTTAACGTTCGGAGAGTGCTGCATCACCTTTATTTGATCTCGCACGAACGATGCTAATGAATGAAAGGAAGGCATCTCCGAGCTACGATGCTCCATTTCAAACGCACGCACGGTGTCGGGGTCTAATTTCTTCAGTGCAATATGGAGAAACACCACGTCCATAAGGTCATTAAATTTCAAATTCTTAAGTGCAGCCACCGATGCCACAAATTTATCTAAAAACTGCTCTAAGCCGTTGATGTTCGCGGATGATATAGGTTTAAGATCGAATATCTGGTTCAAATATTCGGAAGCTAACATTCTCCTATCTTCATATTTAGTTTTAAGCGTTTCGAATATTAACAAGTAATTGTTTGCTGTAGGTGTAAAACCCGAGCAAATTGACTGTGCTCTACCACTAAGTTTACTAATTAAATAATATAATTTTTCAGCGTCCGATAACGATGGGTTATTGTGTATATTGTTTTGAAAACTACTGAAGAAGAAGGGCCATGTCTTAATATCACCATTGAATACCGGAATATCTATTGGCGGCAACCTAATTGAGTCACGTGGACGTACCTGTATTTCCGGCTTTGCTTCGTTTTGAGATTGTAAGAGTTTCTCCGTTCTTTTCACGCGACACAACATATCTTCAAATGCTAGAAGCGGTTGGTAGTTCACTATGTATTTCGGGTCAATTTGTAATTCCAAATGATTAATTTGGTCTAATATTCTTTCGTAATCCGTCCGCAAAGAATCCACCGTTTCAATTTCATTCAAAAAAGTTTCCCGCACTGCTTCTACATTGATGTTCTTTATGTGATCACTAATACTTTGAATACGTGAAAAAAGTATGTCCCTCTTGGCATAAAGCGTTTTAATTTTAATTTCATTTCCACTAACTGCCATTTTAAATTATTGTAATAAAGTTATATTAACCACAATTAATCTCACAACGCACAAATAATGAAGGATGGACACTCGTTTGCCGTATTACGTAATTAAATCGAACACCTGTTACAGCGAGTCGAGCGACTCGATCGAGTCTCGCTAGACTCGATATATTTTTATCACATTGTCGGGTAAGCGTACAAAACGATTGCTATTACACTGTTTCAATTATTTAAGCTTTAAATTTAAACCAATTACAAACTCTATTTAAATGAATAATTCTGTTTGCGAGTACCTAACCAAAATTTAAATTTAAACGAACACTATTTAAGACTATTCCATAAACTAGAGTGCATTATCTAAATAATTAATCTAATAATTCGACCAGAAAATGGTTGAACGACTACTAAACACCAGTCCAAATCCTGCCGAAGTGACCATAAAACGGTGGAGCGTCGAGCCTAAGGTTGCCGAAGTCTAATTCCCCGGTCGAACCTTAAGACCTATTACGTGAGCTATTAATCTAAGTGGACTGTATCTACAAAATGTTTCTACACTTATATAAACGGCAACTATAGCATGCGGTACAATGCACTCGCTCTTCCCTAAAAACGAACTATTATTTGCCAAATCGATGAAAGGAATCCTGCTTGATTAGGAGAAAACAAAATTGGAGCGGGTTAAACACAGTTATATCAAGCAGGATATATTATTAGGAATATTGACTCACCGGGGTTCAGTCTTCTATGCTGTTGAGCACTATAGCTGCGACCTCTGGAACTTCTTCTGGACAGACACTCTGGGGCCCCAGAGGTACGTCGGGAGAGAAGCGGTGTGGTTTCAACGACGAGCGTGGCGGGAAGAGGGCGCGCGTCGGTCGCGCGTGCCTTTTATCTTCGGTTGCGATGATTACGTGATATTCTAGAATCATCTTCTTTTCCCTCCCACCCCACCACCCCGATGTGTCGATAGGAGGGTATGAATGATATCGTTTTGGAAAGGGATAACCGATTTGGCAGCCTACCGTCAAATTAAATAAATACGAATGGTTTTCCGCGCAACCACTGTATAATTTTGAGGGATGAATTTCTTGGGAATAAAACAGCAATTATCTTCAAACCGTTCCGTGAGAGAGTAATTACTTATCCCTATCACTTCTCTACACTTTTTCTTTCTTCTTCTTATTGTCTTGCACTTTTCCCGAAGTTTCTCCGAACTTCCCCGAACTTTCCCGAAGGATTCCCGAACTTTTTTCCCGAAGGATTCCCGAACGAATTGCAATAAAACTCATTTACTGAGCTACCCCAGAGCAATACGCGAAAGTGAGCCGCGCCATTCGCGCGCTTGCGCAACTCAATTACATGAATTTGTTATAACTCTCTCACGTTTTACTTAATTACTTTATTTGCATAAGTCATACATCAACATAATTTACCTGTATAGATAGCACAAAACAATATCTACACTACGATATACATTACATTTTCATATCACAAAAAACCTTTTATTTATTTAACAAAATATGCCTATTTTACTCACAAGTTCAAAGTCGAAATTTCTTAAATATTTAACATAGAAAGTTAAAACAATGTTTTCCACTTGAAATTATACATAAGTTAACCAATACAACAGTTTAATTTACATTTTCTCTATTCATTTCACTATTAAAACACTTTTAAATTTCTTATACAAAACTATCATTATTTCACTTATACACAGGAATTTTCACATAAAAATAACACAGAATTCACCTTTTTAGCATGTACAATCAACCTGAAATGTTTTACAAGTCATTTTTACATAAATTGCTGAAATTACAAATATTTAAATTTTTACATATTTGGCCTCCTAAGGGCGTGGCTAGCGTGCGTCCGTGAACTCACACTATTTGAACAACTAACTTTGCACGGCTCTCGACTATCAGAAAAAATTAAAAGTCGATACACCAATATCGACAGTATTAGGTGAATAAATGCTTCTACACAATTTTCAAACTGTAGGAAATTATTTCTAATCAGATTCTTATCAGTTATCATGTTTCTTATCAGATAACAATATAAGTGAATGTTCTCATAAATCAATCATATCAAATAGGCATTTATTTTCATACAAAACATATCAAACTCATATAAGGCAATACTTATGCAATTAATTTCCGTTAATTCTATTTATGCACAGAGTGATCATCTCGACCGGGGAACAAATCCGATCTCTAACTTCACTTTAATATTCCTTTGAATTTACATCATTGGAAAGATGATTTCAACCGGGGAACAAATCCGGTAGCATAATTTGTATCTTAAAATTCCCTATATGAATTTATTAAGAGATATTACTTGAGAAAACAATAAACTAGTCCGGCCTGGGAGTCGAACCCAAGACCTTCATATCATTAATTCGACATTCTTTAAGATTTAACTAAGCATTTTCTTATTAGAACATTGCTATTGGACAATTTGCCTTTTAGAAGCTATTCGTCATCGGTTGACTTAATAAACTGAAATATTCTTATAGGCGCGTCGCCAACATATATATATATATATATATAAATATAAAGTTGTGACTTTATACTAAATCTATATCTATGGTTGTGACCCAGTTGTGACTATAATTTAATATTATTTTTTTTAAATTAATTAATTATATATTATTTAATTAGTTATAGTTTTTTTTCATAGGTTTCTTATAGTTTCTTTGTCTACGGGTTATGACGTACGCATAGAAGTATTTTTTTATTAACTGGCTTTATGGCTCGGGGTTCTAGTCCTTCTGAGTCAATCATTTATTTCAGAATCTTCAATTTTATATTTTATCTTCACAATATGCTGATGCGTCACATTGCGAAGCCCTTGGGAAAATTTGACGACAGCTCAACCCAGCGGACAGTTGATGATGACAGCCTCACGTGCTCTCGTGCTCATAAGGCGCACAAGCGATTAAAATAACTTGGTTTATATCGATACCAAAGCACTTGTTTCGTCGTTTTAATAGTTAGTCAGTTAGTTAGTCGCGGACACTTAATTCACAAAATCGCATCACTTTTACCAATCAAAATCCACTTCCAGCCATTATTCGAGCGACAAAACAGGAGTGTAGAGGTAACACTCCATAATTATACGCCTATTGACGTACGGTGTGTGTGTGACTATGGAGTGTAGAGGTAAGGAGTACAGACTGTGTTTTTTTTATAGGAAAGGGGGCAAACGTCGCCCCTGAATAGCTACAACACCAAGGTGGATTGCAGATGTGTTGTCGGCCTTTTAAAAAGGAATAGGCTCTTTTCTTGCAGGTCCCTAAGTCATATCGGTCCGGAAAAATCTCTGGTGTTAGTTGATTTCATAAGGAACTTGTGCGAGGAAGAAAACTTCTTTTAAATCGCTTAGTGTTTGACCGCCAGTCATCCAGTTGGTATGGATGGTATCGCGAGTTTTGTCGCGATGTGCGATGGTGAAACTGTGCGGCTGGAATTTGTCCGAACAATTTCTCAGAGCACTCCCCGTGGTAGATACGATAAAATACGCAAAGAGATGCAACATATCTTCGCAGTGCCAGTGAGTCAGGCCGATCGGAAAGAGCTCGGTCTACGACCAAATGGAAGCAGCTGGCACTGGGGAGCCTCGGCAGAGATGGGAACAGTATTCCATGTGCGGCCGAACCTGCGCCTTGTAAAGTTGCAGGCGGTGAGCCGGCATGAAATACTGTCCCGCTCTGCTGAGCACGGCCAGCTTTTTAGGGGCCAATTTGGCCTTCTCTTCCAAGTGACCACGAAACTGCACGTCACTCGATATGTCGACGCCGAGGATTCCGATTCTGGCTGAGGCAACAAGGGCAGTGCCTTGAAACTGAAGAATTAACCCGGCCCAAAACAACACCACCCCCACCCCCCACCAAAAATACTTAAAAAAACAACTTAAAAAAAAAAAATAGTGATCCAATTGCACAATTTCTTGGGAAGCCCATAGGAAGGAAGCTTCGTAAGAAGCGCTTTGTGCCGAACCCGATCGAAGGCCTTCGCTATGTCCAAACTTTCGGCCAACACCTCCCCCATGAACTCTACTGCCTTCGCCCATTTATGAGTAGGTAACCTAGAAGATCCACCAGCCTAGCAACCGCGACGGAAACCGTACTGGCGGTCACTAATCAGCTGGTGATCCTCAAGTTACATCATGAGCTGGCTTTTAATATTAGATTCCATTATTTTAGAGAACAAGGAGGTAATGGCTATAGGCCTATAGTTGGACGGATCAGAGCGGTTACCTTTTTTAGGGATCGGGTGCACGAAGGCTGTCTTCCATAATTTCGGGACTACGCCTAGGGAGTAGGAGTACAGGAAAAGACGCGTTAGGACCGGTGCCAGCTCCGGAGCACAAATCTTCAACACAATAGGAGAGACGCCATCAGGCCCTCTCAACTTGTTGATGTCCAGGGAGAGGAGTGCTCTGCTTACCAAGCGTTGGGTAAACAGCACATCCTGCATGGAGTACTCACACTGCGGTATGGTCGGCGGTGTGTTCCCCCGTCATCAAGAGTCGAGTTGGACACAAAAAGAGAGCCCAGTAGATCGGCTTTGTCCTCTGTGGCGTAGGCCAGTGAGTCAACCTCCCTGTGCAGAGATGGAAGAGATGGCTGGCAGAAGTTCCCTTGGACAGCCTTGGCGAGAGACCAGAATGCACGTGTTCCTGAAGGAAGATGAACAAGTCTCTCGCCAATTCTGCCGATGTGCTCTGACTTTGCCTTGACAATGACATTTTTGAAGGACCTGGAAGCAGAATTATACTTCTTTTTAAGAACGCTGGTATTTACATGCCGAGACGTCGATGCGTGAGCCCAGGCCTGGTATCACTCCAGCTTATGATGTAATGCAATTTTGCATGAGCGACCAAACCATGGCTGGGTTCTGCCTCCGATAGATACCACGGATGATGGAATAAATAGTTCCATTCCCTGTAGCACCACATCAGCGACAACGCTGGGATCATCCGGCGAGAAGCAAACCCGCCTCCAAGGGTAGGATGCAAAAAAAGATCGCATCCTGTACCAATCGGCTGATCTATAATGCCAAACAGGGCGGCAACCTGCAGTACGCAACCGCGATGGGAGTGTGAGCACCGTACTCCTGATCAGACAATGGTCCGAGGAGGCAAGAGTGTCATCAAAGGATACCTGATATCCGTTCGGATGAGAGGTCAGAAGGTCCAACAGGGAAGGTGCATGATCCTCCACATCTGGGATCCGCGTAGGTGAGGTAACCAGCTGCTTCAGACCATATGCCAAAGCAGTCATAATCAGATCTACCCGCATGAACGGTCAAACGAGAACCATGCCATTCAGCATGGTGGGCGTTAAAATCGCCAATATGTAATTAATTAATTAAAAAAAAATAATATAAAATTATAGTCACAACTGGTCACAACCATAGATATAGATTTAGTATAAAGTCACAACTATATATATAAATACATAGTCACAACACAATCAGATTATGGGTATGTTCCGAAATACAACGCAGTGTACTGTCCAATGCAAATGACGTCATGAATCGTCGCTATACTGGTGATTCGTTCCAAAACATTGGAGTATATGACGTCATACTTTTGCGCCATTTGGAAAAGTGTTGGCGATTATTTTGTCATTTTGTGCTCCAAAAATCATTATATCCTCCTAATGGATATACAATCAATTATTCTATAATTTTTTGTATTTGAATAAATAGAAACAAATTCTGGCATGCTTCATTCGGCAAACACACAATTAAAAATTGTTTTATTATGGCCGGATATCCGACACAATGGGTGCGTTTGGCAGAAAAAAGCGCTA
The DNA here is from genome assembly GCA_907164705.1 of Parnassius apollo. Classification (NCBI taxonomy): domain Eukaryota; kingdom Metazoa; phylum Arthropoda; class Insecta; order Lepidoptera; family Papilionidae; genus Parnassius; species Parnassius apollo. The sequence continues at coordinate 2,003,707 of CAJQZP010000533.1, forward strand.
GTACAATAAAGTGTCAAATGATACGTCATTTGCATTGGACAGTACACTGCGTTGTATTTCGGAACATACCCTATGTCAATAGTCATAGACTCAGAGAATAAACAAAACATTTGGTTTTTGTTTTTGCAATTTTGCATAATATTTTCTTGTATTTCCATATTTTCTCTAAAGCTTACTCATTGCTTAGGCGAAATATTTTTATTAAATGAAAATATGGGTACAAAACATATATAAATCGTAAACACTAAACGTATACCTCAACGTTTTATTTGTGGTATTTCATCAACAACATCAACGTGGTATTTTGGTGTACATAGAAGTGTTAAAAGTTCTAAGAAGATAAAAGCCGGTCACAATTTAAGTGAAAAATGTTACGAGTATAAAAGTGAAATCAACGTCAAGCTGGATTTTCTATTTTACTGGTGCTGAAATAATACTAAACAGAAATTATGTTTAAGGAAATATGATTAGAGTATGAATATTGAAGAACAATATGGCGAAATATTTTTTTTTAATGTTTTGCTTATTATGTGCAATGCATGGGACTGTACCATGGATGACAGTGACGCCCCTGTGTCCACCTTCTCCTGCACGATGTCGTTACGATGCTTCAGTTATTGATGAACATTTTTATTTTGTTGAAGGTAATATTTATATTAAGCTCGCTTACAATTTTATCTCCTCTATGTATTGAAGTATAACTCCTAAGACAATGTGCATATATTGGGGCTTCAAATCATAAAATTTTTTGTATAGATTGTGTCGGTTGGGATGTCTGAGCCTTTCCATTGCCATGCTATGCCATACAGCCTATAAAATCCACTGTTGAACATAGATTTCCTCCCAGATAGCCTCATGAGGAGGATTTTGCCGTAAATGCCACACTTGGATGTCAGTTTGGCAACCACAGTTTTTTATTATTTCGAGTTATATTCCGGAAGATTTTAGTGAAAATAAAAATAAAAATATTCATTTATCCCTCAGACATAGGTGCTCTTGGTTATGTTTAAGAGACTTATGGATAGTTTTGATATAATGATAAGATTACCAGATTAATTGCTTAGTTTGATGCACTTTATTATCATGAATATATATTATCAATATCGTCAATCGATGGATTCATCTTGGCTGGGTAGCATTCGGGAAATTACGACACGTCTTCTTGTCAGGTATATGGTATACCTTAAAACCTGAAAACTAAGTTGTACAACCAGTGCGTGTTGCCAGTAATGAACTACGGAACCGAGATGTGGTCCTTCACTGCTGGTCATATGAGGATGCTCAAAGTCGCTAATCAGCTATAGAGAGGGCCATGCTCAGAGTTTCTCTGTGTGATAAACTTAGAAATGAGGATATCCGCAGTAGGACCAGAGTGACCGACATAGCCTAAGGGATTAGTAAGCTGAAGTGGCAATGGGCCGGCCATATAGCTCGAAGAACCGACAACCGTTGGAGAAAAAAGGTTCTCGAGTGGCAGCCTCGTACCGGTAGGCGAAGTGTAGGGCGACCTCCCACTAGTTGGAGTGACAATCTGGTAAGACATGCAGGAAGTCGATGGATGCAGGTGGCTCAGGACCGTGCTTTGTGGCATACCTTGGGGGAGGCCTATGTTCAGCAGTGGACTTGTGAAGGGCTGTGATGATGATGATGATGATGATGGTTATCATCAAATGATATAAATGAAGAGGGAGTAAGTTTTTCAGGTAAAAGCATCATAGATTCATAAATAATGAAATATATTTGAATCCTATTATTATATGTACTTAATGTACAATTATTTGAGTTATATTTAATATACACAAAGGTTAAACATTATGTTAGAAACTTATTTAATTATTTGCATATGGTTGCCATACAATTCAAGATAATTCCAAAAGGGTTTATTTTGATTTAAAAAATAATTAAAAACCATATTTACTTTTCTCAAAAAAATTCTCCAAGTTATTTGGATAGAATAAAGCCTGGATCACTTCTGACATTGCACTTTATCTGCCTGTCAAGTTTCATTACAATTGGTTGAACCATTCTGTAGCTGTTCCATGGCTATTCATGTTTTGATAGCATGCAGATAAGGTTTATTTCTAAATTATGGACAAAAACTTTAATTTTATTGACATTTCTATTGATTATGTGCTAATAATAATGAAACTGAACGGCCTGTACTGTCTCATAGGTATAAGAAGCGACAGAGGGAAACAAATCAGGAGATGGGCAGCAGCTTCTCCCTATTAACAACTAAAGTAAAAACTGTGTACACTGTGTACTAGCACAAGCAGTCAGTTATTTTTTTGAACATCTTTATTCTATAGGAATAATTATACAAGATCAACTATATAAAGTAAAGTAAAGTTACAGTTATTCCTCCCACTGCTGGGCACAGGCCTCCCCTCATTTCTGAGAGGGTTTTAGGGCAAGGAAATGTCCGCCGCGCTGCCCCAATGCATGTTGGAGAACTTCACATGTCTTCGAAATAATTTTTTTCTTATTCCTCAGACATGCAGGTTTCCTGACGATGTTTTCCTTCACCGCTGAGCATATGGTAAATCAGCACTTCTTTCTTACAACTATATAAGTAAGAAATTAATTATGTAAGAAAATCAATCACCATTCAGCCATACAATCTCATAAGTGTTGTAAGCAATTGAGATTGAGGCGACAGAAGAAAGCTGAAATAGGAGATAGGAAACAGCATCTTCCCAACCCTACCATGACAACTATGGCAAAAAATATTCACCTTTAAGGCAATCCATAGGACCTACACTCAGCAGTAGACTTTTCAATCCATTCATCTATTCATTACAGCCTGTTGTGCAGAGCCACATTTACTCTATTTCCTGCATTCACTCGTCGTTCTATATCCTTATCATATCACCCATTCCTGCTAAAATTATATTATATTTTATAAAAATAATATGAAAATGATAGAATAAAATTAATTTTATGGATTTTTTTCATACCATTTTAACTTTTTAAATCCCGATGTTCGGGTACTTTTCAGCATGGTCGTAACAAAGGCTACCTTCAATAATTAAAAACAAATTTTTGCTCCGATCTAAAAATCCGTGCATACCTGAAATGTTGGTAATGAAAAAAAATTCAAATTAAATGCAATAAAATCAGTAAAATTAGTTTTATTCCATATGTATTACTCACATATAATATAAGAAATCATTAAAATAAAAATAAAGATGCAGTATCTTTTACACATAGATATCAGGTTTAAATCCAGGTCTCCCAACATTGAAAATAATACTCTGACCCCTTCCACATGCCCATCACTGTCACTGCACTACCTCAAACAACCAGTTGAAGTGCAATAAAGCTTAATACCAAGCCTATCTTATTACAATCCTCCTAATAATATTATCTGTTTATTGTAATATTATTTTGAAATAATAAACTTTCTTTCACTTATCACCTCCAACATCACATCATCATATGATTAAATATCTGACTCGAAAGGATACACATATGAAATTCAATGCAACATAAATTTTATTTTGTTAAATATTATTTTATATGTAACAGACAAGAAATTTAAAATAGTCTACGCTGAAAAATACTTGAGTTTGAGTTGTCCGGAGAATGCAACACTAGAAAGTGTATCGATGCCGCGGTTCGAGCGCATGGTGCGCGTGCAGCACGTGGAGCTGACGGCATGCGTGCCGCCCGCCGGCCCGTACGCGCGTGCTCTCGCGCGGCTCAACATCAGTGCGCTAGACCTGCTCGTGCTGGCGCGTCCGCGCGGCGCCTTGCGAGTACGTATATACAAACGTACGCGCGCTCGCTGTACAGGCTGAACATCAGCGCGCTCGACCTGCTCGTACTGCGACCGACCTGCGCGTCGTGCGGCGCCTTGCGAGTACGTATATAAAAACGTACGCGCGCGCGCTGTACAGGCTGAACAACAGCGTGCTCGACCTGCTCGTGCTCGCGCGTCCGCGCAGCGCCTTGCGAGTACGTATATACAAACTTACGCGCGCTGCACCGCCTCAACATCGGTGCGCTCGACCTGCTCGTGCTGGCGCGTCCGCGCGGCGCTTTGCGAGTACGCTTGGATTTTTTTTTTCTTATAGAAATCTTAACAATCGAGCACATAGTTCAACTAATGGTAAGTGGATGCTGCGACCCATACAAATCTACACCTATCCTTGATTAATAATCAAAATGCTGATACTTTTTTAACCCTTAGGCTAAGATGAAATGCCTCGCTTCCGGAATAACGGTTTCCTGTTCTGAACTCTCAGCATTGAGCTGCTGTTTCAATCTGGCATTCTGTGAAAGCGTGGCCTTTCCCGAGTCAAGTGTACCCATTCGTAATCCAACCACAATATAACTGAAGCATGGCTCTCTAATATCATTTTTTACATAAACAGTACTAGATTGTCAAAAACAACATTCACGGTTTACACAACAAAGAACTGGTCTTCTCGCCCGCGTCGTTTAAAAAAGTTACGAAGAACTAGCCGTAACTTAGTGTGCACTAATTAAGACTGCAGAGCACATGTTGTAGCATACATAGAAGTCTTCATCATCATCATCATCATCATCATCATTACAGCCTTTCACAAGTCCACTGCTGAACATAGGCCTCCCCCAAGTAATGCCCCAAAGCACGGTCCTGAGCCACCTGCATCCATCGACTTCCTGCATATCTTACCAGGTCGTCACTCCATCTAGTGGGGGGTCGCCCTACACTACGCCTACCGGTACGAGGCTGCCACTCGAGAACCTTTCTTCCCCATCGGTTATCGGTTCTTCGAGCTATATGGCCGGCCCATTGCCACTTCAGCTTACTAATCCGTTCGGCTATGTCGGTCACTCTGGTTCTACTGCGGATATCCTCATTTCTGAGTCTATCACGCAGAGAAACTCCGAGCATAGCCCTCTCCATAGCTCGCTGAGCGACCTTGAGCGTCCTCATACGGCCAGCAGTGAAGGACCACGTCTCAGATCCGTAAGTCATCACTGGCAACACGCACTGGCTGTATAATCTAGTTTTTGGAGATTGAGTTATACCTGACGAGAAGATATGTCGTAATTTCCCGAACGCTGCCCAGCCGAGTTGAATCCGTCGATTGACCTCGCGGTCGAAGTTGGACTTACCTTAGTCGGACTATTTGTCCCAGGTAAACGTACTCGTCAAAAACTTCGAGCATAGTGCTCCCAACAACTACCGGCATAGGTGTGACATGGACATTTTTGTTTTGTCCATGTTCATCTTAAGACCTATCCGTTGGGAGGCACTATTGAGGTTATTGAGCATAGTGCTTAAGTCCTCCAGCGATTCTGCCATAAGGACTATATCGTCGACAATTCGAAGGTGAGTGATGTACTCGCCATTGATGTTAATACCGTATCCTTTCCAGTCCAGTAGCTTGAAAACGTCTTCCAATGCAGCGGTGAAGAGTTTCGGGGGATATAATGTCACCCTGTCTTACACCTCTCTGCAGTTGGATAGGTTTCGAGCTCTGGTTCTGTACTCGGATAGCCATCGTAGCCCTACTGTACAAACAATTCAGCACTTCGATATACATACAGTCAACTTGGCACCGCTGAAGGGACTGTAGCACCGCCCAAATTTCGACGGAATCAAAGGCTTTCTCATAGTCCATATACGCCAGCAAAGTGGCAGATTGTACTCTTCAGTCTTCTGTAGAATCTGCCGCAGGGTATGTATGTGGTCTATGGTACTGAAGCCTTTTCGGAAACCGGCTTGTTCGGGAGGCTGGAAGTCGTCGAGTCTGCGTGCGAGACGATTCGTAATGACTCTCGAAAACAGCAGGTAGACGCGGCTCAGAAGGGAAATCGGTCTGTAGTTCTTCAAGAGAGCGTTGTCGCCTTTCTTAAAGAACAAGACCACCGCACTTCTGCTCCACGGCTCTGGAGTAGTGCCACCACGGAGGACGGAATTGAAGAGCTTCTGAAGGACTTCAAGTACCGGTGTTCCACCCGCTTTCAGAAGCTCCGCTGTAATTCCATCCTCGCCTGGCGCCCTGCCGTTTTTAAGGTGCTGGAGAGCCATTCTAATCTCGCTTAGACAGACGTCCGGGATATCATCGGAATAGTGTCGAATAAGACTTGCTCTTGGATCGTTACTCACACTTGTGTGTGGCTCCAACGATGATGTGTACAGCTGCCCATAGAACCTCTCAATCTCACTCAAAATCTCAGGTGTCCCGGAAACGATGCTGCCACACTCAGTCTTCAGCTTTGACAGTTGGCTCTTACTGGCAGACAGATCTCTGGCAAAGACTTCGGAGCCCTGGTTCCGCTCGATCGCTTCTTTAATACGAGCTGTATTAAAGTGCGTAAGTCTCGCCGCATGCATTTGGAGACCTGTCTGTTCAGTTGCCTGTATGCTGTCAAATCTGTTGACGATTGCAGCCTCATCTCCCGTCTAACAGCCATGAGATTAAGAGTGTGATCGGAGAGTTTTTGTGTTCTTCTGCGGCGGGTCTTGCAGAACTTAGCTCCGACCGCATGGACGGTTTCCACGAGCTTGTCATTCATATCGTCCACTGCATTGCAATCTTGTAGGCACTGAAAGCGGTTACGTAACTCGAGCTGAAAGTTTTCGGGATTCTGGATTAGAGCACGAGGTGGACGGAGCGTTGACTTCATTAGACGAGACCTCTCCAACTTAACGTTTAGGTTCAGTGTGCCTCTAACCATTCGGTGATAGCTGCCAGTTTTCACCCTTGCGATCACTGAGACATCATTGAATAGTTGGCGTCTGGTCGTCATAATGAAGTCAATCTTATTTTTTGTCGAACCGTCGGGGCTCGACCAGGTCCACTTCCTGTGGGGCCGCTTCTGGAAGAAAGAGTTTATCATAAAGAGTCCCTCTTTCTCCATAAAGTCGGCCAGCTGCTGGCCCCTTCGGTTCCGTTGCCCTACTCCAAATTTCCCTAACTTCAGCTCACCGTTTTCTCTTGTGCCTAGTTTTGCGTTGAAGTCTCCCATCAACACCGTGTAGTGGGTTTTGGAGGAATGCATGGCTTTGGAAATATCCTCATACATTGCCTCCACCTCCTCATCGGGATGTGCCGAGGTTGCTGCGTGAACCTGTATGACCTTCAGCGAATACCGTTTGGTGATTCTGAGTATCAGGTACGCGACCCTCGTCGACACACTCCCAATCTTTACAACGTTGTTGACGAGAGACTTGTGGACGATAAATCCGACACCTCCTTGGGACAGATGGTCGCCCTCCCGGTGATAGAACAAGTTGCCGGATTTGAGAATCACCGTGTCCTCCCCCTCTCTTCGGATCTCGGATAATCCTATAATATTCCAGCGCAACTTGTCTATCTCTTCTTCCAGCTCGAGGATCTTCTCGTCAGTCCTCAGGGTGCGTGCGTTAAATGTTGCCAGGTCGAGTCGTCGTAGGTGGCAACTGAACCTTCACCGGAGATTCTTAGCACCCTCTGCCCCGCCGTTACCATGGTCGCCACCGTAGCCAGGAATAGCGGGGCCGCCGGGGACTGGGGGCCGTCTTTTTGTGTAATTGTTCATGGGGGGTATATTGCCATAGTTGCCACGCTTGGCGAGCGGGTTGGCAACCGCAGTTTTTTTTGTCGTACAGTTGCTGTTATCAGGAAGATGCTGGTGCCCATCTCCTGCCTGTTTCCCTCTGTCGCCTTTTACGACACCCACGGGAAGATATGGGGTAGTGGATATTCTTAACCGCCACTACACGGCTGTCTTCTAGAAGTCTTCAATATTAATAAAATTTTGACACTCTACTTTCCACAGCCGCATCATTTCGACGGTATCAACGTGTCCGCCCTCTTCATCCGCGGTTCGGAACCAATACAGCTCGAGCGCGGCACGCTCGCGTCTCTGTACGCGCTGCTCGACTTGCGACTGGAACGCGTCTCGCTCACCGACAGTGACCTCATGGAGATGCCGGTGGGTCTGCGACGGCTCAGCATCTCCAGTTGCAACGTGAGCTTGCCGCGATCGGCACTGGACAGACTGCAAGAGCTGATGCACGTGGTGGTGCGAGAACCTCGACTGCACCAGGCCCCAGATCTTCGTGCCGTTGCATCACTGCGGGATGCTGTATTCGTGGCACCGCTGGACGTAGTGCCGATGTCAACGAGTCTGGAGAACGTCACCGTGTGGTCGGCGCAGCGGCTGGAGTTTAACGGCGGGTACGACTAGTAGACATTAGTCATCAACATCATTACAGCCCTTCACATGTCCACTGCTGATCATAGGCCTCCCCCTAGGAATGCACGGTCCCGAGCCACCTGTATCCATCGACTTCCTGTATGTCTTATCAGGTAGTCGCTCCATCTAGTGGGGGCCGCCCTCGTAGCTCACTAGTAGTGGGCGATACAAATTGTATATAGATATTATATCTATATATCAGTAGCGATTGCCTCGTTGATCTACTGGCCACAAGCGTGATTCCTGATCATTAGGTCCCGAGTTCGGATACCTGGTTGAACCAAAATCAGTTATTTCGTTTTTTTGTAAGAAACAATAGCATCCATTTTAAAAAAGGCTCTAAAACTAAAATTGTTAATTACCGTCCAATTTCTATTCTCAGTACAATAGCTAAAATATTTGAGAGACTTATTTTTAATAACATTTATGCTACAATAATTAGACTTATTCCGAGTACGCAATATGGTTTTATGAAAAAACGTTCCACTATTTCCAATCTTGCATATTTTACTAATTACGTTCTTAGTGAAATGGAAGATTGACGTAAAGTTGACCTGATCTATACCGGCTTTCAAAATGCCTTTGACCGTGTGGATCACGTTATACTTCTCCAGAAGCTTAAGTCTGAGATGAATTAAACGCTGAAAAATACTTGAGTTTGAGTTGTCCGGAGAATGCAACACTAGAAAGTGTATCGATGCCGCGGTTCGAGCGCATGGTGCGCGTGCAGCACGTGGAGCTGACGGCGTGCGTGCCGCCCGCCGGCCCGTACCGCCCCGCCGGCCCGTACGCGCGTTCGCTCGCGCGGCTCAACATCAGTGCGCTCGACCTGCTCGTGCTGGCGCGTCCGCGCGGCGCCTTGCGAGTACGTATATACAAACGTACGCGCGCGCGCTGTACAGGCTGACATCAGCGCGCTCGACCTGAAATAGTCTCTCGACTCGACCAAAAATAGTGTTGTGACTAAATGACTGAACGGAAAACAAAATGAGTGACTGATAAAGAAAATGACTGAATGGTAAATAAATATATTTTTTTAACGGAAGGTTATGAAAATTACGTCAAGGTTTATTTAAGGTACATCCATGTTGTCAGTTCATCTGGCGAAAATTATCCATAGTGTATGTCGTTATAGGGATTTCATAAAAAAAAACTATGCTTAAGTATTACATTTTTTTATTCATCGTCATGAGATATAATATCACTGTCACTGTCACTGTCAGTAACATTTATTATAAACTCGTCTGAGACACTATCGCTCATGTGGTCGAGATTAAATATTTTGTCTTCTTCTTTTACTATGTGAGCCACGCAGCTACCCCATTATTCGGCGATCACTTCATTTAGTCCTTCTTTGAAAAGCTTTTTACATCTTTCATTTTGAAGGTCTTGTTGTTTCTTGCAACATACCCTGTGGCCTGCACCCAAATCAGCTCAATGGGTTCACAATGGTAAGAAGGCAAACGTAAAACAGTGACTCCACGCTCCGCTGCCATCTCGTCCACGGCATACTTATCGCAGTGTTCGTGTTTGTGCTGCCGTACAATGTCTGTAAGAGTAGCTTTTACCATTTGTGCCAAGAATGGGATATTTTTGCTCGCCATCCACTCTTGTATTCTTGGTTTATTCAAAGACATTGTAGGCAGCGATTCTAACTTTCTGGAGTGATAGGGGCATTATCTATCACCACTACGGAATTAGGTTTTAGTTTAAGCAAAACCCTACTAAACCACTCCTCAAAACACTCGGCATTCATGTGTTGATGGTAATCTTCTTTTCCTTTTTTAGCCTCCAAACACAAGTAAGCTATCTTCTACAAATCCTTCTTCCCCGCCCATATGGCTAATAATTAGCCGTTTGCCTTTTCCTGAAGGCTCTTTCAAGCTGGCAGATAACCCTTCTAAGAATGCGTGCCGGGACGATTGTACAACCTGGTCAATCCATTGCTTCTTCGGTGTATGACCTTCGAGAAAATGAAAAATACCAATTACTCATTAAATTCACCGGTGGCGTGCAATATCTACACTGTAATAGATAAATAAAACAGAGAAAATTTTAATTACCTTGGTTGATCCAGGTTTCATCTTGGTAATAAATGTACCTTCCTTCCCTGCGATAATCCTTAATTTTTTGAAGGTATCACTGGCGCCACAAAACAATATCGCGTCTATATTTATATATATGCACGCTTTTTCTTGATTTTGTGGCGTATTTGAAATTTAAGTGTTTTAAAATTTTCCTCAAGGTACTCCAAGAGAAGTTCGGTAAATCTGGGTCATCATTAACAACCTTAAGAACCTGTAATTTAAACAGTTTATGGGTAAGAAAGTCTACGCAATAGAAAAAAATCAAATAGAACCTTAAAAAACGCTATGTGTGCGTGAGCGTGTAAATATGCAGCTTTGATTTGTGTGATAGTGATGCGATAGTCGTCGTGACGCACACTGTATCTATAACAAGCTTTACGCACACAGCGCTGCGCGCGAAGATGTAAAACAATAACACTAAAGTTACCTTTGCAATGGTGGGTGGCTAATTTGCATAAAAAATTGGTGTATTTTTCGCCTTATAGCTAACCTGTTCGCCAAGCGAGCGCGCGCCATGTTATACTCCCGTTCACTCGGGACCTTTTTTGGCGGGAAAATTGTAAGTTAGCAAATTTTTTGCTATATTGCAAATTTTGCTATATTTTCACTTTGAGACAATATTTATGGATAAAACTTACAGGAATTCTTGTTGAATGTATAAACTATCGAATAAAATTATTTTTGGTTGCTAGAAATTGTAATAAAATACGTAAATTACCCTGTATAGCATAGTAGTAGCATATACTTCAATTTTAGTGACAAAATTACTACTAATTTGAATTCTACACTTTTGTTTTTGGAGAAATTTATATCAAATTGTTTGGAAATATGTATATTTTTATGTTTTATGTGTTTCCATTCGTTACTCATACCAAAATATTAAAATATAAAGAAATTAAAAAAAAATTAAATTATAATATTTTATCTGTGTGACATTTAGAACAATATTTCTAAAATAGTTTTGTGTGAATTTGAAATAAATACAACGTCAAGTTATTTGAAATATGTAAGAAAACTATTTTTACTTACATTTTACACTAAAAATAAATGAGAATGTGAAAAATATCACATTTATGACCCAGCCGCCATAATGGGCCTTCCAGATTTTGAAGCACTTTTGGCAATTTACTTTTCACTTTTTATACCACAAATTTATATATATATATATATATATATATATATATATATATATATATATATATATGTGTTCACTATATTACAAGGAATATAAAAAAGTATGATACTTTCGTTTTTAGTCCAGACACAAATATAAAATTCTATAAAAAAAGACGGAGCACCTTCAACAAAGTGACACGTGGAACGCCGGAAGTTCAGAGTGATTTCTTTTTTTTTTCTAAGAAACATTGCCAGGTTATGGTTTAAAATAAAAGAGCATATCTTTGTCTTTGATACTAATATCTATTGCATAGTGTCTTTGGTTTTGTTTAAAACGAAAAAATAGTTTTTTCATAGGTAGACATGTTTACATAATTCTGATCTAATTCGATCACTACTTGGCGGGCGTAAGGTTGGTATTGCGCGATCGAAGGTGAGCTAGGCTTGGTTAACAGGCTAAGGTGAAATCGTCTAATTTATTCTTGAAATTAAGTTTCGGTCCAAGTTTTTAAGGAGACTTAAATTGCTCGTTTTGTTTGCATTCTTTTAAGGGTTGAGCTCCGATTTTATATAGTTCCAGTTTGCAGCGGGGATGGCTTGTTTGATCTTTGTCATCCGGTTCGCGACGTCTCTTTCCCAGCGTGACACGTCTCCCTGCAGCCATGCAAGTGCATTAGCCATCCCCGCTGCAAACTGGGACTATATAAAATTGGAGCTCAACCCTGCAGACTGTGCCTCCCGAGGTCTACACCCGTCCAAGCTAATCAACTTCAACCTTTGGTGGAAAGGTCCTGATTTTCTAAGGAAATTTAACCAACAAGAGATACCAAGAAACTTAGCCTCCTACAACACTACTATCGCTGAAATTAAAAAAACAACCCTAGCGAAAGAAGACAACTTCATAATTAAATTATTAAACGCAGCTCACGTTTGATAAGGATTATGGCCTGGGTACGGCGCTTCGCGACAATCTTACGCAACAATGCGAAAACGGACACCGATTTTCTCAGTGAAGCCGACCTCCGCGCGGCCAATGAACTTATAATAAAGTATGTGCAGCGGAATGAATTTGAAAACAAATACAAACTACTTCAAAAGAAACAAACAATTTCAAGCAAGTCGGCCATTTTTAAACTTAACCCTTATATGGATGAAAAAGGGATAATGCGAGTAGGAGATCGCCTCAACAACTCGACTTTACCGATTGAGATGAAAAATCCAAATCATCTTATCTCGCAATGGGCTCTATACACAACTTCTTATTGAACAAGCGCATTTAACCATACTGCGTGGAGGCGCCCGATTAACTTTATCATATATACGGCAGCGCTATTGGATTGTTGGCGGGAACCGATCGGTCAAGGACAAACTACGTCACTGTGTCAGGTGTCATCGTTACAAGCCAACTGAAGATTATCAACTTATGAGCGACTTACCACAGCAGAGAACCCCCCGCCCCCGTGCCGACCGTTTACACATACCGGAGTAGACTTCACTGGGCATGTGGAGATCAAACTTAACAAAGGGAGAGGGGTTAAAACTTTGAAGGTCTATGTAGCCATCTTCGTATGTATGGCAACAAAGGCCGTACATATCGAACTTGTATCGGACCTAAGCACTGAAACTTTTATAGCCGCATTTCAACGTACCTATGTGCGCACGCCGCGCCACCCCCAAACATGTATACTCCGACTGCGGCACTAACTTCATCGGGACCGCGAAAGTGTTGCGCAGTGAGTTTGAAGAATTTAAGCAACTTCTATCGCCAGAGTTCTTCAACGAGATCAGCAAACTGGAAGTGGAGTGGCACTTCAACGCCCCCGCGTGGCCAACAGCAGGTGGCCTCTGGGAGGCGGCTGTAAAATCACTCAAATACCACCTTCGCCGTGTTTAGGGAGATCAAAAGCTCACTTATGAGGAGTTTTCAACGCTACTGGCCCAAATAGAAGCATGCATGAACTTGCGACCCTTGTGTCCTATTACCGAGGATCCCGAGGAATTCTACAATTATCTAACACCGGGCCACTTCCTCACCGGCGGACCAACTTTGTCACTCCCGCTCTCCGATTACAGTGACGTCAGAACTCTAGACTTGCGCCGTCGCTGGCAATTCACTGAAAACATGCTACAACAATTTTGAAAAAGCTGGTAAACGAATACCTAACTCAAATTCAAAGCCGCTGCAAGTGGAACAAGCCAAGTAAGAACATTGAAAGGGGAGATATTGTCCATGTTCGAGAAACCAACTTGCCGCCGGGAAAATAGACGTTGGGCCGCATACGGGAAGTCCACCCGGGTTCCGACGGTTTAGTGCGCGTTACTACTGTAAAAACGCAAACTGGTGTAATCATGCGCCCCATAACTAAACTGTCACCGCTCCCACTGGTATATAAAAAATCCGAAGGGGAAAAGGAGCAAGAACTTAAAACTAAACGAGAAAAAAGAAACAACTGCGGCATGAAAACTTTTTCAACATTGTTTACAATGTTCGTAGCAATGTTTACGTTGATAACTCAAACATATGGGGCCGTATTATCGAGCGCCCGGATTACAAGCATCGAACACAAACGGCCGATCTAATCTATTACGAGTCGTAATTTACGACACATTTGGCGAAATGCAAATTATACACGATGAATGGACCTTACTTCTATACTATAAATCGGCTCGATTCACTGGCGCTGCGAAGAGACATTGCATCTCTGCATTTTCTTTCGCATATACCATGGGGAGTGCTCTGAGGAATTGTTCGGATTAATCCCAGCCGCCAAATTTCGTTAACGCACTACGCGGCAAACGTCCCGATACCATCCTCACCATCTGGAAGCTTGGCGGTCCACCACAGTATGTTTCACAAGGAGTTTTCTTCCGCGTACGATCTCTCTGTGGAATAGTTTACCACCGGCGATTTTTCCGGACCAATACGACCTGGGGACCTTCAAGAAAAGAGCTTACTCCTTTCTAAAGGGCAGGCAACGCATCTGCAATTCCCCTGGTGTTGCGGTTGATCTTGGGCGGCGGTAGTCACTTAACATCTGGTGAGCCGCATGCTCGTTTGCCCCTTTTTCTACAAAAAAAAAAAAAAACTAATTTAACTAACTATCGGAGCAATATACAACGAACTGAAGCTTATCTGCACGGGTTCGCGGACTTGTGTGTAAGAACGGATTCGAGATACTGTAAAGCTACTCCTGAACAAGTATCGCATAAAATGGTGCTATTTCATTACTACAACAGTATCCTGCTGGCTCCTCTCAAACATTTAACAGCGAGAAAGAAACGAGGCCTAATCAACGGTATCGGCAACATTGCCAACAGTTTGTTTGGTATCCTAGACCAACAGTTTGCGGAGAAATATCAGAAGGATATTGAATCCATACAAAACAAAGAGAATTACTTACTTGAACTCGTGAAAAATCAAACTTCTGTAGTGGGGCTGGAAAATCAGATTTTGAGGAAAACTGAAGACAATATCAACAAACAACTCAGCATGATCGACGGGTTTATGAATCAAACTTCGCCAAAGTGAATCAGCTGTAGAGATAATGATGGATAAGGTCACATGGACGTTCACTTTCTCCAGTCGAGCTGATGAAGCAACTAAACATGATTTCTGGAAGACTACAGAAATCGCTAAACTTACCTGTGAATAACCCAAGGGTGGATATCAATTTAAAGTTTACGTGCCACTCATATCGGACGACTAATGTTTACTCTACAGAGCTATCCCACTGCCTGTGAAGACGGAAACAGAAACTACTACAGTGCTGGTGCAATCCAGTGTTGCCAACTTGACGGGTTTCCCGTTAGATTTGACGGGATAGCGAGGATGGCAACGGGAAAAAATTGTGTTTAACGGCTAACGGATTTTTAACGGTACAACAAAAATTTATGTTTTTTTAGATTTGTTTTTGAAATAAAAATAATTTGGAAATGGCAAAAATTAAATTATAATTTTTTTCATCTTTTTGGTTTAACAATACGAAAAATGTGCAGTACAATGAATGATTAACACTTGTCTACCGTATTTGACGGGATTATAGTGTTCTCTACAACGGGAACTAGCTTTTAATGTTGGCAACATTGGTGCAATCACAATACATCGCTATGAATTTTCAGATAGATAATTACATCTCAATAACTGAAAATGTCATTAAAATGTGCATTAAGCTAAAGGAGCGCCGTTACGTCTGCTACAAGAATTTGCCAATATACAACTTGCAGTACAAAAACACACCTTGCGAGGCGTTGTTACTAAGTCACGGTGTAAAACCTCCTTGTGACGTCAGTAAGACGACCTGTGATGACGCGTCAATCGCGTTACACTCGCCGAACAGCTGGCTGGCCATTTGCCGAGGAGTTTGCACTTTGCGCACAATATGTGATACCGTACAATATGTGATACGTCACACACTATGACGACGTCTAGCATTATAACTATAGCGCAAGGTTGTATTTTACAATCCAAAGATACAACTATTTATTCGCACAACGAGTACAACACTAACATGCAGATGCAGCGCCAGTACGAGGTCCCTACACTAAACTAGTCGGTGAACAATGTCATCGACTTGATCTACCACAACTCTTTATCTTGCGGTCGACGCGAAACGATCCAAACGGACATGCAGGAGATCGAGAAGAAACTACTCTATCTTCATGAACACCATTTACTATTGTCACCTATTTCAAGTCATGACATCCACCAATATATTATTTGCTACACCTTGTTTGTAGCTGCTGTACTGGCATGTCTGGTGTGGATCATCCGGAAGCGTAACATACTAAGCTGCAAGCCGGGGGCAGTACAAGACAAGGACATCGAACTACAGCCTCAAGGGATGACGTCTTTCCTGCGGCGAGCTACGCGTGCAGCGCCGAAGCAGGCGCCCTCGCCGCAGCTGCACGCCGCGCCCTCTACTGTGACGACAGCGGCGGCGGACATCGTCACATTCAACTTTGATAAATAAAACTTTTAATTCTTTGCTTTTTTTCTGGCAGGTTACACCACACATTTTTATTTAGTAAACGCTTTATTTACTTTTTTAATTGCAAACTGACAATCGGCAGTATGTCAACAACCGTCCTTCGAAACATCAACTTCTCAAGGAAAGATTTGCCACTATAACTTTATAACTATTTTACTTTTAATTAAATTTTTAACTTTGGCGATCCATTCCTTTTCACGTGCTCATCAACTAACTACAACTCTACTTCCTGAAAGTGTGTGGCCTTACAAACTATACAATTATTCTTACTAAAAATATTTTTTTCTGTTTATTTCAATGATATAATATTCGTCAACAAGTTTCATAACGTCATTCAAGATAGGTTAATTTAGTTTTAGTCATAATCATCAAGTTATCGTGTACTCACTGACTGAACGCATCACTATTACAATGAACCTGGCAACATTATTTCACAAAGTGACATTAGCATCTGTCAGGCAACTTCGTTTAATTTAAAATACAATTTGAGATCAGTGGTTGCGGGCCACAAAGTTTAAGAAATTCTAGAAAGCCAGAATTATAGAAAAAATGCATTTTGTGTTAAAGCTTTTAATCATAATATTATAAAAACATTACAGCATTACACACAAATATTACAAAACACCTTTTACTCTAAATAATAATTAAATTAACTTTTATTCGAAAGCTCTGCCTTGTTAGGCGTGCGGGACATATGGATTTGTTTTTGATTTTCCATAATATTTTCGAAACCGGGTTCCAGTTTTGACCAAGCAACTTTCAGCAGTGCGAAAAGGTGTTCATCATTCAATCGGTTTCTGATCGAGTTTTTCCGCAATTTCATGACTGAAAAAGTTTGTTGGCACACATAAGACGACGCAAATGTCGCCATAATTTTCTGGGCGTGAGCAATGATCTTTGGGAATTCAGCTTTCGGTAGTGCTCTATAAAAATCTAGTTTTGTGGGATTCAAGAACAATTTTAAATGGGTATTGCACTGCATTTCAATAATTTCTAACTGCAATTCAGCAGATACATTTTCCGGATCTACATTAAACGGCATCGAGAAAACATTTATCGATGATTGAATGTTTTTAAAATCTTGAAACCTAGTTTCAAATTCTGTGTGAAGTTTTTTCAATGCCTGACAGAAATCTTGTAGTTTGTTCTCACTCACTGGTAACATGGATTTTAAACGCGGAAAGTGAGTTAAATCGTTCTTTGCCATGTAGTTATAAAACAGAGAAAGCTGAGTTTAAAATGATTTCAGACAACCTTAAGTCTATAAATTGGTTCTTGCCTTGCAATTTCTTATTTAATTGATTTTAGTACTCGAGCAAATCGTTGTTTTTGGGTAAAATCGAACCTGATATCAACAAACTTGTTAAAATCATCAAAATTATCCCTCTTATTAGATTAGTTATAAAACAAAAATTGATTACCTATCTATATTGTTTCTTTTAATTTGATTAAAATATATTCTGAATATTATATAGTTGCGTTTTAATTGCTCTCATTGGTAATAATGTCTTGTTTAGAATGTAAGTTTAAAAACCAGAACCGACAGATATAGCACACCATAACTAAATTAATTAAAGTAATGAAAATGTGGTTTTTAAGTTTTAGGAGTGTATAAAAACTGGGGGCGCTGATAAATAATTGATTTTGAAAAGGGGCAGTAAAAGAAATAAGTTTGATAATCTCTGATCTATGTTGAATAAAAAAGTTTCTGTTTGTAGATGCGAGGCACTGGTACGGCTGCGCGTGAGCGGCAGTGCGGGGGTGGGGGGAGGCAGGGAGAGCGGGTGCTGGCGGCAAGCTGGCTGGCGGGCTGTTCTCGCCTGCGCGAGCTGGAGCTGCAGCAGCTGCATCTGGTCTCGCTGCCCGGTGGGATGCTGCACGCTGCTCGTGATCTGCGTTCGCTGGTGCTTCGCGGCTGCCAGCTAACCGAGCTGCCGCCAGAGCTGCTCGCGGAATCGCGTGAGCTACGTCTGCTCGATTTATCCAACAACAAAATCGAGACACTCCCCCGGTGAGTCAGCTTACTCTTGTAACACTTTTTGAAATTTACGTGAACACTACACATTAAATGAAACTAATTTTACGGATTTTATCGCGTTTATTTTTTAACTTCTTAATGTGAAACGTGGAAGAGCCACGCTGCAGTTATATTATGGTTGTAGCAAGAATGGGTTGGCTTCACCGGGGAGGGACCACGCTCTCACAGAATACCAGCATAAAATAGCAACTTAATGCTGCTGTGTTTCGTAAGGTGAGTGTAGAGAACCGGTTACCCGTTTTACTGGAAACAAGAGATTCCATCTTAGTTTTCGGGGGTGACAACGCATTTGCATTTTGATTCTTAATCAAGGTTAACTGTAGATGTCTATGGATCACAGCATCCACTTACCATCAGGTGGACTGTGTGCCCGTTTGTCACCCTTATTCTATAAAAAAAGGGTAGTAGGCCTAGTCGTGATATTTATTAGAAAAATATAAAAAAAATCTTAGTCATGTACATTTCAAATTATAAGGATAAAAAAATCACAAAAACTGATGTGGCCGTGGAAGGAAAAGGGGAGATCTCCCGCCGGGCAAGGTGTTCTGCCCGGGTGAGCGACCAACACTCCGTGTGATAGTTCGGAGATGTTCTATATATACTGTTTATGATTCGGAATGTTGATAACGCGATTTAGGCTTCGGTGTGTTTAGGCTAGTATATTTACGCTTCGCTGTGGCGCGACGACAGCGCCGCTACACTGACACCCTGTGGTTCAAGTCCTGTGACTACAAGTATCTTTTTGTCAGTTTTTTTTTCTGTGATATACTCAAGAATAACCCTTCTGTAAATTACAGTTAAAAGGAGCATGGCCAAATGTCTATAGCAGCTGGACTTGACTTTTTTCATGTCCCAAGACAAACTATAGTTAGAGTGGTTTGTTTCTATGTTGTAAACACAATCACGTTTAAATATAATACCTAAATTGCCATGATTTTTTATAATAACGTCAACAATATTTTTAAAGATGAATCAACAAATACCTTTTACTTTTATTATTTATTGGCCATTTCGTTAAAATTTTACCAAGGATAACCTTGGTAAAATATTACAAATCAAAATGCATCTACATTTACATTATTTTACATTCAAGTAGTCGAAAATGAACATTTGATATATTCTTCTACATTATAAAAAGCGTGATTCAAAAAGTATGTTTTCGTAACTTGTCAAAACGCGTTTAATGGAAATCTTGTATAATAAATAGTTCTAAAGGCAATTTATTGTACATTTTGATTTTTACAAAATCTTACAACTACAACATCTAGGAGTGATGCTGGCACTGGCGATATTGTCGGCTGATGCCTGGCCCACTCAAGGAACCACATAAGTGTGATGTGCATATCACCCAACTGTCCTTCGATTCAATACCCTCCGTAAAATCTGATATGTTCACTATAATAGGACGTTGCCTGTTGAATCTGATATGTTTCTAGGGCAAATAATATAACTGCACTATATTCTAGATGGGAGAATATAATATTAGTATTGGAATGAGCTGTAATACTAGTAAAATCAGATGTTCGTCTATTCATGTTCATACTGTTTATAAAATCGGATAAATTATTATTTAATGGAAATCGTTTTCTAATCACATTTATGATTTGCTCAGCATCATTCCTGTTTTTTAATCGAACACCGAATTTATATAAAAGGCTTGCAGCTATGGAAAACGTATGCATCATATGTGAAACAGTTTTATTTAAAAAATCTTGCCGGATGCCGGAATATTTTAAAGTCTCGTTTGAAGTACCTGTTAACAACTTCCACCACCCATCGGCATATGGTCACACAACGACTCCTGTTAGCTTGCTCAGTGGTGAGCTGATGTTCACCCTGAAGCAGGGATTCCGGCATATATGTTCTGTAGCTGCAAGTCTCTAACTAACTAATTGAATCTCCAAACCCCTGTCTAGAATAAAAACATCGTTATTTTGAAAGTATTGTCTGAGAGGAGAGTTTTCATCTCTGAAAAGAGACTTCATTATATCTGCAGCAGCTGTGGTAGCTTTGTATGGGCTTTTTTGGCCCAGTCTACAATGTAGCCATCAGGTGTCACCAGCAAAAATGGTTTTAACAAGTTTTTGTATTTATATAAGGAATATGTATCCTTTTGGAACATATAATTGGAACTTTTGTTTATAAAAATATATGTCCCATCACATATAATTATCGCATTTTCATTATTTTGATTATAAATTGCATTTGGAATCATTAAATTGTGTTGCAACAATTGCTCACAGGATATGTGTTCAATTCTCAGATTTCTTGGCCCAAAATCTTGTACAAATATTTCCCTACCCTTATCCATTAATCTTTCTAATGTTCGCCTTGGAACCATTAAGAACTGAGATAACCGGTCATCTGATTCACCAGTTCTCATCTTCATTAGAAGAGCACCTAAATCTAAAATGCCTCTGTTTCTATAAGACGCGGTATTTCATATAATAAAAGTTCAAATTGTTGTTTATTCATTCCGAGCCAATAATGAAACAAATGCTCATCAATTCTTTCAACACTTTCCATGTTTGAGAAATCAAGAAATGTGTTGAAAGCATTTATAAAAGAAAGAGCATGTTCGACTTGTTCGTAAATGTTCTCAAACTATTTTGAAAATTGAACAACATATCCCAATCAGTACTAAATGTATGTTCTACACAAACACGAGCATTTATAGACAAGTCATATTTGTGTTTGCTAAGAGTTGTTGCTCTTAGAGGGTTAGTAATTCTATGCAAATCTATGTTCTGGCAACCAAAAAAAAACACAATGTGCTGCAGTGTTTGCCGCTCGTCTATACTGCGGCAAACTAATCACCCGAGGTACTTCGTTTTCGTCATCTTGCTGGTCGGTACTTGGTGGGCTTTGAGGTTCTTGGGGTTGAGGCTCTGGCTCCTGCTCCGGCTCTGGCTCTGTCTGCTGCATATTATGTGTTGCAACTCGCTTGAGTCCCAGCCAACAGGGATGACAAACATGGTCTGTTGAAGTTGCCTGAAACAACAATACAGCCTTGTCTTAACATAAACGTTTTGGCTCGTTATTATTAAACCCGAGCAAATACATAATATTTTTACAAAACAATATAAAATTGCAGTGATAAATTCACTATAACATTGATACCAAGGCAAAACAAAAAAAAGTACAAAATAAAAAGGTAATTATTACCTGCCGTGGGGTATTTTTATTTTCAAGTTCAACATGTATTGCTTGTTGCAACTGAGATGGATTCTCTCTCACAACAAGGTCCCGTTTACGAGTCCTCAGAGAACTTCCACAAAGTATGCAAATATGTTTGTAGCCACGGCAAGATGAGGCACCAGGTTCATTAGGTAACCCGGAGTTGACATGTATTGCCAATTGCTGACAGGCATCACATACGTAATCTTCAGTGATTTAAAATAAGAATTAGAGTTGTATTATGGTGTATGTTTGATTAGAGTTGTATTATGATGATGATTCAATAATTATGTTAGTGTAATAAAATAAGTAGGTATGTAAATACGTACTGTTTTTGAAAAATTCCACTCGCAGATCTTAGAAATTACTCTTGTATCAAGCTCAAAAACGAGATGGTGGCGAAGTTTATCAATGCATATGTTACAATTAACACATAGCAATCGCACGCCTAGTTGTTTTTGTTGTGTAGTTTGCATGATGTCTCTCACAATTATCCAAGATGTGAAATAATCGGTCCGTAAAACAATACCTAGGTCAAAACAGCAGACGGAAATAACAATACTGGCGCGGATCGATGACCACAGAGTAAGCGATGACAAATGACGTTCCGTTGTACATATGTAATTGAACAAAACGTTTAGCTTACTATGACCTACATAATTATTTTTATGATAAGAATCCAGTACATAATAAATCAGCATAGTAGTTGATTTGATGTCTACATACTGTATAACTGAATTGAATTAGAATTAACAACTATTCATTAAAACGTGAATAATTATAGTATTTGAATACCAAGTCCTTTCACACACGAAATAAATCGTCATTAGGTGCGTTCTGAAACTATTATTTGAAATAATTTTAAACAGTTATAAAAATAGAAATAAATGGATACCTTTTTTGTGACCACTTAGGGAGGTATTTCTTATGTGTTTTAAGACCTTAAACAATAAGGGTATTTTACATAAATATTTCATATTGGGACGCTATTATTTCGTTGTCTGGTACGGTTTGGCCATCAGGAAGAAGGATTAAAACATAACTAATTTATCATTTATTTATATCCTTAGTCGGATCATCAGTTCTGTCAAAACCTTATTATTTAAAAATTTTGAACACTGGCTACATGAACTTCACCAATTTTAAAAATATAACGTTTGCGCTTGCTAAAAATATAAAAGACACTAATGTTCATTAATTTTCAAATATGGAGTGGTCGAAGAAAGAAGATAGTGAAGGTTACGCGCCAAAACAGATTTTCAATATTTTTCAAAAATTGAAAATAACCCTACGATTTGTTTATCCCACTATCAAATGATTCACTGAAGATTCAAGCTTCGAAGATCGTAAGAGAACCGGCCAACCTCGTACAGTTAGGACACCCGCGATCATCAAAGCAGTGAAGGCGCGAATAAAACGAAATCCTGTTCGTAAACAAAAAATCTTAGCTCTTCAGATGGGCCTAAGCAGAACCACGGTCAAAAGAGTGATCAATGAAGACCGAGGACTGCGAGCTTATTGTAAGAAGACCGGACATTTTTTTGAACGAGCGTTTGAAATATGTTGGACAGATCTCGCGCTTTGTTACGGCGGTACGCGGGAAAAATACCGCGAAATTTTGTTTTCGGATGAATTTTTTTAACATCGAAGAAAGTTTGAATAAACAAGATCCAGATTTAAGCCCACTGAATTATAAGATATGGCAACATTTGAAGGAGAAAGTCTGCGCTAAAGTTCATCAGAATTTGGAATCTCTACGAGCATCTTTGGCTAATGTAGCGGCAGAAATAGATATGAGTGTGAGTTCTGGCGGGAACTTGGCCGTAGACGGATAGTCGCTTTTGTTTTGTCGCTTGAATAATGGTTTGAAGTGGATTTTGATTTGTAAAAGTGATGCGATTTTATGAATTAAGTGCCCGCGCGTGTGAACTATTAGAGAAAACGACGAAACAAGTGCTTTGATGTCGATATAAACCTCAAGTTATTTTGATCGCTTGGGCGTCTCATGAACTTGAGTGGCTGTCGTCATCAACTGTCCGCTGGGTTGAGCTGTCGTCAAAATCTCCCAAGGGCTTCGCAATGTGACGCATCAGCATATTGTGAAGAAAAAGAATATAAAATGAAGATTACCAAAGAAAGGATAGGCTTAGAAGGTCTAGAAACCAGAGCCGCAAAGCCAGTAAATTAAAAAAAAGATATGAGTGTGGTGCGTGCTGCGATTGATGACTGGCCGCGTCGAGTAAGGGCATGTATTCAAAATAGGGTAGGGCATTTTTAATAATAGAAATAAAATTGTATTCTAAATTAAATTACCTTTCATTTCATATATAATTTCTATATAATTATCAAAAAGTGTATCATTAGTTTTATAAAAAGTTTTTGACAGAACTTATGACCTGAAGTCTTTGCGTTATAGCATGGTGCGGGTGACAGCTTGACAGGTCACTATAAACTTGCGTGCGTTTGCAAGATTACAACATATAATTTAACTATGAGAAAATAACACTGAATTGGTTTCTATTAATTTTTCCAGTCTGTTATGATTATTAAATTAACATTAAATTTCAAAAATCTCACATGTTGTAGTTTTTTTTACTAATAAATTTATAGAAGTTTCATTTATTTCACTTGCATGCGCAGTTACGTATTATATTTAATATTCATTAAAATTTTATGTAAACAGTTTAATAGAGAAGTTAAAAAATATAAGATTAAAATATGTGAAAAAATGTTAAATGTTGATTTCTTATATTTACGCGAACATTGCACATGATTAAAACTACTTTTACGGATTTTATCGCGTTTATTTTTACTTTTTATTTTTAATTCCCGACGTTTCGGGCGCTTTCCAGCACCCATGGTCACGGGGGACTGAGATGACTGACGTCCCGATGTCATTGTTAAACCCGGAGTACCTTCAGCTTTTTTAATTATTGTTTATGGTCCGATCTTCTTCAACGTTCAACTTCAACGTTCCGGGAAGTCTGCAGTTTGTGATCATATCCTAGACGGCCCCAACCATTACATCAGATTTGATAGACCACAAATCCTCGCGAAAGAACACCGATTCCTACCAAGGATGATACGTGAGACTATTGAAATTAAAAAACATCCTAATTTCAATAGAGAAGGAGGCTGGGTACTACCACCTGCTTGGGATCCTATAATCAATAAAATTAAAACTAAACCCAAGCATACCACTGCAAGACCTTAGGACATAGTCAGTTCATTTTGCATAGATCGGACCATAAACAATAATTAAAAAAAGCTGAAGGTACTCCGGGTTTAACAATGACATCGGGACGTCAGTCATCTCAGTCCCCCGTGACCATAGGTGCTGGAAAGCGCCCGAAACGTCGGGAATTAAAAATAAAAAGTAAAAATAACCGCGATAAAATCCGTAAAAGTAGTTTTAATCATGTTAAATGTTAATTGTTACGGCCCTCAGTTGCCCCGACAGAAGTCGACTGGACTAGGGCCCATCAGTAATCCAACTCGACGGGCAACCGAGGGTTCGGGTCCAAATGGCCTATGGATAATTGCTATGTAATGGCTGGATAAGCAAACACAAACTTATCGAGTTCCGGAGGTAGGGTCGACGACAAGGTACCGTCAGGGGCAAGTAAATGGTAGGTGTGAGTGGTGTAGGAAGGTGTGTAATGTAACCTGACGTCACCGATGTAATCGGACAGCAACCCCACATGCGTTCCCTGTTCCACAAGGTGCAATCACTACTGTGGGCGTTCACCGTTATCTGAACTCAAGTCCAACGTCACTTTGCACAAGCTATAATCGAAAAGGAACGCGATCTCCTCCCGGGTCACAATGTTTAGCGTTCCACCTGACAAAGCAAAATTCCTTCGTACATTATTAAAATACCACACAAGCAACTCGTCGACGCAAATTAACGGCAATGGAAGTTAAGTTAATCACTCAAAACTCAAGGAAAGCCTCGTTTTCAAGTATCGAACAAAATAAGACAACGCAAAGGAGGCAGTCGTAACGTGACCTAACGATTCTTACGTAACTTCCCGACATCTAAAGCGGGCTACATACGACACGATATCGGTGGCGATCTAGGGTGGAAAGAAATCGGGGCTTTTATCGGGGTAGACCTTACACACGGGCCTGCCTAGCAGTACGCGTTCGGACTTGGAGCGGAACGCATATGCGGTAGAGTTCTTCAAAATACCTCCGACTCTCTTAAAACACCACCGTGTTGGTTTGGCATTAGCCATCTCGGTTAATTTATTCGAAAATAGAAAAAGAGGAGTTGCTGGGTGAAAAAATGGCTCCAAAAGAGATAAAAATTAAGCCACATAAACGTACTAAATGGCCTGTAATCCAAGGACGTGATTAATTTTCTCCGGATGGATGAAGTCAGTTTTTATAACCTTCTAGAAATGTATTTCGCCACTTATATAAAAACGTCAATTTCTCCTACCTATGCTATTTAGTTATTTCTTCTCTTTGTTCATTTCTGCTTTGGTCAAAATCTGGTTATGTATACACACAACAAACAAGGAAATAAAATACTTTTGTATAATAATATGTATACTTTTTTTTTTGATGTAATCTTTATTTATGGAGTAAAACTATCAGAAAATAAAATAGCTTATATCTTTTTTTAAACATAAAGAAACCTTTAATTTCGGACGTACTCCCTTTTATATAACTTGTTTGTTGATGTGGAGATGGTGAAGGAGTAGAAGTTAGTTGTTGATAAGAGGATGAAGGCACGTAAGAGATCGAAGTGTGGTCTTGTGGAGTTGTAAGAGATATGAGTGCGGTCTTGTGTTGATAGCGTTGGAATAGGAGTTAGTTGTTGAGGAGAGGCTTTATCTTCTCCTTACTTACATCATACACTCTACGAACGGCAATAAAAAAATTAGTTTAGTAGGCATTCTTGACCATGTCACTTCGCAGGGTCACAGGCTAGGGTGGATATGATTTGAATTTCGATAAAATTTCAATTAATTTATATATTTTATTCACTTTTTTTTTTGGTTTTTTGTAAAATATCAGTGCCATAGGCTTCTACTCCGTTTATATGATTAAAATGTAAAAATTTTGTTATATAAAAAAGGTCATTCAGTATCACTGTTTTGTTAACTTCCTTCCGCGAGGGTTGCCGGCAGCGACTGCCTAAAGAAATCGGGCCGATGCGCCTACACACACGCAGTAAGGAGGGGGCGGTGCCCCGATCTAGGAAGCATCGGCTGATCTAGGAAGCATTTTTGCTCCTGCCAGCCGATTAAGGAGGCGATATCGGCCACGACTTAGGATGGCCCTACATACGACACGATTTAGAGGCAATCTAGGAGGCATCCCCACTACTCCACCCTAGATCGCCACCGATATCGTGTCGTATGTAGCCCGCTTAACCGATACGGCCGTCGCGGACAAAAGATTGTTCCAGACTAATTGGCACGGCCGTCCCGCGCAAAACGTCAAACAGGTTTATCACCCGAGACGAGCGTTTTTTGCAAGTTTTAAGTTGTTACGATTTGGCCTAAACAAACCCCTGTCCCGGGAATAAGGACTTATGTCTGCGAGTAAATTGGCAAACGGGATAGGGTCGTGACGGCACGTTACAAGACCGAATCTCCAACTAAAACCTCGGCCACCCTAGGCACCCCATCCGGTCCATACGACAACTTAACAATGCGCCCACGGCGCCAATACAAAGGCAAGGCGTTGGGTTCCTTAACTAACACGAGGTCTCCAACCCGAGGAGGATCCGTTTTGTCAGACCATCGGTGCCAAAAACTCTGAGTCATTTGTTGCAGCAGGTCAAATCTGCTCAACCGCGAAGAGTTTATTTCCCTGAAGTTTATTTTCATTTATTTCCTTTCCTCGGGCAGGGCGTTAAGCGGCTGGACAATCAGGAAGTAGCCCGGGGTTAGAACCTCCAAATCATTCGGATCGGACGAGAGGGGACAGAGTGGCCGAGAGTTGCGTACCGCCTCAATTTTACAGAATACAGTGTCAAGCTCCTCAAATGTCAAAATAGTTTCGCCAATAACGCGACGGAGATGCGTTTTTGCAACCTTAACCACCGCCTCAAAAATACCGCCCCAGTGTGGACAAACAGGAGGGTCGAATTTCCACTGGATGCCCTTCTTGGACATCGCAGTACCTAAATAAGTCCTGTTGCTGGACAGAAATTCGACGACCTCTTTCAAATATCTATCCGTGCCCTTATAATTCGTTCCGCAATCAGACCGGATCAGGTCCGGCAACCCGCGACGCGATACGAAGCGGCCCAGCGTGGCCACAAAGGCTTCAGTGGTGAGGACACTTACAAGTTCTAAGTGAACGGCCTTAGTGGCGAGGCACACGAAAACGCACAGATAGGCCTTATGTGAACGCGCGTTACGAAGGTTGGAGGACTTGACGAGGAAGGGGCCAGCAAAGTCGGTTCCGACTCCAGCGAATGGTCGGATGACCCTGACGCGGTCGGGTGGTAAGTCACCTTTCATCGGCAGCGATATGGTGGCATTCAGTTTATAACAAGGTATGCACTTAAAGAAGACGCTCCGAATGGTGTGTCGGCCAGCCAAAATCCAAAACTCCCGCTGCAAAATAGCCGAAAGAGCGTTACACCCAGCGTGGGCATTCTGAAAATGATGGTGAGTTACCAGCAACCGAACAAAGGCGCCGTCCTTAGGGAGCAGTAACGGGTGTCGAGCCCCGTACGGCAGTTGAGAATTTTTCAAACGTCCGCCAACGCGCAGCATCCCAGCGTCGTCCAGGAAGAGGTTCAGGCGGGCCAGAGCGCCCTTGACAACGGAGCTCCGCTTCAAGGTTTTAACCACGGGCTCAAAATGCTCCGCTTGGACCATACGGGTCCAATGCATCAAGGTGTCGCGACGCTCGCTAGGGGACAAAACGGAATCAGATATTCGGTTGGACGGGTCTCTCGAATTGCGGACAAATCGATGCAACCAAGCAGTCACTCCTAAGAGCTTATCGAAAGAGCTGTACCGTTCTAGCAGGGAGAAATCTCGAGTGGGCTTATCCTTGCCCACTCCTACTCGGGCTCGTAGACCGGGCAATTCAATCGGTTCGGAGTATTTATTCTGGGGCCAGAATGACTGAGACTCAGTCAACCAACTGGGACCCCTGCAAGTGGGTGGTCAACCAAAGAAAGGGCTTCACAGCCGCGAGAAGCGCAGTCTGCGGGATTAACTCCCCTGGGACATGTCTCCAGTTTAGAGACGGGCCAGAATTCTGGATTTGAGATACGCGGTTCGCCACAAAGACCTCAAGATTGTGACTATTTTAAGACGCTACTGTACACAATGTTATATGTTTTTCCATTCGGGGAAAGAATGTGGAGATTCTGGGCATTTGACACACGCGAACATGCTACATACAGCTGACCATGAGAGAAGCGCGGTTTTTCTAAGTTGACCCCCGCTACCTGTAACGTTTGCCCTTTCGCTTTATTAATTGTCATTGCAAAACTGAGCTTAATAGGGAACTGCAACCTTTTGAATTGAAAAGGAAGATCTGTGGGAATTATAGGGATCCGTGGTATAATAACATTTTCACCTTTTCCTATGCCTGTCAAAATTGTAGCACCGATTATGTTCCGACCAATATGTGTCACACGCAGCCTTGTCCCGTTACATAACCGAGGAGCATCTAAATTTCGCGTTAGCATGACTGGGACGCCTAATTTTAATTGAAGCTTATGTGAGGGCACACCTGACAACTCTAGAGAATTTATAAACTCTGCGGGATATGAAGTGCTCTGTTCTGTGTCCATAACTGTGTCTACTGACAAATACTCTGTTATTTCTCCTGTTACTTCGCTCAATATATCTGAATTTATTTTGTTAACGCTCTCATTTTTGGTGCAAGAATCGCCCTTTCACATAACCATTGTTGTTCGTTAAATGTGAATAAACGCTCGCAATTAATTCGGAATGACTCTGTACTAAATTAAAAAAAATCTCTCGTTAATTTAACGCAGCCCTCAGCATCCGTTTCCAACCGCCCATCGCCAATTTTTAATTGTGTGTCAGCATAGTTTCCAGCATTGATATCATTATACAAATGCACTCTCATATTCGTAGTTAAACTGAATTTTGTCACCTTGTTCCATAAAATAGACGACTTGAGGCATGCTTTAATTTCATCTGCAGGTGTGCCCTTTTGAATGACAGGTAAAGTTTGGCGAAAGTCACCAGGCAGTAAAACCACCATTCCTCCCATTACATCGGTATTGCTGCGCAAATTCTGGAGCGTTCGATTTAGTGCTTCTACAGCTTTTTTATGCGACGTTGTACTTTCGTTCCACACTAAAAGTTTGCATTGTCGTAGCATTATACCTCGTGCACTATTTATGCTAAAGTTGCAGATCGGCGATTCTTCCTGGGCTAGATTTAGAGGGAGTTTTAAAACAGAATGTGCAGTGCCCCCCCCCCCCTCTAGCAGCGTGGCGGCTATACCGGAGGAAGCTACGGCCACAGCAATGTCTTTCCGTACTTGCGCTAATAATAAATTTAACAAAAATGTCTTCCCAGTTCCTCCATGGGCATCTAAAAAGAAAAGTGTACCATTTCCAGATTCAATTTGTCCTAATACTTTCAAGTTAGTCAAAAACTCGTTTTTGTTCGGGAAGCAAGCGGGGTACAAATTCGGCTACTTGCTGCTGCAAAGCTGGTATATCGTAATGATTTCTTATATTTACGCGAACACTACACATTGAAATAATACTAGTTTTTACGGAATTTATCGCGTGTATTTAACTTTTTAATTACCCGACGTTTCGAACGCTTTACAGCACTCATGTGGGCAGGACTGAGATGTTCAACGTCCATATGTCATAGTTAACCGCGGTTACCATAGATTAAAATTTAACTTTTGTTCCGATCTATGCAGTATGAACTTATGGTATCTTGAAGTCTTGCAGTTGTATGCTTGGGTTGGGATTTAATTTTATTTATTATAGGATCCCAAGCAGATGGTAGCACCCAGCCATCTTCTCTATTGAAATTAGGATGTTTTTTGATTTCAATAGCCTCGCGAATCATCCTTGGAAGGAATCGGTGTTCTTTAGCGAGGATCTGAGTTCTATCAAATGTGATGTAGTGACGGGGGGCGATCCTGTACGTGTTCACAGACTGCAGACTTCCCGGAGCGTCGATTCTTCACATCAGCTATATGTTCCTTAACGCAGGTTTTTATTGATCTTTTAGTTTGTCCTATGTAGGAGAGACCACATTCACAATCAAGCTTGTACACTCCTGCATCTTGCAGAGGGACGTTACACTTGACCGATGGTAAAAACTGACCAATCTTCTTCAGCGGCTTGAAGTATGTTTTGATGGAAGCGCGCTTCAAGATGTAGCCAATCTTGTCAATGACTCCTCTAATATATGGCAGTACAGCAGGTACACGCTCGACTCCAAAGGCCTCAACTTTGCAATTACACCCCGCAAATTACCGTACGAAGAAATTATCTGTAGTGTCGAGGACTGTTTATTTAAAAACAATATGCGGAAAGAAGATTTGGAGGCGATACGTCAAGTATTATTTCAATGGTATATCGTAGTTTGTTTCAAATATAATTTCATCACTTAGTTCATTTTCGGTTGTTCGCTGAGGGCTTATCATTTCAAAGTCGCTTAATTTTTTGCCTACCATTGCCATTACTTTATCTTCAATTTTTCCAAGTGCTTCATTATAAATGTGTATTACATTGTATGTCATGTTCGCGTGTGTCTGCTGTAACCTTCGCAAAATATCTTCCGCCATGTACTCTTTATATTTCTCCCACAATTTATGTGCATTAGATAGTCCGCAGACAGTTTTAAGGTCTTTATATCCTGTAGGACCCCGAACATGGTGCAGCAGCAATCGTAAACAGAAACATTCAAAATGTTACATGGACGGTATACACACGACCAAGGGCATCTGATGACTTTACACCCGGCCAAATTGCAACAGGCGCGCCTTGAATACGGCGTTTCCACTCCTTCTCACTTCAGAATATAACAACGTTTTTTTAAAGGGGTCGGTTTGACAAAGTTGAAAGAAGGTTGATAGTGTAGTTTTTGGCGGTGATGCAATTCTTTCTTGGAAATTTATTTCGGTGAAATATACACGCTCTCCATTTTCTAAGTGCACAGCAAGGTGAGTAACTGTTGGGTGCCTTTCGTGTAAAGGGAAGCCAAGTAGACGCCACGCTGCCTCGTTACTGCTGACATAACGCCCTG
The DNA here is from genome assembly GCA_907164705.1 of Parnassius apollo. Classification (NCBI taxonomy): domain Eukaryota; kingdom Metazoa; phylum Arthropoda; class Insecta; order Lepidoptera; family Papilionidae; genus Parnassius; species Parnassius apollo. The sequence goes on from CAJQZP010000533.1 coordinate 2,035,520, forward strand.
CTTGAAAGGTCTGTACTTCATTAACGGGATTTGCCTCACCTTCACTCCTGAGATTAAATATTGCTTGGTCGCTTCCTTTATTTATGTACTTACAGATATACTTGATTGCGCGGACAGAGCTACATGCTTCTACATTAATGTGGGTATTAAACATTTTACATAGAATGGGCGAATACGGGACAATCCAGCTGTTATCTAAGGTTTCGAACGCTCCAGAGCGAGATTTGATTGTAACTTTCCTGCCACCATCTTGCGGAGCTCTGCGTCTGTATAAAGGGTAGCCATTGTCATTGTGCACTGTTTCTTTTAATAGCTGTTTAGGGAATTTCTTTGTACATTTTCCTTCTTTCATACATGGCGATATTGAATTGCGTGCTCCACATGGATCGTGAATCATATTTCGGACGATGGTATCATACAATTCTTTATCTTGCTCAGGATCCGGGATCTCGGCGCTTATTATGTCGTCTATATGGCTGGGCCGCAACTTCTCTTTAAGCCATATTAGAATGTGGGCATGCGGTAATCATCTTTTTAGCCATTCAATTGAATACATGAAGCACTGCACCTCTCCGAAAATTTTCTCCCTTGTTAATTACATACATTAATTTTTGTACTTTTAATCTAAATACTCTAGCAACTAAATCGTGTCTGTCAGTACTTTTTTTGGCCCGGCATTAGCTCCTCGGTTATTTCTTTCCATGTGGGATTGCAGGTAAAAGTAACAAAAAGATCAAGTGTTCCGTAAGTTCGTACATAGGCGAATGCGTCTTGTGTGTACTCATGTAGGTAGCGGGGACTGTTAACGAATTATGAGGGCAGAATTACCATTTTACCTAAATTTCTGGGGTTTACATTAGCGTCGCTAGAAACTGCATCTTGTAAATATATATAATTCTCAACGCGCAGCTTTTTTTGATTTAAAGATATATAACGGAGACGTTCACTTTCTAACTTCACATACATGTCTACCAAAAATTGATGAAAAAATTGTCTATACCAGGCTAAGAGGTTAAAATCATTTTCTCGCAACATCATATGATACGCATAAAAATCCATACATGATACATAACCATCTTGTCCTTTGCAATAAATTTATGGGTATTGCAGAGTGTCATAAAACTTGTGTGTATCGGCTACCCGTTGCAACGTATCATCACGTGCTCGCAAGACAATGTCTCGTGAAGAAAATTGATCACCACTAATTACGGCTGCTATTTCGTTTATCAAAGGTGCATTGTAGCGCCTTTCATGTTCTCCTTGAGGGGTCCGATCTGTGTGAATGACGACTTTATAATCCTCTTCAGGTAGGTTTTCTAAAGCAGTTTTAAATGTTTTGACTAAAATGTTACGTTCATGCAAGAATCTTTGAATTTTGAACACTGTGTCTCTCTCAACTCCCTGGATAAATTGGCAGCGACGGTCTACCTCAATTTCTTCGTCACACATAAAATATACTTGTAAAAATTTATGCTGTTCGTTTTCAGCTGTAAAAAGTGAACCTATTCTATGATAAATTTGCCCTTGCACCGTAAATGTAGGCGAAAATCCCGGGATTATTATTTCCTGGTCAACTCCGAAGGACGTCATTTGAAAGCATGAGTTATATTTCCGGTTCCTGTTTAAAAAGCGTCGTGACTCATTAGTATCATATAAAAAGAGAGGTTTTCAAAGGTTCTTCTGGTTTCCCAAGTAACGGAAGAGACACTTTGCCATTGGAACAGCACATGCCTGCGGTCTCATCTTTACATTTTAAAGCGCTGCAAAATCGACAAGCCTTGCCCATCAGTCCGATAACTAACCTGTGATTTTTATAATCAATCAACGGATCATAATTGAATACTGCGTCATTAAAAACCGACCAATTGTTTCTTTGAAAATTTTGTCGACGTTCAGCTTGGAGCTGTGCATTTGCATCTCTTCGCGCCTGTGTTTGTTCTGGTGTTTCAGATGCCCTTATAGTAGATTGAAGTTCAGCTTGCTCAATGAGTCTGTGTTGAGTTTCATCAGGTGTTTCCGCGGCTCTTAAGGCGGCCTGACGTTCCGCTTGTTCGAATAGCCTTTGCTAACTTTGAGCAGGTTTTTCAGTAGCTCTTAAAGTAGATTGACGCTCTGCCTGTTCAAGACGCCTTTGCTGGCTTTGAGCAGGTGTTTCAGTATAGCTCTTAAAATAGCTTGACGCTCTGCCTGTTCAAGACGCCTTCGCTGACTTTGAGAAGGTGTTTCAGAAGCTCTTAAAGTAGCTTGACGCTCTGCCTGTTCAAGACGCCTTTCCTGAATTTGAGAAGGTGTTTCGGAAGCTATTAAAGCAGCCTGACGCTCTGTCTGTTCAAGACGCCTTTGCTGACGTTGAGAAGGTGTCTCAGATGCTCTAAAAGCAGCCTGATGCTCTGCTTGTTCTTGCCTTCTCAGTTCAGTATCTAAAGATTCTAGCGATCGAGCTAATCTTTTCGCTTGTCTTTGAGAAGATACTCTTGAAAGGCTGGACTTACGTTTGCGAGGCATTATGAAGTAACAAAAAACCTATTTATAAAAAAACGTTAAAATACCTAAAAGGAATTAAATTTCCTTTTAAATATATTTTTTAAAAGCAAATCCACAATATCTAAAAGGAATAAATATTCCTTTTAAATATTTTTTAAAATCAAAACAACAAAACCAATTCAAGACACAACACGAATCCGAAAACGATAGCCAAAAAAAATCGAATCATCTTAAACCAAATGACAAAACAAATCGCAGAAAACCGAAATCGAAAGCAGTAGTCAATATAAATATAACTAACGAAAAAAGAAGTAAGTGTATAGGTACCGTATACACTATCTATACTATTAATATTCCTTTGAAATATTGTTAAACAACCTAAAACAACGAAAACCAATTCACGATTCTAAATAAACAAAATCCAAAATCAAAGCCATAGTCTAAATATGTATAAAGGAATACCAAACAAATCAACAAAACCATTCCAAGAAAATACACAAATCCGAAAATGAAAGTCAATATAAATCCATTTAACCTTAACCAAATCACAAAGCAAATAACGAAACAACCGAAATCGAAAGCAGGTAGTCGAATAAGCTACGAAATAGAAACAAATAGAAACGCGGCGCAACGGCGGGAGTTAAGTACATGTCAGGAAACATTTCGTTACCGCGTTTTAAAAACCTAGTAACGACATCTAGCGGAATAAATTTAAACTATGTATACATTAGTTAATAAGAACTCTCAAAAAATATTTTTCTTATAATTTTGCACAATTTTTCTTATTGTAATACCGATTCATTCATAACCACATATAAGAACTGTATTCATTTCCGTTCAATAAATATTACTAAGGCTAATTAATAAGGCTTACTAAGAACTGTTTCAACCACAGTTAAGTAATAGTTAAGGGTGAAAGAGTGAAAGGTGGTGATAGTATTTCTGATCCATACTAATAATCACGCCTGTAACCCTTGCGGGGTAGGCAGAGCATCAACGGATTACTTAATATCGTCTGCGAGGTTATCGCTTATTCTGTGAATTACAATGCACCAAAACATTTGAAGAAAATCAGCTGGTGAATTTTATGTCTTTTATCGCTTTCTTCCCGGTCCTGCGTGGAAAAATACACATCCATACATTTTTTATCTTAATTTTTGTAAAAAGACATAATAATCCAGATATTCTGACCTTCTATGTTCGTCCATCGTACCGTCGTCCGTCTTGTAGAATCACGGTGGCACCACTAGCTGAATTAAATTTTGCAACATATTCGATTTTCCCACGGGAATGATATGTTTTTCCGCTGAAAAAAGTAGCCTATGTCACTCTACAGCCATCGAACTATCCCCATACAAAAAATCATGCCATGCCGACGCTCTGTTGCGACGTGAAAGAAGGACAAACAAACAAACACACTTTCGCATTTATAATATTAGTATGGATATGGATGGCCGAATGGACCAGAGAATATGGTTCTAATCTGGGCGAAGTGACTAAAAATATGGTGACGCGTTAAAGTGGGTTAAAGTGGACTGTAATAGGAAATTGGAATTAGATTTCGTTGAAATTTGCAACCGACACATAAAACTGAAGGCACGCACCTGATGAACGCTGACAGCTTCTTCGCGTGGTGCACTCCTAGTTTTCTTGCGCAATTTACACTAAAATAAGTAAATAAAGTAAATAACACGATTCACGGCCGTGATTTTAAGTTTATGATAATTAAGCAGAAATAGCGATCGTGACACAATATACTTCCGCGTGCGGGCGTGTTTTTACTTAGACTACTCTTCTACTCTGTTGCCGGTCGCAAAAGGGAATGAGATGGAATGAATAAAAGTTATTATAGAGGAAATCTGATTCGTCAATAAGATTGACCAAAAATGCAGAATCTTTCAATTTGAGAAGTGGCAGTAACAAATATTGTATTAAAATATTTAAAATGAAGGCTATCTTGTTGACTGGTTGTACTGTCTGACCTAGACGAAACTAACGGCCATGTACTCCGTCATAGGCCCACCCGATTTCTTTATTGGTTTGGATACAGTATCGTTTACTATTTAACCTCCTTGAATATTATAGATGATTAAATCGACATCCTGTATAATATTTTTAATCGATAACACCAATCGATAAACGTCGTCAATCACTCATTTGTCAAATAAATAGTGACTTCACTGCATAACAGAGGGAGCTTATTACAATAATGATAAATGTTCTAGAAATTTTTTCTAGAAATAAAAATTAAAAAGTATTGGGTAAATATACATTATACTGGCGATCGATCACATTCAGTTTTTGCCAAATCTTCAAATTTTACCGTGTAGGTTTCAACTTTAGTTTACGAATCCGCAAGGCTATGCCAGTTACTCTTGTTTTTCTGCAAATAATTCGTTACAAATTCTGGGCATAGTTATTTTCATAACACGCTAAGAGACTAAATTTTCTCAAACAATTGGCTGTGAAGGACGACATTTCAGTTCCTTGAGCATTGCATACTGTTTCAATGGGCCAGCTAAATTGTATGTGGACAGACAACAAGTGTGGCGGTTTGTGTGAGGCAGAAGAAAATCTACCCTTGACAAACTAGCACCTAGTTCACGTGATGGTAAGATAGTCTATAAACGTTTATATTTATCCTCGATCAAGAATCAAAATGCAGATACGAGATAAGTTGTCACCCCTTAGGATTGAGATGGAATACCTCCAAGTCGAATCTATGCCATAAAAGGGTCTTCGGTCACGATACTTATCATATTACGAAACACAGCAGCATTAAGGTACTATTTTACGCTGGTAATCTGTAAGAGCGTGGCCATACCTCGGTCCAGCCGACACTTTCGTGGTACAACCATAATGTATCTGTAGCATGGCTGTACCACGTATGAAACAGTTTAAATGAATGTGTACGTGGTGATGCAGGGGCCTGTTTGCGTCGGTGCGCTCGCTGGAACAGCTGCAGCTGTCGGAAAACCGGCTGTCGCGCGCCGGCGCCGCGCCCGCGTTCGCGCTGCGCTCGCTGTGGCGCTTGGCGCTCGCGCGCAACCCGCTCGCCGACCTGTGCGATGTCTCCACAGCACTCGACACCACCAACGGTATCCACCAACCCGCTCTCACTGCACGTTTGTGCTGCGCTTGCTGCGGTGCCTGGCGCTCGCGCGCAACCCGCTCCCCGACCTGTGCGATGTCTCCACAGCACTCGACACCACCAACGGTATGCACCAACCCGCTCTCACTGCACGTTCGCGCTGCGCTGTTAGTAACGATCCAAGAGCAAGTCTTAGAATTGCTCTCCAGCACCTTAAAAATGGCAAGGACGAGGATGGAATAATAGCGGAGTTTCTGAAAGCGGTTGGAAAACCGATACTTAAAGTCCGTCAGAAGCTTTTAAATACCGTCATCCTTGGTGGCACTACTTTGGAGGCGTGGAGCAGAAGTGTGCAACAACACTCTTGAAGAACTACATACCGATCTCCCTTCTGAGCCGCGTCTACGTGCTGTTTTCGAGAGTCATTACGAATCGTCTTGCACGCAGACTTGACGACTTCCAGCCTTCCGAACTAGCTGGTTTCCGAAAAGGCTTTAGCACCATGGACCACATACATACCTTTCGTCAAATTGTACAGAAGTCCGAAGAGCACAATGTACCACTTTGCTTTGCGTATGTGGGCTATGAGAAAGGTTGTAATTCCGTCGAAATTTGGGCGATGCTGCAGTTCCTTCAGCGGTGCTAAGTTAACTGTTGGTATATCAAAATGCTAAAGTGTTAGCAAAGTGTTAAGTGGTACAGTAGGCTGCGATGGATATCCGGGTACAGAAACAGAGTACGCAACCTATCCAACTGCAGAGAGGTGTAAGACAGGGTGACGTAATATCCCCGAAGTTCTTCACCGCTGCATTCGAAGACGTTTTCAAGCTACTGGACTGGAAAGGATACGGTATTAACGCCAATGGCGAGTACATCACTCACCTTTGATTTACCGACGTAGTGGCGAAGCTAGGGCTCCAAATTAGGGCAAGCACAAAATATGGTTTTGTTGTTTTTAGCAGTTTTATAAAAATACACCAATCTTGATCTGTCGCCACTCTTCAATTTTCATATTCAGTGCTGTCGAGGACGTGTTTTTAACAAAGCACACAGAAGGCATACTACTGCTAGATAGATTGTTATGACAAATCAGCAATTGCATAGCTTCGGTGACTTTGAAAAAATCGCTTGAGCGAAAAAAAAGATATTTACATACAATACAATACATGAACAAAAGAAAACCATGAACAAAGTACAAACAAACTATGTACAAATATAAAAAAAAATTATTTATATTCTAAATCGATTTACTCGGATAACTGGCGCGACAAAGGTGTTTCAATCCGATTTTTTACTAAAATTACTAAACGAAATTACCGGATTCATGTGTTGTTGAGAATTCGTATGCCTTTTAATGGCTCCAGATAAGTTATTTAAATCATCATATCCAGTAGTATTCCAAGCTGTTTTGTCGTTGAAAAAGAATATTCAGCAACAACAGTATAACTTATTAAAAAGTATAAAGATTTTAACTTTTCCTTGCCGATTAGCACTTTAACACACTTCAATTCATCACAAGGAATAATATTATCCTACATTTTTACTATAAAACTTAAAAAAAGCATAAACAACACATAGTAAACATTGAAATGTGAAGTGAACTTGCAAACATATCGCCCGCGTGCTCCCGCGCTGGAATAACTAAATAATTTCATACTAAAAGCTTGGGGGATAAGTCGCTCGCGTCCGTAGGCTTTGACCACCTATTCCTAGGACCACTCTACACGTGTCCCCCGGGTGGTGCTAAATGAGCGACAAGCCGATAGCACAGACTCGGCTCCACGCCGTGGTAGAGGCGTAAAATATACTACCCTTTATCCGCACCATGAGGAACCACATAATAGAAATGTCCCCGAGTTCCCGGCGCCCCTTTAATGGGGCAGGGGTGCGAAGAATCTCCGGGAGAAAAACCGGCGACGAGGTTCGCCACCCGTCACGTTCTGTCTCCCGGAGAGGCGAAAAGTGGATTGCAGAGGCCCGTCTGGCTACGTTGATAAATGATATGTGGGGAACGAATGATAAAATGGATGAAGTATGCGATATGATGTATGATAGAGGAATAGATGTAGATGCGTAAATGAGACGAAAAGGAAGGGGGGAGGATGTCACTACACATGGCATGTATACCGCATACTGGTCTGGTGTAGACGAGATCGAGCGGGCATGCCAGGGAGTAGGTATCATCCTTTCAGAAAGAATGGGCCAATGTGTGAAAGAGTATGAATGTGTAAGCCCAAGACTGCTGTGGATACGAATGAAAGTGGGCTTAAAGAAGTTGTTTGTGCTAGGGGTCTACGCCCCAGACATGTCTAAGCCCACTCATATCCGAGAGCAGTTTTGGGAAATGGTAAGGATGGTATTAATGAAATGTAAGGGAAATGAAAATGTTGTTATGCTAAGAGATTTTAATGGAAGAGTTGGGGTGAGGAGGCTTGGTTATGAAAGGATATTGGGAACGTTGGTGACGAAAGTATAAATGAGAATGGTGAAAGTCTCCTCACCATATGTATGGAAAAGAATCTTTTTGTGACGAACACTTCCTTTCGCCACAAGAGGATTCACATGTATACTTGGAAAAGAGGTGACGATAGAAGCATGATAGATTTAATAATTGTGGATGAAAGATTGAGGGGCGCAGTGGTAGATACAAGTGTTTACCGGGGTTCTAACGTAGGAACGGATCATTATTTGGTTTTATGCCGAATTAATGGTCTATTCAGGCGTTGGCGCCATCGGTCATCTGTGTCTACCACTGCGTTACAGCGTATTAGAACAGAAAGGTTACAAGATGAAGGTGAGAAAAACAAGTTCAAATGTAGACTGAAAGAAAATATAAGTGGTTTGGATGAATTATGTATGAAGGAGTTAGACTTGGAGAATGTATGGCAAAATGTAAAGAAAGGTTTAGTGGATGCAGCTACCGAAGTATGTGGTGTTAGTAAGAGAAAGAATGAAAGGAAAAATAATACGTTATGGTGGGATGATGAGGTACGTATGGAAGTTGAAGCAAAGAAGAGAGCATGGCTAGATTTACTAGCAACAGAGGCTGGTAACTCTAGCGGTACGAATAATGATATTGAAAGAAAAAAGGCAGTCTTTAGACATTTTAATAAGAGAGTAAAAGAAGTAGTTGAAAGAAAAAAGCAAGAAAGAACGAATAAGAATGATAGAAGAATATCGGATAATTTCCAGGCAAATATTAAAATGTTCTGGAAACTTGTAAGAACTGCCAGGGGACATTCAAAACAGCCTATGATGAATGCTATAAGAGACGAGAATGGCTATATTCTGAATGATGAAGTTTTGAGTTTAAAGAGATGGAAGGAATATTTTGAAAGCGTGTTTATGAGTGAGGAGACAACGTGTGTACTAAGTGAAGTAGAAATTCCGAAAGAAGAGGAAAGAGGTAGCGAGATAAGTATAGATGAAATAATGAAAGCAATGAAAAGCATGAAAGCAGGTAAGGCTGCCGGATATGATAGAGTTTCACTCGAAATGCTAAGGGCTGGAGAGGAAGTGGTGGCAGGCCTGCTGCACACCTTATTTAATTTATGCTGGGAACTGAAGCGGGTACCGGTAGACTGGTGCAAAGCCGTGATAGTCCCAGTATATAAGGGAAAAGGGTCGCAGCAGGACTGTAAAAACTACCGTGGCATCAGCCTTCTTAGCATTGTGGGAAAACTGTATGCAAAGGTACTGATTGAAAGGGTCATGAAAGAAACTGATGGCAAAATTTGGGATGTGCAAGCGGGATTTAGAAAGGGAATGGGATGTACAGATCAAGTCTTTTCCATGCGCATGATCGCGGAGAAGTTTTTGGCCAAAAACCAAAAGGTTTTTTTGTGCGTTGATGGACTTGGAAAAGGCCTATGACAGAGTGAATAGGGATGTGCTATGGCAAACACTGAACTCATTTGGGTTGAGCGCTGGCTTGATACAGGCATTGGAGTCCCTTTATAGGGACTCTAGTGCTTGTGTTAGGATCAACGGGGTCTACTCGGACTGGTTTGACATCCATAAAGGTGTCAGACAGGGCTGTGTGGCTTCCCCGTGGCTGTTCAACCTATTTATGGACAGTTGTTTGCAAAATTTGAAATTTGAAGAATGCGGATTAAGAATGGGTGAGTTAACCGTCAAATGCCTTTTGTACGCCGATGATCAAGTTATCCTTGCGTCGTCGGCGGCCGAGTTGCAAATGATGGTTACATTAATGAACAGATCATTAAAAGAAAGGGGTATGAAAGTGAACGCAAGTAAGACGAAGGTTATGGTTTTTGAAGGAGAAGAAAGTAAAACGATTTGTGAAATAAGAATAGAAGGGGAGTTGATCGAGCAAGTAGATGAGTTTGTATATTTGGGCTGCGTATTTAGCAGGGATGGGAGATATGATAAGGATATAGAACGACGAGTGAATGCGGGAAATAGAGTAAATGGGGCCCTGTACTCTATTGTGAAGAGTCAAAATGTGTCGAAAAAGGCACGTATGGCAATTCACAATGCTGTGTTGGTCCCTACTTTAACGTATGGTAGTGAAAGTTGGGTGTGGCAGAAGAAGCACGAGAGTAGAATGAACACAGTAGAAATGCGGTCGTTAAGGAGTATGTTATGGCTGAATCTTAATGACAGGGTAAGAAATTGTGTAATAAGAGAAGAGTGTGGTTTGCAAGATGACGTTGTGACCAGGATTAAGAAAGGAATGCTTCGGTGGTTTGGTCATGTGGAAAGAATGAATGAGGAAAGAGTGACAAAGAAAATTTATGTTGCAGAAGTGAATGGCAGAGTCCGAAAGGGACGTCCTAGGCGAAAATTTATCGACCAAATTGGCGATTTATTGAAAACGGGCCAAATTAGGAGTACCCTTAACCGACGAGAATGCGGAGATGATGTGAAGGAGGCGAGAGAGGTGTGTCAGAATCGTGCCAAATGGAAGTCTGTAGTCTCTGCCTACCCCTCTAGGTGACAGGCGTGAGTGTTTATGTTGTTTTATGTAAAAGCTTGGCTTTTTCGTTCTATACTAATTGCTATGTATACAATCGTAGTTATATTTCACTATAGAACATTTTGCCACAGGTTACAAAGGGAGCTATGGTCTTCTCGAAAGCCCGGTAAAAAGCCCACGCGTGCGAGAGATATGTCTAATCGCTTAATTCAACTCCTTGTATAAGACAGCAGTATCGCTAAGGCTACGACTTGTGTAGAACAAAGGAGTGTGCGGGAAATTTTTAAAGCGTTTGAAACAGTTTACGAGTTATTTTATTAATTGATATTATTGATTGAGCTGTTTGATAGGCAAGCCCGGCCTTTTGGCTTCTATGGAGGCTTCGCCACTGTACCGCATATATATTCCTTATGGCAGAATCTCTGTAGGACCTAAGCAGTATGCTAAATTACCTCAATAGTGTCTCCCAACGGCCTGTCCTATGGATCTGAGATGTGGTCCTTCACTGCTGGCCGGATGAGGAAGCTCAAAGTTGCTCAGCGAGCTATGAAGAGGGCTATACTCGGGGTTTCTCTGCGTGATAAACTTAGAAATGAGGATATTCGCAGTAGAATGAGAGTGACTGACATATCCCAAAGGATTAGTTAGCTGAAGTGGCAATGAGCCGGCCATATAGCTCGAAGAACAGACAGCCGATGGGGAAGAAGTGAGGTTCTCGAGTGGCAGTTTACTATCGGCAGGTGATGTATAGGGCGTCCCCCCACTAGATGGAGTGACGACCTGGTAATACATGCAGGAAGTTAATGGATGATGGTGGCCTAGGACCGTGCTTTGTGGCATTCCGTGGAGGAGGCCTATGTTCAGCTGTGGACTTGTGAAGGGTTGTAATGATAATAATGATGAAAGCGGTGGCCAGTAAAACATCCGTATTAGACGTAAAGTGTGAAGCTATTCATACATCCGATAATTCTTTCTTAGTTTATAAGTTTGCGTGTAAAGAGGTTAACCCCGGTGAATGTTTGTATTCTTCTTTTTAAAGGATTCCTGTTTCTTCTTGTAAGAATGTAAATGTGAATGGTGACGTATTCCACATGCACCTCGTAAACATGCATGCACGTGATTACGAGGCTAGCGTGTATGCTAGGGGTTGTCTAGAAAATGAAAATTAAATAATTTTGGATATTATAATACTCATTATCATTTAGTAACTTTATGTACATACCTATAAGTTAAAAACATTTATTGAACAAGATCAATTTTATTTATATTAAGATAATTTTTATTACTACAAGAAAAAACAAATTTACATGTGCACTGCCAAATATTATCGTGACACTTTTTTTATAGTTGTTTTCAGTTTTCGTTAGTCAAATTTAATAATGCTTATTCTAAATTTAATATTATATTCGGATTGGGATAAACAATCTATAATAAGGTGTACAAATGGTGATATGGGTATGAGATCCTAAGACAATCATTTCTAGTAAGTGTGTACGCAAAATTGAATTCTATGCCACGGACAACTTTGTGTACATATAATAGGAATGTCATAATTTTTATTTAAAATTTTACGTGAAGTAAGTTCAGACTATCTACTGACAAAACAAAGATTGACCTTGATTCTAAATTAGGGTTCTCATTTTTAGCATTCTCATTTCCAACCCGGAGGTTACTAAGTGTGTAGTGTGTAAACGTATGTGTGGATAGGTACCCTTTTTAATATGTGTAACTTTTAGCCATTGTTATAAAAAGGGGCGGCGGCTCCTTCACCCACTGGGAATACGCGCTGATCTCACCGTATCCAGAAAAGTTTAATTTGAGCTTTATAAAGTAATGTAGGTACGAGTAGCCTGCGCCCTCTCCCAGTGATGATGTTAGTAGGTTACCTAAAAATGTGTTACGGATGTGTGCAGCGGTGTCGGAGGTGTGGCAGATGCGGAAGCTGCGAGAACTGCGGCTGGCGAGCACCAACGCGACGCGCATTTGTACGGACTGGCGGCGCGAGCTGCGAGCGCTGGAGCTGCTGGACCTGCAGTACAACCGCATCGAGCACCTACACGTGCGTACACACGGCTTGTGTGATGTTGTAGTACCCTACGTCATGTACTGTGTAGGTGTGACTGGCGGCGCGAGCTGCGAGCGCTGGAGCTGCTGGACCTGCAGCACAACCGCATCGAGCACCTACACGTGCGTACACACGGCTTGTGTGATGTTGTAGTACCCTACGTCATGTACTGTGTAGGTGTGACTGGCGGCGCGAGCTGCGAGCGCTGGAGCTGCTGGACCTGCAGTACAACCGCATCGAGCACCTACACGTGCGTACACACGGCTTGTGTGATGTTGTAGTACCCTACGTCATGTACTGTGTAGGTGTGACTGGCGGCGCGAGCTGCGAGCGCTGGAGCTGCTGGACCTGCAGTACAACCGCATCGAGCACCTACACGTGCGTACACACGGCTTGTGTGATGTTGTAGTACCCTACGTCATGTACTGTGTAGGTGTGACTGGCGGCGCGAGCTGCGAGCGATTGAGCTATTTTTATTTGCTATGTTTATATATTTTATTTGTATTGTATTTTTGGTAAAAGTGTTGAGAGAACAAGTGCAAGTGTTTGTACGTGTCGGACAGGCCGCTGATCTGCAGTGGGAGCGCAGCCAGCCGTCGCGCGTGTTGCTGGGCGGCAACGCGGTGCGCACGCTCTCGCTCTCGCGCGAGGACTACGAGCAGGCTCGCGCACAGCCGCCGCCCCTACACGTCAGTATACAGTACCACAGTACACAGTGCACATGCTTACACAATTCACATTCATAGTTCTCTCGATGTTTAGTTTTTTGAAGTTTTCTTTACTTTTAACACGTTTACTTTTACGTTATTCTTTGTCAATATTATAGTGCTGGAGTGTGTGCAAACACAGGTGCATTTTCTATTTCCTCACATTAATAGATCGATGTGATGGTAATCCGACACGATTGGAGAGAGATCAGGCATAAGATCAACGTTTTTATATGTTTGTGATGGACGGTGGTGAAACAACGCCAACTTCCTGACTTCTGGATGTTAATGGGAATATCTTGATAAAAAACTTGATTTTTTTATTTTATACTTTTATAGAATAAGAATTGCAGACGAGCTACAGTTCAGTTGACGGTAAATGGATGTTATTTCCCGTAGACATCATCCTTGAGGACTAAGATAAGTTTATACACTTACCATATGTAAGTGTATAAACTGTTTACGTTGGTATTCTGTGAGAATCTGGTCGTAGGTCCTCCACCTCTGGGTGAGTTGATCCATTTGTGCTACGACTATAATATGGTTGTGGCGTGGCTGTACCACGTACGTCCTACGTAGTGTGTGTGTAGCTTGTGAGTAAAGTTGATCATCATCATATATTATTGTTGCGCGCCTAAGTTGATGTCTGGTACCTGGCACTAGCGCCATCTAGTGTCGGGGAACAGAGCGAGGAGAGCTTTCCATAAAATGCCATGCTGGAACTTTCCACCTCCAGCGCCATCTAGTATCGAATAGAAGAACTAAGCTTTCTGGAAAAGTCCACACTCGAACTTTCTGCACTTAGTCGGTCGGGACCGATTCTGATCGGGCGATACGAGCGAAGCTTTCGGAGTAAAATAAAGTGAACTAAAGTGTTACAGTGGGTTGCCAAATTATTAGGAACAGTTGAAAAAAAATGCATTTGTTAAGTATTTGGCTTAAATTAATGAATAAAACAAAGGTTTTTTTAATGTAACTACGTTTTTAATAATTAGGACAATATCATATAATGTCATAAAAGTAATAAGAAATATTATAAAGGCATTAAAAATAATTAAAATTAAATAAAATAAGTAACAGATGTTGTCGAATTTTACTGGTCAGTATTTTGTAACATTTCCCTTGGCTGCAATTAGTGCTTTTATGTGTCTGGGCATACTTTCTATGCATTTTTTAGCACTTTCTTTTATTTTAAGATTGTGATGCCAAACCTCTATTAGCTTTTCAGTCTTACCTTGGTGGTTATCATTTCTTTGGCAATTTCTGCTTTAGTGATCTCCCAAAGATTTTCTATGGGATTCATATCAGGAGAATTGCCAGGCCAAGGTAAGACTGGAATGATATTCTCTTCTAGAAACTTGGTGACACTTCTTGCTTTGTGGCAGGGTGCTGAATCATGCATAAAGGTGAAGTTCTCACCATCAGGGAACCATTCCCTGAGTGTTGGCAACAATCGATTTTGTAACACTTCTTTATATTGGTGTTGTCTCATGGTCCCTGGACAACGTAGAGCCGTCCAACACCCTCGGCACTTATGACTGACCACACCATTATTTTGACAGGGTGTTTCACCCTCTCCACGATACAGTCGGGGTGATATTTTTCACCTGGGCGCCGTCTGACGAAGCTACTTTTGTCAGCCAAAATTTCAAAAGTTGATTCATCTGAGAAACACACCTGAAAAAAATAGTAATGTTGAATAATGTTATCGAATATAATGGCAAATAGGAAAAAACAACAGAAATAAGGTAAACTGACCTTATTCCAGTCCTCAATTGTCATTTGTTGATGTTCCCGAGCCCAAGGCAGTCGCTTTTTTTTCATTGCTTCAGCTAAGCGTGGTTTTTTTACAGAACGATGGTCTGTTAATCCTTCATCTGCCAACCTGCGCTGCACAGTTCTCTTGGAAACTGACATTCCAGCGTCTTGGACTAACTGAGTTAACAGGCTGGCACTTTTTTCGGTTTTGTAGATGGACATCCCTAACTGTCTGAACGTGGTGTTGTGACGCGCTTTCTCCCACTGTTGCCGTTTCCTTAGGCGACAGGCGCTGCTTTTTATCCAAATTAATGTTTGTTCTATTAACTACTGACTTGGAAACACCAGGTTTGCGCGTTAACCGCTAAAAAGAACCCCTTTGTCGTATCCCCTCAGTTTCAAGGCACTCCCCTTGTTGCCTCAACCAGTATCGGAATCCTCGGCGTCGACATATCGAGTGACGTGCAGTTTCGTGGTCACTTGGAAGGGAAGGCCAAATTGACCTCTAAAAAGCTTGGCGTGCTCAGCAGAGCGGGACAGTATTTCATGCCGGCACACCGCCTGCAACTTTACAAGGCGCAGGTTCGGCCGCTCATGGAATACTGTTCCCATCTCTGGGCTGGGGCTCCCCAGTACCAGCTCCTTCCACTTGACCGCATCCAGCGCAGAGCGGCTCGAATCTCAGAAGGCTCGAATGTCAGAGCACGGCGGGTAGTGCGTACATGTCGTGTTCATTTGGGCTTATAAAGTAATTAAGCGTACTTTTATACGTACAGACAGTACAATTCATTTCAAGCAAGCAATAAAAACTGAGACTAGTGTTATTTACAGTGTAAAAGTAAGGAAGTGTGAATAAATTAACTTTTAAATTTATCGAAACGTAATCAGCTGTTTCAATCAGCTGTTGAGTGTACACACAACAATACAAGTATTTACATTTATGATTTAAACCTGGTAGTGCTTGTCTTAACTCAAGTGTCTTTATATTATTTAGTTAAATTTCTTTTAAATAGTGCATCGCAGTATTGCTTAACCAATCTTTTAAATAAATATTAAAATTATTTAATTTAACTTGATCATAACGTTAGCATTGTCGGCATCTAGTGCAAATTGCCGTAGCTTATAATAATAATAATAATAAATCGTCGATATTGAGGCTGTACTTGCCGCGGAAGCATGGTGGTCGTGGCTTCTTGAGCGCGCTCACCATGCATAATCGCGAAGTGTGCAGCCTCCGTGATTACTTCCTGGCGAGATCGGATGATCCATTCTATAAGGACGTCATTTCTTGTGATAAAGGACTTACCCCTCTATCCTTAGCCAACGAGCAATGGCAAGACCCGGCAGTGCAGAGCATTTCCGACCGGGAGACCGTATGAAAGGAGGAGCTCCACGGGAGGTACTACAGGGCTCTTCATGAGCCCTTCGTAGATACAGTCGCCTCCCTCAACTGGCTACGTTTCGGTGACCTCTTCGGGGAAACCGAGGGTTTTGTCTGTGCAATACAGGATCAGGTTATTAAGACCAACAACTATCGGAGATACATCCTAAAGGATGGCACCGTCGACGTCTGTCGAGCTTGTCGCCATCCCGGTGAGTCACTTGGCATGTCATCTCCGGTTGTTCGGCGCTTTCTAACTCTGAGTACTTGCACAGGCACAACCTAGTAGCCAGAATTCTACACCAGGAGCTCGCTCTGAAATATGGCCTCGTGGACCGGAAATTGCCGTATTACAAGTACTTGCCGGAAGCCGTGCTCGAAAATGACCGCGCCAGGCTCTACTGGGACCGGGCCATCATCACAGACAGGACTATTCTTGCGAATAAGCCTGATATTGTGCTGATGGACCGGGCACAGTCAAGGATATTTTTGGTCGACATTACCATTCCGTATGACGAGAACCTCGTGAAAGCCGAAACAGACAAGCAAACAAAATATCTGGACCTGGCTCACGAGGTGACCGACATGTGGGGTGGTCTGCCGACCGAAATTATTCCTGTAGTCGTCTCTGCAAACGGGCTAATCCCAGTCAGCCTCTCGGGTCATCTGAGGCGGCTGCGACTACGTGGCGGACCGCTCCGGGCTCAAATGCAGAAGGTGGTGCTCCTCGATACCGCCCGCATCGTCCGCCGGTTTCTTTCCCTTTCCCCCTAACCCTCGGCCGTTTGGTCTCCCCTGCCGAGGGCCTCCATCTGGTTGGGCTTTTATTTATTTAAGTATTTTTATATTTATTTTATGTTATTGATATTTATGTATATTTATTTTTCCATTTTAATTTATAATTATATATTTATAGAACCCAACCAGATGGGAAAACTATATAGATACCCCACAATAATAATAAAGCCATTTATTCCATATCTTCACTTTCTTTTTACATTTCTGTATTTGTTAGTAAGTTATAGTTTAAATTTATGAATGAAATGCTAATAATAAATGTTAGTATTGTTTATGAGATATGGACCCCTGTTTGGGTAGAGGCCTCCTCCATCCTTTTCCATGACTCCCTGTCCTTGCCTAACTTCATCCAGTCGTTTCCTGCAACGTATGTTATGTCATCAGCCCACCGTCTTAATTGTCGACCGACATTCCTTTTCCCCTTTGGTCCTTTCCATAGTGTGGCCTCAATGGTCCATCTTCTATCTGAGTATCGTGAGATGTGCCCGGCCTATCTCCACTTTAACAAGAGTGCGTGCTTGAGGGCATCTGTAAGTTTGTTTTTTTGACGAATGACTTGGTTCTTAATTTTATGTATTCTTCTAATTCCCAACATGCTTCTTTCCATTGTTGTTTGACTGCATTTGATTTTTTTTTAATTTTGTTTGTGAATACCCAAGTTTGGCAGCCATACAGCAAGCAGGGTAATAGGCATGTATCAAATATTGTCCTTTTCATGTGCAAGTTGTAATTCCCTTTTAGGATTTCTCTTAATGTCCAAAATTTCTTCCAAGTTGCGTTAATTCTTCTTGTTACTTCTTCTTCATTGCTTGACGTTTTAAACGAAATTTGTTTACCCAAGTAGATGTATTCGCTGACATATTCTAAATTGTTGCCTTTTATCGCTATCGGGCGTTCACGATTGTTGGTTATTATCTTAGTTTTTCCTGCATTCATTTCCAGCCCGATTTTGGAGCTTTCGCAGTCAAGTGATGAGATCATTTCCTCTAGGTCTTTGGCGGTTTCAGCTACTAGAACAATGTCATCAGCGAACCTCAGATGGTTTAAATAGTGTCCGTTGATGTACACTCCCCTGTTTTTCCATTCTAGTTTTTGAAAAATACTTTCAAGGACTGCTATAAAGAGTTTTGGGGATAGAGGATCTCCGTGCCTGACGCCTCGTTCTATGTTTATTTCGTCTCCTCTATTTTCTAATTTTATTCTGCTCGTACTATTTTCATAAATATATTTCAAGACTTTGATGTATTTAGAATTAATATTTGATTGTTGTAATGCGTTTCAGATTGAACAGTGACTGATACTGTCAAAAGCTTTTCTGTAGTCAATGAAGGCCACATACAGAGGTCTATTATATTCTCTGTACTTTTCTATAACTTGTTCTAATGTCTGTATGTGGTCCACTGTACTAAAGCTTGTTCTGAATCCCGCTTGTTCCTTTGGTTGCTGTTTATCAATGTCGTCGGATATTCTCTTTAGTATTCGGATGAAAATAATTTGTATATACTTGCCATCAGACTTATGGGTCTATAATTCCCTATGTCCAAGGGGTTTCCTTTTTTGATGAGCAGAATTGTCTGATGTACACCATTGTGTTGGTACTTTTTCTTCGTCTAGTATCATGTTAAATAGTTGCGTTAAATAGCGGATTAAGATGGGTGCTCCTATTTTTAGGGCTTCATTGCATATTCCATCTGGTCCGGGACTCTTCTCAGCCTTCAGCTTTTTGACATATTCGTAAATTTCGGAGCCTTCAATTGGTCTGATGCTGTCATTCGTATTTTTGTGGGTTGCTTGCGTTTCCATTTCAGTGTTATTTTGTTTGGTGTATAAGCTTTTGTAAAACCTTGTTGCCTGGCTTATTACATCTCTTCTAGAATTTGTTTCTTGTGAGTTGTGCTCAAGTTTCTGAATCCATGATTTGAATGTAGTTAATTCTTTATAGGCTTTTTTGGCACTCCTAAAATTCTCGATGTTTCTTGTAATAATCTCATATCTGTGATTGTTGTAGTCCTTACGGATTGATCTATTAGCCTCTTTGTATATTCTGCCAAGTTCTTCTTTCATCTCTTTGGTTTTATTCTTTATGTGTAGTAGTTCCGAGCGCCTTCTTATAAGTTGGACTGTGTCATCGGAGAAAATATTATGTTGATGAGGATTTGTAGTGTTTTTATCTTTTAAGCTTTCTGTTATACCTCTTTCTAGGATATTGTAATATGTTTGGATGTCGATGCGCTCTGTTTCTATATATTCCGTGTGTGCACGTAGATTTTCAATGTAATTTTTGATTTCTGCTTCTGTCTTGGGGATTTTTAGTGGAGTTGTGGAGGTTTTTCTGCTCTTTATTGGGCGATTTAAGCGTAGTGTTGCTCTCACTAATCTGTGATCGGAAGAGAAATTGAGTTTGCTTAGTACTTCCATATTAGTTACAAGCTTATGGTGGTTTATCATTATAAAATCTATTTCATTTTTAGTCTTTTGGTCAGGCGATAACCATGTCCATCTTCGGTTCTCCTTCTTTTTAAAAAATGAGTTCATCATTGACAATTTGTGTTGATAAGCGTAGCTTAAGAGACGTTCACCTCTTTCATTGCACACTCCATAACCATGTTTTCCCATTATTGGGTAATAGTTTGCTTGTGGACAACCAATTATAGCATTGAAATCTCCCATGACTATAACCTTTCCTTGGGTCTTGGTGTAAGCATATTCAACGTCATTGTAGAATTCTTCAATTTCTTCTTCAATTGATCTCTCAGTCGGTGAATATGTTTGAATTATTGATAAGGAGAAGCATTCAAATTTTACTTGTAAGAGTGCTACTCTTTCTGAGATTCCTATAAAGTTGGTAATGTTGTTTTTATATTTTTTCTTGATCAGAAATCCCACTCCATGTAGTCCTTTGGTTTCACCAATGTAACAAAAAATTAAGTCGTTGTATTCTTCGATCTCACGTCCCATTTTTCGGATTTCTGCGAGGCCTAGAATATCCCAGTTGATACTTTTTAAAGCATTAGTTAATTCAAGGAATCGCTCTGTTGATGCAAGTGATCTTACATTATAGGTGCAAATTTTGAGGGTTTGTTTTAAATCTCGATATGTTTCTGTATTTGGTGGAGAATTGCAGTCTGATTCCCCACGATGACAAGTCGGGTTGGGGAATGTTTTGTTTTTGTTATATTTAAGTTCTTGTTTATTTAGTGTTTTGTTCCGGTGGCTGATGGCAATTTCCTATGCGTTCTGAACAGTTGGCGAGTTGTCCGAAGGCAAAGAGTTGCTTCTATGCCTCATTAAATCAAAAGCATTTAGACGGTGTGTTTTAGTTGACACTTGTTGTTTACGGAGGTGTTCTTTTGCATTGGGCGAGGTTGACGGTTCTCTTTGCGTTTCTCAATTCCTGGTTTCCTCTCTTTGATAACTAGCTTATCATAATTTATGTATGCATAATTTCCTTTCTTGCTTTCTTCTTCTAATATGGGCTGTAGTTTCCTTCTCTTGTCGAGGATTTCTTTCGGGTAGTCTTCAGACACATAAACATTTTTCAGTTTCTTTTTTATTTGCTATTATTAAGTTTTTCTTCCAGAAGTTTACAAATGCCAGGAGGATTGGCCTGTCCTTGCCATTTTCTATGTTGTTTTTGCCAATTCTGTTTATCGTGTTTATGTCTCTGTCTTCTATGGTAATATTTAGATCGTCTTTAAATTTCTTTATAATGATTTCGATGAGATTGTCGGTCGATTTTTCAGTTTGTTTTACTCCATATAAAATTAGATTATTTGACCTTGCATGTTTTTCTAGATTTTTTATCTTTTCCTTTAATTTCTCATTTTCTGACCTTAATTCCTGCATTTCAACTCTGAAAGGAACTAATTTTTCGTCGATTCGTGTCATGATGTCATCGGTTAGTTTTGACATTTCTATTTTTATTTGATCGAAAAGAGATTGAAGGTTTTCCATTTTCGCTACTCTCCCTTGCATGGAGTGGAAAGTAATACTACAAGCCTTGGAATAATTCTTCTAAGTTGTGAAGCTTATTTAGTCTATGGTAGAACGAAACGCAATGTTCCGTTATAGGCTTAAAAGACACGTATCCAAGGCAAAAGTAATCTTTCTCTGATGTTGGTAGCACAGTAGCACTGCTATATGTAAGAATTAACTATTGCTTATGTGTAAGAAGACAAAGTTATTTGCACTTTTTGGCATTTATTTTGTTCTTTACACACACGATTTTTAATACTTTATTTGCACTTTTAGTCCTAATTTATCGATACACTTGCACACTTAGTAGATTTAAGCAGTTCTTAAACAGTTATGGATTTATATTTTCGGAGCACACTTTATGACGTTCGTACTATTCAAACACCGGAACCGGATCTCCCGAAGCTTATAATACGAGAACATTAAGTAATTAGATTAAACATGGCACATAAGTGTAGTCATTGCGGTAAGTTCCTTTCTCAGACAGATAGCGTTAAATGTACTAAATGTTCATTAGCATACCATCGCCATTGTGGAAACATTAACCCAGACTCAAAAGTAAGCGCTAAATGGATGTGCAAGCCCTGTAAACCTAAAGCCTCGAGTTCGGGAGTCAATTCGACGCCGCGGCAAAGTCCAACATATGCAGAAACAAAGGAGATAACCGAAACCTCCTTGGATGCAAGATAGGATGGTTCTAACGGAGGATTATTAGCGCAGGAAATTAGGCTCCTACGGACAGAGTTAGAAAACCTATCGAGAGAAATGGTTAATTTTCGCCAGGAGATTGCGAATTTGAATACCACCGTGACGGAGTTTAATTCAAGATTAGAGACCATCGAAACCCGTGTCACCTACTTAGAGCAACAAACGGAGGAAAAGAAAGTGGCACCTGCGAGTGAGTTGGTTGAAACTATTGCATAACTAAAGCGTGATCTAAATTACAAAGAACAAGCTGCTCTATTAAATGACCTGGAGCTCACAGGTCTGCCAGAACAAAAAGGAGAAAACCCGATGCATCTCCTTACTCTAGTCGCGCAAAAATTAGGAGTTGATCTGGATGAACGCGATGTGGTTAGTGTAGAGAGATCGGGTATGCGTCGTGATCGCGAGAATACAGCTGCTGAACCGCCGCGTCCTACACCTATCATCATTCGCCTAGCGCGCCGTGCTATTCGCGACCAACTGTTACGCGCCGATACATCCGGGTTCAACATTAATGCTGAAACAGTGCGCTTTTATTTAAATGAACGCCTGACGCACACTAACAAGCAACTTTTCTTTAAGGTTAGACAGGAAGCACGGCAAGATAACTGACGTTATGTATGGACGAAACACGGCAATATGTTTGTAAGGCGTGATTCAATGTCGAGCAAACGACGAATTCATATGGAGAGTGATGTTGTAAAGGTTTTTTGTGTTACTTAAATTTGATGTTTAATATACTTACATTTTGTTTTTATCCCATTGTTTTGTATAGTAATAGTACATTTCAATGTTTTTTAGGATCAAGGATTGTAGGATTTTTAACTGTTATACGTTTGTCCAAATTATAATTTACCGCGTAAGTTTGTTGATAATATTTTACTTCTTTTTATATTATTTTTCTGTAGTATTTTTACGGGAGTTTAATATGTTTAACGTGATTTTTATGGTGTCTCACGATTTAATGTATGGCGTGAATTACGTTCTGCGATACTTCTTAATATATTTTGCTACGCCTTGTCTTAGCGTAAACATAAACGTCAGTTATTTTTCTGTACACAATGTTACAATTGTAGCGATTCGTCAATCTTTTGAATGTATGCATTGGAATAAATTTTACATTTATTTATATAATATATTCCCATCCCATTTGGCTTATTTATACATTTCATCCGTCCTCATCTGGGCACTACTTATATTATTTCCTCAGAACTAACCGTGTATAGGGATAGGGCCTTTATAAGTAATTTCCAGTGGATTTCTGTCCATAAACTTTACCTACATTAACTATCTTTAATCGTTATAAATTATATATTATTAACTGTTATATACCAAGTATAATTTTAATAACATTATATTACAATGGCTAGAAAAAAAAACTTAAAGGTTGGTTTTATAAACCCCGGCTCACTCGGAACGAGTCATGATGAGTTTGTGGTGGCAATGTACCGTCATAAGGTGGCCATTATGGCGTTAATTGAAACCTGGCTTCGGGAAGGGGAAGAAGGTCGGGCACCTCGTTTGCCTGGCTATCAGTTACGACATATTCCCAGGTCGGTCGAAATACGTACACGAGGTGGCGGTGTGGGTTTTTATATCAGACGGGGGCTACGAGATCGCATTCTCACTCACCCCATAGCACCGTTAGTGGAACAAATGTGGCTGGTTACCAAGATCAGTGGTAAGTCTATTGTAATTGGCACTGCCTACAGGCCACCTTGGTTTTAAATAAATAATTTCCTTGATGCGCTTACAGACACGATTAATTCCTTCCCATCGTTTGACTATTTACTGCTCGTCGGAGATTTTAATATCAACTACCTTGATAAACATAACACTTACACTAAAATATTAGAGGAGTTTCTTATTATAAACAGTCTTAAACAATACGTCAACAAACCTATACATTTCATAAATAACTGCGAAACACTAATAGATCTTATTTGCTCTAATGTAAACCTCAATCAAGTAAATGTGGACTATATTCCCGATTTGAGCCACCACGCGTTTATATCATGCGAAGTTGGGTTAATAACTTCAAAATGTCCTCCACGTAGAATAGTTTATAGGCCACTCAAGTATATTGAATCGAATCGCCTTCACCAGGTTTTAGAAAATGTAGACTGGGATTCAATTACAAATATGACAGACGTCAACGCTATGGTAACTGTATTTAACACAGCCATTTTATCTGTTTTTAACCTACTTGCGCCACTTAGATCGGTATGTATTAAGGAACATCATTACCCCTGGATAACTTACAATGTTAAATTAATGATGGGTCTCCGTGATAGAGCGCATTCAAAAGCACGGTTAACAAAGCTAGATTATCATATTAATTATTATAAAGAACTAAAAAACAAGTTACTATTGCTATACACAATGAAAAGTCTGCTTATTTTAATACCTACGTTAACTATAATATAAGTAATCCTCAAATACTCTGGACCCACGTAAAACGACTAATTAAAATAAAAAATGACCACAAAGTATATCTGTCCCTTAATTTAAGCGATCCTGAAAATATAAACTATCATTTCCTTAATATCCCAGGCCCGGGTTAACGGGTTCAACTATAGATTACTACGAGACGAACAGATTTAGTTCTGCAATATTTGACCTTGTTCAAACTGACAATAACGCTGTTATAAAAATACTTCAAAATTTAAAATCAAACGCTCTAGGTGTGGATGGAAATGCTACTGTCTCCCCTATTCCATAGGTGCTATCACAAAGATTTTAAACATCTCACTACAAAAAGGTTTCCCACTCTATGGCAAATGGCGGTAGTAAGACCAATTCCTAAAAAAGTAAATATTATGGACTTTAAGGATTTGCGGCCAATAAGCATACTGCCATGTATGTCTAATATTCTAAAAAAATTGTCTGTGATCAACTAACGCATTACTTAACCTTGAATAACATCCTACCAAACGTTCAATCCGGTTTTAGGAAACCGATGTGGTTGATAATATTTTAAATGCGCAAGACTGGTAAGGCTACTATTTTAGTAATTTTGGACTATTCCCGTGCATTTGACACAGTAAATAGACGTCTACTGCTAGCAAAATTTAGGTATTATGGGTTTAGTTCCGATACAGTCGACTGGTTTGCTAGTTACTTTAGTGATCGTAGGCAGATTGTCGAAGTAACGGATAGTGACGGCTCTAGAACAGTTTCCGAATGCTCTCCTGTTGCGAGAGGGGTGTTGCAAGGCTCAATACTGGGTCCTTTGATTTTTGCCTTGTGTAGTGCAGATATTACAAAAAGCATAACAAACTGCAAGTACCACATATATGCTGACGATGTGCAGCTATATATTGCCTTCCACCGCAGTGAAAGTACTGATGCAATACAAAAGTTGAATGATGATCTAAATCGCATAGCAGATTGGTCTGAAGCAAATAACTTAGTTTTTAATCCTAATAAATCAAAATACATGCTACTCGGTACTAAAGCACAAATCAGTAAAGTGTTAGCTGCCCACCCAATGGTAAAAATAAAAAATGTAAATGTTGAGCGTGTTAACGAGGCGAGAAACTTAGGAATAGTAATGGATGAGCAGCTGAGGTTTGAAAAACAGATAATTAATACTGCTAAGAACTGCTTTTACCGGTTAAAAGTTCTGTACCAAATCAGAAATGTTTTATGCACTGAGGTGCGTAAGAAATTATGCGAATCGTTAGTACTATCTAAATTTAACTACGCTGACGCGGTATTAAAGCCTAGACTTCTCGCGCGTTCAAGGAAACTTATCCAGCGTGTTCAAAATGCCTGTGCCCGCTTCTGTTATAAAATTCCTCCACGTGCCCATGTAACACCTTATATTAACAACGCAAGAATGCTTAAAATGGATTACCGTTGGCAACTACATTTCGCCACTTTATTGTTTGGCACTATCAAAACGAGAACTCCCTCCTATCTTTATAATAAGTTACATTGGGCACGAGACAATGCTACAATTTCGACAAGAGCTTCGGCGTACAAGTTGCTCATACCCATACATCATTCTGCCGCGTTCCGGGGGAGCTTCAGATATAATGATTTCTTATATTTACGCGAACACTACACATTGAAATAATACTAGCTTTTACGGAATTTATCGCGTATATTTAACTTTTTAAATGGCCCGTGACCATGAGTGCTGTAAAGCGTTCGAAACGTCGGGTATTTAAAAAGTGAAATATACGCGATAAATTCCGTAAAAACTAGTATTATTTTAAAGCTTCAGATATGCCGCAACTAAGTGCTGGAATAACCTTCCACCGCCTCTTCGAAACCTACAATCAGTGTATAGTTATCGTACATAATACAAAGCTCTACTCTTAAACGAACAGCTACGATCGTAGATTATCAATTTAAAATTAAATTTTTTATGCTTTAGCGTATATATCTATGTATGTACCAGTGCGTATAATTGTCATTTTTTTCCTTCATACGTCACGGGTGTACAATCTAATTACACTATTTTCTTTTCATTGCGCGCGTAGTGTTAGCGCAGGCTCTGTGATAAAACATGCTAAATAGATGCGGTAGCATGTTATGTTGAACATATCTCTCGGGTTGCTATTGTGTATAAGTGTTTTTATATGAAATTTAAATTATTTTTATATCCTCGGTTCCAGTTATGCAATGAAATTAACATTCATAAACATCCTGTATAGCACTACAAAGATGCGGCAGTTGTGGCCCAAAAGTAAATATAAAAAGAATATTAAAAAACTGCCAATCGTGTATATACTTGTATTATTAATCAGTAGTTACGTTGTACCAGTTCTGGCTCACTGAGTCAGAAGTGGTACAACGTTCGTCGAGACTCACGATCCTAAAAAAAAAGGTTTTAGCATGCTCTGATCACGAATCTGCGGTCCGTTTTTCGTAGGATGCACGGTTCCGGAGATGTGCAGATCAATTAACTCTTATCTAATTGATATCCGGTGAGGGCCTCCACCGTCATTAGCGCCCCATTGTTATTTATCTATTGTTCATTGAATACCGTCATTGTCTATTCGTGCGTCGGATTATTAATGCTATTATATTATACTCCCCCTGTTCCTAACTGCAACGGTAATCTGAATCATCAATAAAATACATTACCTAATTTTGTTACAATTTTTATTTACGAAATACAAAATCTTATTACTTATTATCTATAAAATAGGAGCGAAACATCTCATCCACTAAAATATCGTTGTACAATGTGTTCCCTGTAAATATACTCGTAAAACTATGCATTGAACATCCCTGAAACTTATATAGCAAATACATTAAGCAATATTCGCCACAAACTGAAGTCCACTCATTCTGAATCCTATCAACATTCCAGTTCCATCTTTTACAATTCCTTTTTAAAAACTCTAGATGATATCGTACATGTGCTCGTCCGTATGAATCAAAATATTGACCGTCGTCATTCGTATCGATATATAAAGCTACCCAATGTGACCCTGGTTTATCATCTGTATCCAAATTGCATATTATATACGTTGGCACGTGGGTATACATGGGCAGTCTATTGGCAGCATAAACAATATTTTCTAGACTAGGGTGAATCTTTTTCAGATGTTGTACATCTAGTGTATCCATGATATTACTGCTATTAGTAGATTATTACAGTACAATCTACTCAATGACTAACATAGGAATGATCAATTATAGTGATTTCTGAATATTAAATTGCATTATTTTGTGTTATACAAAACGTATTTGAGTCATCAATACACCGAACAAGACGCGACACGAGGTAATGCTGAGATAAGCAACAAAATGTGAGATAAGCTTGTTGACGCATAAAGTTACTATCAATTCCACTGCAGAAATTCTTTAGATTAGTATTATTACTTACTGGTACTATATAAGACCAAGCATGTGCAGTCATGGAGTTAGTGTATGGTCGTTTGACCGCAGTGGATCTATCAATACTACATGTGTTTTACTTCAACGCATCAAAGGCCATGGATGTAAGTGTTTATTCTATTGACAAACTTACTTTTCTTTCTGTTATTTTCTTACGTGTGTATGATTTAGTGTTAACAAATTATATTTAAATATTGTGTGTGTGTGTTGTGATTAAGCCGTGGTAGCTCAGATGGTTAGCGCAAGCTGTAAATTTCACAGTACGCGACGTGAGTTCGATCCCCGCCGGCACCAATTAAATTGTTATTTGCAATTTAACAAATTATATTTAAATATTGTGTGTGTACCGCATCTACCAATACTAGAGTAGTTAAATACTTTTTTAACAATGACAGTTATTAGTTGATCATTAGTGAATGTGATTCTGTTTACTTAAATTACAGGAAGACAAGAGCAGAAGGAAGAAATAGGATGATGGGAAGTAATGAAGCATTGTTATGTGAAGTTTGTTGGAACTTTATGCATCTTTATCAATAATTCAATACTTTTAACATTTTGGTTCAAAATGACACAAAATATTAGATACATCATCGACATGGACGGATTTTACATTACATATCCTCATAAACATTTTCAATGTAGAGAAATGGCTATTCTAGACGTAAAACTATCTAATAAAAATGATGCGTTTATCGATCATTATTTGTTTCGGCCAAGTTATCCTTTCAATTATTTGTCGCCAAAAGACATAAAAACTGTTCGTTATTGTGAAACACACGTGCACGGCATTCCATATTTTGATGTGACCGAAGAATTAAAATGTGCCTACAAACAAGAGAACATCATTCCCATATTAAATTGGTATATTAGAAATTTGTGCAAAGACGAAGTGATCGCATACAAAGGTGGTTCAACAGAAAAACAATTTTTAAAAATGTTGACGAATGATAGAATTTTTAATATTGAAGGATACAAATGTCCAAAATACAATGATTTGGTAAATGTCATAAATTTAAACAAACGTTATGTGTGTAATAATCATATATTTGCAAAAAAATAATCACAAAATTTTACATTGTTCTTGTGACGAAGTGTGGATTTTTTACAAGTGGTTATTGCTTGAAAATAAAATTTTAAATTAATCATAAATTTTGTTTGATTTCCCAAAAACATTAGTTATAGTACACAATATATATTAATTGTTTACACCAACACTTTCATTTTTTATTTCACCCCTTAAAACTTTAGACGTGTGTAATGTTTCACTTTATACATCCGTTTACTGCTATTGTGGCAGGACCAAGTGGATGTGGGAAGTCAAATTTTGTAACAAATTTCATAAAATCATTTACAGAAATATGTAATTGTGATTTTAATCAGATCACATGGTGCTTTGATGAAATGCAACCTTTATATAATTTACCAAATGTTAACTATCATCAAGGAATTCCAATCTTAATATGTTTGATGGTGAAAACCCACATCTCGTTATTATTGATGATCTAATGAGAGTCCGATGGAAGAATTGTGGATATATTTACAAAAGGTAGTCATCACAGGAATCTCAGTGTATTTTATTTAACACAAAATTTATTTCATCAGGGTAAAGGGCAAAGAGACATATCTTTAAACTCAAGTTATATAATATATTTTAAAAACCCTCGAGATAAAAATCAAATAAGATATTTAGCACGACAAGTGTCACCACATAACCCAAAATTCATTGAAGATGCCTACATGCTCTAGAGGCACATGGATATTTAATGGTAGATTTAAAACAGAATACCAATGATTTTTGTCGTATCAAGACAAATGTCTTCCCATTTAATGGTTTCTGTACAGTCTACGTCCCCACAAAAGAGTTTAAATACACCAAGAATCAAACAATTCAAATCATTGCTAAATGATGCATCGTCGACTCACAACGCATAAACATTTGCTAAACGCTTTGTATACGCTTAAACCAAAATATCAAAGAACATTACTTAAAACGTGTAATGAAGAAGAAATTAACTGTATTTGTGAGTGTATTCATAACGTTTTACAAGGAAATGTACCTCTTAAAGATCAAGATAGACAAAAATTGAATAAACACAAAAATATACTCCGTAAACTAGTGCGTAAGTGTAAGCATAAACTAAGAAGAAATATAATTATACAAAAAGGATGATGGAGAGGAGAGATGAAGGATGATGAGGAGATGCGGTACACACACAATATTTAAATATAATTTGTTAACACTAAATCATACACACGTAAGAAAATAACAGAAAGAAAAGTAAGTTTGTCAATAGAATAAACACTTAAAATTGCAATTAACAATTTAATTGGTGCCGCCGGGGATCGAACCCGGGTCGCGTACTGTGAAATTTACAGCTTGCGCTAACCATCTGAGCTACCACGGCTTAATCATATACACACACAATATTTAAATATAATTTGTTAACACTAAATCATACACACGTAAGAAAATAACAGAAAGAAAAGTAAGTTTGTCAATAGAATAAACACTTACGTAGGCGGTCCCATAATGAATTGGCCTAACTATGAACCAATGAAGGAAATGAAACGAAACCAATTTTATTTTTCAATATAATCACCATGAATACTAACACACTTCTGACATCTGTGAATCAACATCTCTAAACCTTTATAAAAATAATCACATTTTTTATTCTCAAAATGACTGAAGACGGCCGCCTGCAACTCCTAATCGCTTGAAAATTTTCTTCCTCTTAAGTCCTACTTTAAATTTGGAAATAAATAATAGTCGGACGGGGCCATGTCTGGACTGAAAGGTGGGTGTTGAACTTCTGTGAACCCGCATTGACGAACTGCATCCTTCGAAACACCAGCGGTATGAACAGGGGCGTTGTCATGGAGCAACAGGACACCTTTGGACAGCTTGCCTCTTCGTTTTTCCTTTATCTTGTCTCGTAATTTATATATTAAAGAAGCATAATATTCGCCGTCCACGACTGTATTACGTTCTTTAAAATCCACCATCAAAATGCCTTGAAAATCCCAAAATATTGTGCACATCAGTTTTTTAGTCGATTGTTGCACCTTTGCCTTTCTAGGGGGCTTTTCACCCTTATAACCCCATTCCATTGACTCGCGCTTGCTTTGTGGATCATAATACAAGATCATAGTTTCATTACCAGTCACTAGCCGCTCGATCACAGTTTTTGGATTTTCGCCACAAAGATCCAAAAACTCCGAAGCGCAGCGCACTCTTTCCTGTCTCTGTACCGCTGAAAGAAGTTTCGGTACCCATCTTGGACTCACTTTTTTCATGTGAAGATGTTCATGGATCGCGCGATGAACGGTACTCTTAGAGAGCCTAAGCCTTGCTGCAATTTCTCTAATCTTCAAACGGCGGTCACTCAGAACCTCCTCCCTCTTCGATAAGAGCAATCGTTTCGGGAGTGAGCACTTCCACAGGTCGACCGTCGTGGCTAAAGTCTTCGACGGTTTCTCTCCCGAGGCGAAACTCTTTCACCCAATTTTTCACTATACTATAGGAGGGGGCAGACTCCTTATACACGCCATCCAATCGTTCTTTTATTTGGGCAGGGGATAAACCTTCTTTAAACAGAAACTTTATGACACTTCGATACTCAATTTCGACATTTTGAAAAAATACGCGACTCTCGTTATTCAAATGCCTGTTAAACTAAGACTAAGCATTTCATGTCGATACATGTTTCTTATATTAAGTGCACGATAAACGTACTATTTAATGCAACACAACATGTAGCGACATGTCGCGTTGAACTTTATCAGGCCAGTTCATTATGGGACCGCCTGGTACATCCATGGCCTTTGATGCGTTGAAGTAACACTTAAAATTGCAATTAACAATTTAATTGGTGCCGGCGGGGATCGAACCCGGGTCGCGTACTGTGAAATTTACAGCTTGCGCTAACCATCTGAGCTACCACGGCTTAATCACAACACACACACACAATATTTAAATATAATTTGTTAACACTAAATCATACACACGTAAGAAAATAACAGAAAGAAAAGTAAGTTTGTCAATAGAATAAACACTTACATCCATGGCCTTTGATGCGTTGAAGTAACACAAATGTAGTATTGATAGATCCACTGCGGTCAAACGACCATACAATAACTCCATGACTGCACTTGCTTGGTCTTATACAGTACCAGTAAGTAATAATTCTAATCTAAAGAATTTCTGCAGTGGAATTGATAGTAACTTTATGCTTCAACAAGCTTATCTCACATTTTGTTGCTTATCTCAGCATTACTTCGTGTCGCGTCTTGTTCGGTGTATTGATGACTCAAATACGTTTTGTATAACACAAAATAATGCAATTTAATATTTAGAAATCACTATAATTGATCATTCCTATGTATGTCTAGTCATTGAGTAGATTGTACTGTAATAATCTACTAATAGCAGTAATATCATGGATACACTAGATGTACAACAACATCTGTAAAAGATTCACCCCAGTCTAGAAAATATTGTTTATGCTGCCAATAGACTGCCCATGTATACCCACGTGCCAACGTATATAATATGCAATTTGGATACAGATGATAAACCAGGGTCACATTGGGTAGCTTTATATATCGATACGAATGACGACGGTCAATATTTTGATTCATACGGACGAGCACCTGTACGATATCATCTAGAGTTTTTAAAAAGGAATTGTAAAAGATGGAACTGGAATGTTGATAGGATTCAGAATGAGTGGACTTCAGTTTGTGGCGAATATTGCTTAATGTATTTGCTATATAAGTTTCAGGGATGTTCAATGAATAGTTTTACGAGTATATTTACAGGGAACACATTGTACAACGATATTTTAGTGGATGAGATGTTTCGCTCCTATTTTATAGATAATAAGTAATAAGATTTTGTATTTCGTAAATAAAAATTGGAACAAAATTAGGTAATGTATTTTATTGATGATTCAGATTACCGTTGCAGTTAGGAACAGGGGAGAATAATATAATAGCATTGATAATCCGACGCACGAATAGACAAAGACGGTATTCAATGAACAATAGACAAATAACAATGGGGCGCTAATGACGGTGGAGGCCCTCACCGGATATCAATTAGATAAGTTAATTGATCTGCACATCTCCGGAACCGTGCATCCTACGCAAAAACGGACCGCAGATTCGTGATCAGAGCATGCCAAAACCTTTTTTAGGGTTCCGTAGTCAACTAGGAACCCTTATAGTTTCGCCATGTCTGTCTGTCCGTCTGTACGTCCTCGCTTAATCTCTGTGACCGTTAGCACTAGAAAATTGCTGAAATTTGGTACCAATATGTGTATCAATCACGCCGACAAAGTGGTAAAATAAAAATTGGAAAAAAAATGTTTTATTAGGGTAGCCCCCCTATATGTAAAGTGAGAAGTGATTTTTTTTAATTTCAACCCTAACGTGTGATATATTGTTATAAAGGTATTTAAAAATGAATAGGGGTTTACTAAAATCATTTTTTGATAATGTCAATAATTTCGGAAATAATCACTCCAAAAGTAAAAAACAATGTGTCCCCCCCCCTCTAACTTTTGAACCATAAGTTAAGAAAATATGAAAAAAATCTGAAAAGTAGAACTTTATAAGGACTTTCTAGGAAAATCATTTTGAACTTGGATGGAAACAACAGTTTTTTGACAAACTCATTAGTGGGAACACTTATCGTGACGGACGGGAAACTACGGAACCCTACACTGAGCGTGGCCCGACACGCTCTTGGGCGGTTTTTTTTTTAGGATCGTGAGTCTCGACGAACGTTGTACCACTTCTGACTCAATGAGCCAGAACTGGTACAACGTAGCTACTTTAATCCAAATAGGTATATATTACATGTGCCCGTATATATAGAAAATATGTGCCCGTGTGTGTATGTGTATTTTTTTATAGACGAGGGGGCAAACGAGCATGTGGCTCACCTGATGTTACGTGACTACCGCTGCCCATCATCAACCGCAACACCAGGGGAATTGCAGGTGCGTTGCCGGCCCTTTAGAAAGGAGTGAGCTCTTTTCTTGAAGGTCCCCAGGTCGTATCGGTCCGGAAAAATCGCCGTACTCTGTTCAGCAAAGACTCGATTTCAGACACAAGTTTGTCCCGGCACTCGGAGACGTTTTCCCGAGAAATATTGGCTCGGCCGGTGTAAAGAGCATCACCAATGCTGTCATCTGCATAGCAATGAATGTTACGTGTTTGCAACATATCATTGATATGCAGAAGAAACAGCGTTGGCGATAGCACGCAGCCTTGTGGAACACCAGCGTTAATAGGCTTGTAATCAGAGCATGCACCGTCTACTATGACCTTGATGCTTTGATCACCAAGGAAACTGGTGATCCAATTGGACAATTTCTCGGTAGGCCAATAGGAAGGGAGCTTCGAAAGAAGCGCTTTGTGCCAAACCCGATCGAAGGCCTTCGCAATGTCCAAACTAACGGCCAATGCCTCCCCTTGGACTCTACTGCCTCCGCCCATCTATGAGTTAGGTAGACCAGAAGATCACCAGCTGAGCGACCACGGCGAAAACCGTATTGGCGGTCACTTATCAGCTGGTGATCCTCAAGGTACCTCATGAGCTGGCAGTTTACAATAGACTCCATTGTTTTGGAGAACAAGGAGGTGATGGCGATAGGCGGGTAGTTGGACGGGTCTGAGCGATCGCCTTTTTTAGGGATCGGGTGGACGAAAGCCGTCCGAGTATGAGTGTTATCCGTATGTATATATTTATGTATGTATGTGTATATATCTATGTATATGTATATATATTATATGTGTGTGTATCTATATAATGTACGTAAGGTAGTCACTGAAAATCAGGGCTAGGATGACAAATCTTAGCGTTTCCTGAGTCCTATTTGGACCATTTCCCATTTAAAAAAAAGTTTTTTTTTTTTAAGTTTGCTGTTTACTTTTTTAAGTTTGTGTAAGTGTATAATTAAGTCTATTTATAAGAATACCTAAACATAATGTATGTTTTGAGTATTTATTGCTAATTTTTTAAGAAATGGCCAAACAAATATCTCTTTCTTTCTTTCTTTCAATGCTGGTTGCGCTTGATGTATTAAAGGTGATGAATGAAGAGTATGTTATGTGAGTGTTGCGTTGTGCAGACGACGCGGTTGGAGCTGGATGCGACGCTGCGCTGCGACTGCGGCGTGTACTGGGCGGCGCGGCTGGCGCGCGGGGCGGGCACGGGCGCGGCGGCGCTGCGTGGCGCGCGCTGCGCGGACGGGCGCGCGTTGGCCGAGCTGCGCGCCGAGCGGCTCGCGTGCGCGCTGCCGGCCGCCAGCTGCGCGCCGCGCTGCACCTGCGAGCTGCGCGGCCTGATCGTGCGCGCTGACTGCGAGCACGCGCAGCTGACCCGCGTGCCGCACTTCCCGCGCTCGCCGCACCCGCCGCCCGCCGTCCTGCTTCTACGGAACAACTCCATCGCGCACTTCAGCCCGGATGATCTGCCGCCCACACTGCAGGTGACTATTCATCGCTTTAACATATTGACGTTGCGAAGGAATGTTGCATCTCTGCACATTTGATTGTATCTACCATGGGAAGTGTTGCTGCAGTTAAGGTACACTGTTCGATTTACTTGAAATTGATAGAAAGAGGCGTGTGTTTTTTAGAAACGATTTACTCTGACTGACTTTACGAAAATGACACTAAAAGTTCTTAGAAAATCAAAAACTGAACAAACAAACAACCACTGCCCACTCGCCTTAGGCCCCTAAGACCCTTTTCGACTGCATTTTGAAACGCAGCCACTGCATCCTAGGTGTCCATAAAACGTTTTCCTCGAGGTTTTTCTTTTACTTTCGGGAATAAACAAAAATCGCAAAGTGCAAGGTCGGGGCAATAGCGCAAGTGACCCAGTAATTCCATATCTGACGACGCCAAGTAGTCCATTGGTGGCTTGGCGGTGTGCGACGAGCCGTTGTCGTGGTGAAGGAGGATCTTACTGCGAAATCGTTTCCTCCAAACTTTTTCCAAGACAAGTGGCAAACAATTGTTACTGTAAACAATTGTTGCGTAATGACCTGTCCTTCCGAAGAACGAGGCCACCATCTTTTTTTCCCACGTTTCGACCTCATCACTTTAGTTGGCAAATACTCGGAAGGACACATCCAGACAGCAGACTGCCTCGTAGTTTCAGGATAATAACCATAAATCCAGCTTTCGTCACTCAAGTATGGAATGGAATAATTTTGTTTAATATAGATTTTTTTTTATTTTATTTATTTATTAAGGTTTACCAATGTTTGATTACACTGTTTTTAACAAAATGGCTTAAGAACTAACTTACGTAGATAAGTGTAACAATCGTTTAAGGTAAAAACCACATGCATTAAGAAAGATTATAAATACGAATAAAAGGAAGTATAAATTACCTAATATTTTTTTTATAGAATAGGGGGCAAACGAGCATGCGGCTCACCTGATGTTAAGTAACTACCGCCGCCCATGATCAACCGCAACACCAGGAGAATTGCAGGTGCGTTGCCGGCCCTTTAGAAAGGAGTAAGCTCTTTTCTTGAAGGTCCCCAGGTCGTATCGGTCCCGAAAAATCGCTGGTGGTAAACTATTCCACAGAGAGGTTGTACGCGGAAGAAAACTACTTTTGAAAAGTACTGTGGTGGACCGCCAAGCATCCAGATGGTGTGGATGGTATTGGGAGGTTTGCCGCGTAGTGCGTTCACGAAATTTGGCGACTGGGATTAATCCGAACAATTCCTCAGAGCACTCCCCATGGTATATGCGAAAGAAAATGCAAAGAGATGCAACATCTCTTCGCAGCGCAAGTGAATTGAGCCAATCGGAAAGCACTCGGTCGTCGACGATTCGAGATGCTCTGCGCTGGATGCGGTCAAGTGGTAGGAGCTGGTACTAGGGAGCCCCAGCCCAGAGATGGGAACAGTATTCCGTGTGCGGCCGAACCTGCGCCTTGTAAAGTCGCAGGTGGTGTGCCGGCATGAAATACTGTCCCGCTCTGCTGAGCACGCCAAGCTTTTTAGAGGCCAATTTGGCCTTCTCTTCCAAGTGACCAGAAAACTGCACGTCACTCGATATGTCGACGCCGAGGATTCCGATACTGGCTGAGGCAACAAGATGAGTGCCTTGAAACTGAGGAGATACGACAAAGGGGTTCTTTTTAGCGGTTAACGCGCAAACTTGTGTCTTCAGGGGGTTAAACTGGACTAGATTTAGTCGCCCCCAATCTGAGACTCTGTTCAGCAAAGACTCGACTTCAGATACAAGTTTGTCCCGGTACTCGGAGACGTTGTGCCGAAAAATATTGGCACGGCCGGTGTAAAGAGCATCACCAGTGCTGTCATCTGCATAACAATGGATGTTACGGGTTTGCAACATAGTGTAACGCGCCTTAGTCGACGGCACTAGCGCCTAGTTGAAACTCGAACTCTCGGTACCTTGCGCGTGTTTACTTGAATATTCTGGATATTTCCGTGCTAATTTATATAAATAGGCGCTGCAAGATGCGATCAAGGAAGTATTGAAGTTGGCGAGACAAGCGAAGCTTCGGAGCGGAATAAAGTGAATCAGTGTGATTAATTATTAGTGTTTTTAACTTTAATTAGTGTAAAGTAAATTAAAGTGTTAATTTAGGTAATTCTATCGGCAATTTTTATTGTCACGAACCTCAATCTCGTAACAATTGGTGTCAGAAGTGGGATAAAATCATGCCGATTTTACCTAAGGAGGAAACGGAGGGTGTCCGTACCCGAAGTCAACGCCAGCAGGAGACGGACCAAAGAAGATTTGGTGGTGCAACGCCGCAGACGTCGGAGGGCCAGCCGCCGGCTGCATGCCCGTCAGTAGCTCCTACATCTGCAGCTCCTGACTTAGGTGCTCTGATGGTGATGCTGCAGGAGCAGGCTCGACGACAGGAGGAACAGGTCCGTCGTTTGGAAGAGCAGCTGCGGGGCGGACAGGAGGAACAGGGCCGCCGATTGGAAGAGCAGTTGCGGGGCGGACAGGAGGAACAGGCCCGCCGGCAGGAGGAACAGGCACGTCGTTTAGAAGAGCAACTCCAACGCGATAAAGAAGAGCAGATGCTCCTCATGAAGGACCTTCACGAAGGACCGATACGGGAGGTGAAGGATAAGGTTGCTCAACATGACAACCGCCTGTCGGAAGCCGAAACCCGAATCGACCACGTAAACAATCGGGTTGACAACGTAATGGCTGACGTGAAGAAAACACTGGACGACCTCAAACTTGGGGATGGAACAACAGCTCCCGTAGTAGCTACAAAAGTGGATTCAAAGTGCCGCCGTTCGACGGGACCTCTTCCTGGTCAGCCTACAAAATCCAGTTCGAGACCGTCATGGAGGCGAACAGCTGGAATAAAAGCCAAGCCATGACTGCACTCACCCTAGGCCTGCGCGACCAAGTCTTAACTGTGTTGGAAGCTCTCGGTAAGAAAGTGACCTACGAGCAGCTTCTTGAGTCCTTGGAGGCGAGATATGGCGACGCTCACCTGCAACACGTCTTTCGCGCGCAGCTTAAAGATCGCGTGCAGCGCAGCAATGAAAACCTGCAGCAGTGGGCCCTTGAGGTGGAGAAGATGGTTCGAAAAGCATACCAGTCTGTACCTACGCTCATTGAAGGGAACCTGGTTCCGACATTCATCGACGGCATCCGCTACCTTGAAGTCAGAGCTGCTGTGAGACTCGGGCACCACGACACGCTTAAGGACGCCTTGGCCTATGCACTGGAGGTGGAAGCCGTGCGCAGCAGGGTGGCCGGAAATAAAAATGGTGGCAGGATCGTCGTTCCCCTCGCGCTAGGGAGGTTGCAGCAGTTACGGTTCGCGACCACAATAAGCGATACAGCCCTAGGTGCTATGGCTGTGGGGAAAGGGGCCATCTTCGGTCCAGCTGCCCTAAGCACACCCTAGGAAGGGAAGGTGAACGGTCTCAGAAAGGAAGTGCGGCTAACAGCACCGCCCAGCAGCAGCAGGAATACGACTTTACTATCAGACACTGCAGCGGGAAATCTCACGGCAACGCAGATGCATTGTCAAGAAGACCTTGTCCTGAAGATTGCAACCATTGTAGTAGCCAAGAGAGTAAGGAAGTGGTATCCGTGAGGATGCTCAGGACAGACCACCTCAGCAACGAGTGGAAGGACAGCCTACGACATGCACAGCAGGAAGATCCGGACATCAAGCCGATTTTGGAAGAGATGAAGGCCCGTGCTACCAAGCCTAAGTGGAGGGACGTCTCAGCGATGAGTTCAACCACGAAAAGCTATTGGGCCCAATGGGACAGCTTGCTGATTCAGGATGGAGTCCTGTGCCGTAAATGGGACAATGGTCGAGGAGACAGCTGTCGTTTGCAATTGGTTGTCCCTAAAGCTAAAGTGCCGAATGTTCTACAGCTGTGCCATAATGGTCGTTCAAGAGTCCATCTGTGAGTTAAACGGACTCTACTGAAGGTCCGAGAACAGTTTTACTGGGTCCATTATCGTTACGATGTCGAGGATTGGTGTCGTACATGTACAAGTTGTGCGGCCGTGAAGGGACCTCAGACACGTAGTAGAGGAGCATCGAAATTGTACAATGTTGGTGCACCATGGGATAGAACAGCCCTAGACATTGCGAAGCCGTTACAGAAAGGCGCAAGAGGGACTTCTAAGATCGCCCATGTGGATCGCCTGGCGCGTTATTATGGGGCCGATAATGCTTGGGACGAGCATGTCTTAGGAGGGGGCAGTGTTACGCGCCTTATTCGACGGCACTAGCGCCTAGTTGAAACTCGAAATCTCGGTACCTTGCGCGTGTTTACTTGAATATTCTGGATATTTCCGTGCTAATTTATATAAATAGGCGCTGCAAGATGCGATCGAGGAAGTATTGAAGCTGGCGAGACAAGCGAAGCTTCGGAGCGGAATAAAGTGAATCAGTGTGATTAATTATTAGTGTTTTTAACTTTAATTAGTGTAAAGTAAATTAAAGTGTTAATTTAGGTAATTCTATCGGCAATTTTTATTGTCACGAACCTCAAGCTCGTAACAATATCATTGATGTGCAGAAGAAACAGTGTTGGTGATAGCACGCAGCCTTGTGGAACACCAGCATTAATAGGCTTGTAATCGGAGCTTGCACCGTCTACAACGACCTTGATGCTGCGATCTGCAAGAAAGTTGGTGATCCAATCGCACAATTTCTCGGGGAGCCCATAGGAAGGGAGCTTCGAAAGAGCGCTTTGTGCCAAACCCGATCGAAAACCTTCGCTATGTCCAAACTAACGGCCAATGCCTCCCCCTTGAACTCTACTGCCTGCGCCCATCTATGATTCAGGTAGACCGGAAGATCACCAGCTGATCGACCACGACGAAAACTGTATTGGCGATCACTACTCAGCTGGTGATCCTCAAGGTACCTCATGAGCTGGCAGTTTACAATGGCCTCCATTGTTTTGGAGAACAAGGAGGTGATGGCGATAGGCCAGTAGTTGGACGGATGTGAGCGGTCGCCTTTGCTAGGGATCGGGTGGACGAAAGCCGTCTTCCATGATTTTGGGACTACGCCTATGGAGTAGAAGTACCGGAAAAAACGCGTTAAGACCGGTGCCAACTCTGGAGCACACGTCCTCAGCACAATTGGGGGGATGCCGTCAGGCCCACTCGACTTGTGGATGTCCAGGGAGAGGAAAGGACCTAGAGGCAGAATTATACTTCTTTTTTAGAGCGCTGGTGCTTACACCCCGGGACGTGGATGTGTCAGCCCAGGCTTGGTAGCACTCCTGCTTATAGCATGATGCTATTTTACAGGAGCAACCAAACCATGGCTGAGATTTGCCTCCAATGGACACCACAGAGCAAGGAATAAAAAGTTTCCATACCCTGAAGTACCACATCGGTGACAGAATCCGCAACAACGTTGGGATCGTCCGGCAAGAAGCAAACCCCAAGGGTAGGATGCATAGAAAGACCGCATCCCATCCCAATCGGGTGACCTATAGTGCCAAACACGGAAGTGAAGTGAGTGCCTGCAGAATGCAACTGCGATTTCAGCGTGAGTGGCACCACACTCCGGACAAGACAATGGTCCGAGGAGCCTAAAGAGCCGTATAAGCCGTCGACGGAAATCTGATATCCGTCCGGGTGAGAGGTCAGCAGAAGGTCCAAGAGGGAAGGTGCATGATCCTCCACATCTGGAATCCTCGTAGGCGAGGTAACCAGTTGTGTCAGACCATATGCCAAGGCAAAATCATGAACAGATCTCACCGCATGATCGGTTAAACGTGAACCAAGCCATTCGGCGTGATGGGCGTTAAAGTCGCCGAGGATCACAATTCGAAATCCTGCAAAAAAAAAAAAATTTCTTCACAAAACTTAATGACAAACATATAATCCTAACAAAATACAAAAACAAATTACTCGACTTTAACAACCAAAATTTACAAAAATTACAAAAGCGTGTATGTGTGTATGAAGTATTATTTTGTTATATTATATTGTACATAGAAGTGAATTATGAAATGTGGTACAGCATAAATTCGGTTTCTTCATAAGTTTTCGACTGCACCCACTTAAGTATCAGGTTTTTACACTCCCTGTACGTTTTGTCGTATATGTTCAATTCTCTATTTATTTTATTATATAGGAATGCAGAACATGAGCTAAATTGTCTACTAGCAAAAACTGTTTTGGTACCAGAAGGCTT
This sequence comes from Parnassius apollo, assembly GCA_907164705.1. Classification (NCBI taxonomy): domain Eukaryota; kingdom Metazoa; phylum Arthropoda; class Insecta; order Lepidoptera; family Papilionidae; genus Parnassius; species Parnassius apollo. Next base: position 2,076,990 of record CAJQZP010000533.1, read on the forward strand.
AACCACAACATCTTTACGCCGCTTTTTCAAGATGCATGGTTCAAAAGGCAGGGATTTGTGTGTTTTGATAATTGTCGTAGTAACATATAATTGTCGAACTGAGAGTGGACCACTTATTCTATACAGTTGTTCAGTGGGAAAACGTATTTTTTTTTAAAAATACATGACCTTAATAAGGGTTCGTTGGGCTCTTAAGATGAAGAAATTTGGTCTTTGCAGCTCCACCCCACACCGGAATGCAATATGTTATGATAGATTGTGCAAGGGATGTGTATATTTGGTTAAGAAGATATCTGGGAGAGTCCGACTGCTTAGTACTATCAGATATTACGTGTCTTAGAGTTTTGAAAATTCAAATCAATTTTCGAGTCCTATTAATGACATATTCAAGGTGTGGGTACCACGATAGCCTCTGATCTATAACGACGCCCAGATATTATTATCTGGTGTGAGAGACTTTTTCAATTGATGGGCAGTCACAAGCTTTGTTTTTAGCATCCTCAAAACACATATGAATTTTAAGGCAAAAGTCATTCTGTGACTGGTGGTTTTTCCACCACTCTCACTACTTTTGACAGCCTCTCAAGATTCATCAGCAAAAACCACAGCCGTGTCATTGACGTACGACAGGATTTTGGCATTTGGTATGGTCATACTGCACAGATCATTGACATAAATTAGAAATAAGGTCGGCCCCAGAACGCTACCCTGTGGAACGCCATATGATGACACCACCGCTTCCCCACTAATGAGAACCCAGGAAGCTTTACCTTTTGTTTTCTCTCCGATAGGTAGCTTTCGAAAAGAGTCGGAGTCCCTCTAATTCCAATTTTTTCAAGCTTGTGCAGAAGGGTGGCGACAGAGACGGTGTCGAATGCTTTCTTCAGATCAAGGAAGACCGACAAACATGTTTTACTGTGGCCGAGTTGTTCTGTTACAAATGTGCTTAATTCAAGAATTGCATCTTCTGTCGATCTTCCTTGTCTGAAGCCAAATTGTGTGGGTGCTAATATATCAAATTTATATATGGAACCTATAGAGGCACCCGTAGACGCGCGGATGGCCGTCGCTGTCTACGCGTAGCCAAAGGATGGACAGGTCCGAACCTTCAAGACTGCCGAGGCGTCGAGAACAGATGTCCTCTCTGACGTAAACGCAAACTCCAGCCCAAGGCCCAAAGGAGTGTTCCAGTTTGTACCCCGGGTAGAAGAGATACGAGACATCAGCCGGAGAGGACACCTGCGTCTCGGTCAGAAAGAGAAGAGCCGGCCTCGCCGTCTCGAGATGGTAGTGGACGGCGTTTAGGTTAGAGTGAAGTCCCCTGATATTGCAGAAATTCACGGATAGCGTGGCAGGGGTCGCCTTGGTTTTGATGCTCCGTTTGCCCCGAGCAGTTTTAGTCTTGAGCGGAAGTTTGCCCCCCCCCCCCCCAGAATACGCGGGGCAGCCTGAACAGCCACGCTCAGGAGCGGAGAAACATGGTCGTGGATGCTCAGCGAGGGATTCTCCAGGGGTGCTGGTACCCTCCTGAGGTAGTCTATCATCATTTAATTCCGCTACCATGTTGATTGGGGGGGGGGGGGGGATTTGGGTCTCTGGCCACCAGACGAAACGCGGAAGCAGAGCTTTCACTTCACGCCGGTATTTTGTGAGGTCGTGGTACCACCCCGGTTTGAGCCGGCCCATACGTACAACAGCAAAGCTGCCGCGTTGCTCTACCACTGTTAATAATGAAAATAAGTGTGTGGTAAAAAAAACTATTATTATTTGTTGTTTTCAGAGCAGGCTAAAGCTAGAACTTTCTTAATTTTGGCAAATGTGTCGGCGTGAATGTCAACTTTGTCACTATGTCCATTGACCAATTTGCATAACCTTGGAATTGGGGAGTTTGTACCTAAGACAGAATTCCTAAAAGGAGTGCAGAGTGGAGTAATGGGAGCGCGAGGGATTCTCAATTGAACACGAAATTTAAATTTTTGAAGCAAGAGGGGACAGTTAATTTTTTTGATTAAAAGCAAATTTCTCCAATTTTCCAGGGATAAAATTTTAAAGAATCTTAATCGTTTTTCGTAAGACCGAATTTTTTTTGTGAATTCCATTCAGGCCATGTGAGGCCAAATTTGCTACGAACTTTTTCGCAGACATTCCAATTGTAAGGAGTGTGTCGCATAATGTGGCCTCCATACTACACTGCAATACTCAAGTATGCTTCGTACGACGCTGTTGTACAGTGAGATCTTAATGTGGTTATTTTTAAACACTTTAGCGTTACGCAAAACAAAGCCTAGCATTCTATACGCCCTTTTTGTAATATTCTCGATGTGGGGAAAGAAGGTAAATTTTTTATCGAACACTATTCCCAGGTCTCTGACTTCCTCTGTTTTCTTAATGATGTCGCCGTTAATTTTGTACGATGAGTTCAGTGACTTGATCCTTCTACTGAATTTCATATGGTAGCAATTGTTTATGTTCAGGTACATACCATTGTCTCGACACCAATTTACCATACAGTCAACATCACTTTGAAACTGTTCGATGTCCTCTAGAGTTATGCCAACCAATTTCAAATCATCGGCATACATAAATGGTATGGAGAACTGAAAGCAACTAGGGATGTCATTGATGAAGGTGTTGAAAAGCAGAGGGCCCAAATGTGATCCCTGAGGAACCTCCGACGTAATTTTGTATGAAAACCATTAACGACCACACTAAAACTACGATTATCCAGATACGACTGCAACTATCCCAATAATGAGCCAGTAATACCATAAGCACGCAATTTAGATATAAGAATATTATGAGGTACTTTGTCGAATGCCGTACTAAGGTCTGTATATATTACATCAACATCCCTACCGTCATCTACTGCTTCTATCAAAGTTTCAGTAAACAAGGTCAGATTGGTACAGGTTGACCTAAATCTAACAAAACCGTGCTGCCACTCAGTAAGATAATGATTCAAGTGGTTCTGCAGCACAGGATAGACAAGAGATTCAAATATTTTACTTAAAGTTGACAGTATTGAAATAGGCCTATAATTACCTACTACCTCGGCGTTATCGGCCTAGTGAATGGGAACAACTTTAGCGGACTTCCAAACATCAGGAAATAGGCCGGATTGAAGAGACTTCTTAAAAATTAGATATACGGGCGTCACTAGCTCATCCGCACATGCCTTAATAAATAAAGGAGGGACACAATCTGGTCCTGGGCCCTTATTATGATCTAGGGACTTCATGCTCTTCAGTATCTGATCCTAAGTAAGCTAAGGTAGGGAGCAGTTAGTTCGTAAGTAAGTCTTTAAGGCTAATCTTTAATAATAATTGAAAATTAATAATAATAAATAATTATAATAATATCAATATATAAAACAATAATAAGAATAATATTTAAAAAATATTAGTCATAACAATTAGTCGCAGGTTTGTTATCGCGCGGCGCGGTCACTCGCTACTGGTGGGGAGGGGTCGTGTCGGCGGGTATAAATAGCGACTGTTTCGGCTCGCCGCTCACTTAGCGGTCAGTCGCCATAGAGTCTACATTACCTGAAGATGCATCGTGTAGAGGCGAAACACGTGTCGTATTGTCGTCGATGGTGTGTCTTACCTGGAATAGTGGTGTTGGAAGTAGTGGTGCTGGGACTAGTGGTGACGGAGTTAGTGTATGCAATTGAGGGAGAGCGGGAGGTGCTCTTCAATCCAGGTAAGACACTTCATTGTAATTGGTTAGCGGAAGGTTGCAAAGTAATAAATTATTTATTATAATGGATTTCCGCAAAGTAACGCCTGATTCTGTCAATTAACTCCAACAGTAGCCTGTTCACCGGAGGTGGTAAGTAAACACCGCAAAAAGTTATTTGACGGATAGAATTTTCAAATCCAAAACCACCCAAATGTCTTCACATTTACTTTCCCATTCAAACTTCCAAACTGATTTGATAGTTTTTAGTACCGCAACTAAGACTCCTCCCCCATCCTTATTCTCATGAAACCCCATACTTTCCCGGTCTCTTCTGTATATCTCGTATCTGTTATTACATAACTTATTGCTCATTACGCTACTATTAAGCCAGGTTTCAGTTAAAACTATTACATCATAATTATTACAATTGACTTCCCTTAAAAAGTTGTGAGTTTTCGTACGCAACCCACGAACGTTTTGATAATATATTCTTTTCTCTTTTAAAATGGGTAAAATGTACTGTACTGTGTAAATGTAATGTACCCTACATTTAAAAATTTGTAAAAAAAAGTTAGGTTTGGAACTAAGGCAACTTGTCAAGTGTCTCTATGTTTCTGATGATTTTAAATTCGGAGTCTTCAGTCTTCAGGTGGAAAGATTTTCAAATATAAAAATTGGAGTTTTAGCACCGGAAACACCAGCGTGAGAACTGTTTAATCTTTCTTGAGGCTTCAGTTTATTATATTTGATCGCTGCTGCCAAGAATTTGTCCCTCATACTCGGCGAGTTAAATTGCTCTACAATAGACCTAAGGCGGCTGGAGTCTTTATTTAGTTTAGCAATACGGGTGTAAGTGTACTAAGTGTTCCGTGGATGTGACAATTTGTCAATTTAATTCAATGTGACAATTTATTGTTTTGCCTAGTTCTGTTACGATGTGCAGCAGGTCTTGTCTTTCCTCTCGGGCACACATTGGATCTCAATGTTATTCATTCTAGCATTTTGTTCCATTTGATTAAATCGATTAGACAAATCCTCAACCTTTGACTGCAGTGCACCGTTTTCTTCTCATGGGGAGTGTGCTTGTCTCATTTCGATTATCGCTACGATGTTTATGAAATATTATGTACTCGATTATTTTATCGGTATAGTTCTTGATTATTATTTATGATATTATTTTAAATGATTATAATAGAAAGAAAGCATATATCACAATAAAAATACTAACATATCGAATGTACCCATCTCCCATAAATAATCATCCGAGGCGAGTCCATTGGGCTGAATGGTCTAAGTTTATTGCAGAGTGTTTTTAGGTTGATAAAGTGTAATTTGATTTACGCGTTCAATACAACAATTACATTTCGACTGAAATAGGTAGGTAGTCGTCAATTTATTCATTTCCTTTAAAAGTTTCAATGTTATGATGTTGATGTTTAGGTTTTATATATATATATATATATATATATATATATATATATATATATAGGTCGTCACGTAAATTATGTACAAGCAATAAGTACAAGGGTTGTTTCTGTGGCAGCTGGTGGACCTGAGCTACAATCGGCTGTCGGACGTGAGCGCGGAGAGCGCGGCGGCGCTGTTCGCGGGGCCGGAGCGGCGCGTGCGGCTGGCCGGCAACGCGCTGGCGTGCTGCGGCGCGCTGGCGGCCGCCGCGCGCGCGCACTCCGCGCAGCTGCTGGACGCGAGCGCCCCCTGCGGCACGCACGCGCACTGCGGCGCGCCGCCATGGCACGCGCCCGCCGCCGCCACCGGCGCCGTGCTGCTGCTGGCCGCCGCGCTCGCCGCCGCCACGCTCGCCCGCCCCGCCGCGCGCGCTGACCTCAAGCGCTTCCTCTGCACGCTCTGGTCGCACCGACCGCCGGACGCCGACGACGACCGCCCTTATGACGTATTCGTGTCGTTCTCGCACAACGACCACGCGTTCGTCACGGACCACCTAGTGCCTGGCCTGGAGAGCGGCGAGCGACCGTATCGCGTGTGCGTGCACTACCGCGACTGGGCGCCCGGTGACTGGATCCCGGCGCAGATCGCCCGCTCGGTGAATCAGGCACGACGAACATTGATCGTGGTGTCCCAGCACTGGGTGGAGTCAACGTGGGCGCGAGCTGAGTTCCGCGAGGCGCAGGCGGCGGCGCTGCGCGAAGCTCAGCCGCGGCTGGTGGCCGTGCTGCTGGACGAGCTGGCGCGCCTGGGTGAGCTGGAGCCCGAGCTGCGCGAGTACCTGGCCGCCAACACGTACCTGCGTTGGGACGACCCCGCCTTCTGGCCCAAGTTGCGCCGCGCACTGCCCACGCCCGCCCCCGCTTCCACCTCGGCTACCATAACTTCCGACGCACCCGCTGCCGCTCCCACACTTTTCACATCGCCTGTCGCCTAACTAATCAAATTCTTTGGGCAGTCTTATGCAAAAAAAAAAATCCAACGTACAAACTTACTAAAATAATCAGATTTTTTTACAAACCTCTGAAGGATAAGTAGTCCCAAAATCCACATTCAATTTCCTTTAAAATAATATCTAGGATCTAATTAGAAGACGGAACTAAAATATCTATATTTTTGTTAGTTGTAACATTTCTTCATAACATAATACCATTACAATGCACTACGTAGCTACACTTATTGCACATACTTTATTTTTTTTTTTTTTTTTTTTTTATAGAAGAGGGGGCAAACGAGCATGTGGCTCACCTGATGTTAAGTGACTACCGCCGCCCATGATCAACTGCAACACCAGGGGAATTGCAGACGCGTTGCCGGCCCTTTAGAAAGGAGTAAGCTCTTTTCTTGAAGGTCCCCAGGTCGTATCGGTCCGGAAAAATCGCTGGTGGTAAATTATTCCACAGAGAGGTTGTACGCGGAAGAAAACTCCTTTTGAAACGTACAGTGGTGGACCGCCAAGCATCCAGATGGTGTGGATGGTATCGGGACGTTTGCCGCGTAGTGCGTTCACGAAATTTGGCGGCTGGGATTAATCCGAACAATTCCTCAGAGCACTCTCCATGGTATATGCGAAAGAAAATGCAAAGGGATGCAACATCTCTTCGCAGTGCCAGAGAATCGAGCCGATCGGAAAGCACTCGGTCGTCGACGATTCGAGCCGCTCTGCGCTGGATGTGGTCAAGTGGAAGGAGCTGGTACTGGGGAGCCCCAGCCCAGAGATGGGAACAGTATTCCATGTGCGGCCGAACAATTTTAAATATATATATATAATTTTTCAAATTTATTTAATGCACTGTGTGAAGTTGACGTGACACCACAAAAAAATTATCATATGAAGATCTGCTTTATTTTGAACATAATAAAATCTTTTATTTTAAAATTACTATATTCATTAACAAAAATGTTTAACCTTGATTTCAAGTTCAACTTTGAATCTTAATGCACTATGGATGATGGAATACGGAAGAACGCGCAAAGGGCCGCTGCCTGGAGATCGCCAGGGCGCGTCTGGAGCTGGAGCTGGACGGGACAGCATGCGAACCGCCAGCCGAGCGAGAGGTGCTGCACGACCACCCATCAGCCCCTCGCAACCATCATCCCCACCAGCTGGCTTGGTGTCGGCAGGGTCTTCGCGGGCCCAGCAATCGGCACCCGCCACTGATGGAGTACACCGCATGCGATGGACAATCGAAATGAATACTAACGCATTGCGGGCGTATTTTAGGGAGAAAGGGGGAGAAATTGGAGGTTTGGCGTATCGGGCTAGGATGCATCGTCTTTTTGCTGAGCTGGAGCCATCTTTAACCGTCACAGAGCAAATCCTGGCAGACCGAGTTCGGTATCTCTTGCGCTCAAATATATTTGATGTCGCCGAACTCGAACGGCTACGACGTGAGGCTGTTCCGTCATTGGATGAAAATGCTACGGCTGAGGATGCGGCGCCACAAATTGCAGAGAAACCCGCAAACGTGGATGCCGCCGTGAATATCCCAGTTGTGGTTGATTCAAACGATGATGGAACAGTCGCCCAGGAACTGGAATTAGAGCATATGAGGAGTACATTGGAAGCGGCGATTGTGGAAACGCGTAGTACGCCTCTCGAAAATCGACCGCGACTTCCCCGCATAGCCCTAAGCAAGCGGAATCGGGCTGTCGTGAGGGCTCTAAAGCCAATGCTGGTGACCTATTTGGAAGCCAGCCGGGACCTTTGCGAGACGAACTCAATTCTTTTTGGCGCCGCGCTGGCAGTACGCCGTATTATAGGCGCCAAACTTTCCACAGCAGGACGAATGCCTGGAGAATAAGAATTAAAGAACGTATCGCAAAGGCTAGGGTCCTCATCGGCAGACTGATATGCTTCAGGTCAGGCTACAACAGGCCAAGGATTGTGCGCACCGTCAGGATGGCATTTGCTGGGACAAATGTTTGTCCCAGCCGGATATAATGCAAAAACTGACTGAGCGCATAGACCACCTGAAGCAGAGAATCGCTGCTTGGGGAAAGCGGATTCGGCGATATACCGAGAGGTCGACACGGTTCAACCAGAATCGTCTCTTCCAGAGTGATCAGAAGAGGCTCTATAAATCATTGGAGCGACCAATGGTAAGTGGAACGGGCTCAGCATCGAATCAGGCCGACTGTAGGGGATGAGAGCTAAGTGGACTGTATTTATTTGTTTTTCTATTATGTATACGCTGGGGATTACTATATTGTTGCAAATGAATTTAAACTATTTACAATTTATGCGGCAGTTAAAACTAAACTATTAGGGATTTTTAGGGCTTCTTGCTTGCTTGTTCTTCCGATTAGGCCGCTTGCTGTTGGTCGAATTGCCGTCGCTCGAATGACGAAGCCGCGCCAGAAGCGCTTCTTATGTTCCGTATGACGGTGCGCCGTAAGCACCGAGTTAATGAGAGTGTCGTCCGCGCGGGGCCCTTGTTCTAATGCGGGGCGCGCGGGGACGTGTCGACGTGGGTGCGGTGCGGGGCGATGGATGAATCTACTCGCCGTCCGCAACATCCTCCCCCCGGCGTAGTCTACGAGCCCTCTTCTCTCGGGAGGACGGCGATCTTCCTGACCGGCCTCCTCAGCAAACCGCCTCTCATCCTAACTTCGACGTTCCGAACCACTCTATCTAGTCCGGGAAAAGTTCTTGTGACGACTCCTCTTGGCTATACGTTCCTCGGGAAGTTGCCGTCTGCTATGATGACAAGGTCATCTTCTTTGATCTGGGGCTGCTGGGCGTTTCTCGATTCCCCTCTGAGCACCAGGGTCGGTAGGTACTCACGAACCCAGCGTCGCCAATATTCGTCGGCCAGTCCTTTTGCAGGTCCGTCGATCCGCTGATGAACACGTCGCGGTGACTGGCATATTGGATGGTCCCAACAGAAGAAAGTGGTTGGGAGTCAGGGCTTCCTCGTCGTCGATCCCGACCGGCTCGTGAGTGAGAGGTCTGGAGTTTACAGTGTTCTCAGCCTCTGCCAATAGCGTTATTAATGTTCCTTCCTTGGGGCTCTTTTGATGAAGAGTAGTCTCGAGCGCTGCTTTGATGGAACGCACCAATCGTTCCCATGCGGCTCCCTGGTTGGGCGCACCCGTTGCGATGAACTTCTACTCCGTTCGATGAGTAAGCGTGAAGTCCTTCAGCTGCGGTGCCCACTCCTCCATGGCCCGTCGTAATTCGGTGTCTGCTCCGTGGAAATTGGTTCCGTTGTCTGAGTAAATTACCCTAGGCCACCCGCGCCTAGCCGCCATACGCCTAAGTGCCATTATCGCAGAGTCCGTGGTTAAGCCATATACCAATTCTACGTGTACCGCGCGCGTCGTAATAAAGGTGAATAACCCATCTCTTCTCATGCCGTCGCCCTATAGTTACAGTTAACGGCCCGAAATAATCTAACCCGGTATACGTGAATGGTCGTTCGAACACTCTTAACCTCTCGGGAGGCAAGTCTCCTGGTACCGCCGGTCGTGGTGCTGCTTTCCTAACGCGACATTGCATACACCTTTTCTCGATTTCCCTAACCGTTGGTCGCAGTCGAATAAACCTTCTTACTACTCCTTGGTGTGCCTTATCCACGAGCATCTGTACGAACCGGTGTTTGCCGTTCAATATGACCGGTCGTTTCGTTTGATTTTTCACAGCGGCCACATCGATTCTATCTCTTGCTCTTAGTATTCCTTGTTCGATGACCGGGTCGAGCCTTTTCAGTGCGCTGCCGTTATGTAAGTCTCTGCCTTGGTAGAGCCGAGCGATGTCATCAGCGAAACTCTCCTGCTGACTCTGCGCTACCCATAGCTGCTCTGCCTTTTCAATATGTTCTAGTCTTAATTCTTTTTAGCTCGTCCTCGAAGCATGTCGACGAACTGTATGACTCGTGCCGTAGCTCTGATGAGTCTCTCGTATGAAGAGAATCTCGTTATGTCTGGCAGGTGTGGTGCTCCCCTTATTTCTCGCTGGTGCGCCACGATTTCTTCATATTCCTCGCATGCCCTTTCTTCCGGTTGCTGTGGCCATTCTCCTTCGTATTTATATAAGAAGTCCGGTCCGGTAAACCACTTATCGTTTGAGCTCTTCGTTACGCAATTTGCTCGCGTCGCTTCATCTGCTACGTTGTGAGCCGTTGGTACCCACTTCCATTGGTCGGGTGGTGACTTTCTCCTATCTCCCCGAGCCTATGTGCGACGTATGGAGCGTAACGTACCGTGTCTGTCCTGTTGTAGAGTCTGTCCAGAACACTACCCTATCCGCTCTCATCCTATGCTCGCTTTGTACGAATTCGGCAAGTCGTACACCTACTAAATTCGCCTGTAATTCGAGTCGCAGTATGCTTTGACTTTTAATCGGAGCGACTTTCGCTTTGGCCGCTACTAACGTGACTCGTATCGTACTGTCGCGATAACGGATACGCCAATAAGCTGCGGATTCATAAGCACTTTTACTCGCGTCACTAAAAATATGCAATTGACGATTTACTACTCCCCCCGTAGGAGCATAACACCGCGGGAGATATAACCGCGATACATCCTCAACGGCTCGCAATCATCTCGCGAATTCGTCCGGGGCCTCCTCGGGAATATCATCATCCCAACCGATTCTCTTCATCCGTCACAGGTCTTGTAGCAGAATCTTCGCGGTAATGGTGAGGTAGCTGAGCAGCCCTAGTGGATCGAAAACGGACATAACCGCGCTCAGCGCCTCCCTCTTAGTCGGTGGACGGTGTAGTAATTTAACGTCGTGCGGCACCCTATTCATAGACGTGTTAAACGTTAAAACATCTTTTTCCGCTACCCATAATAAACCTAATGTCCTACCGGGACCGTCTTGTGTAGCGCCTACCTCCTTAGGCTTACGTGCTAATAACTCTTCCGGTTTGTCGTTTAACAAAGCTACATGGTTCGAATCTCAACCTGCTAACGTAAATCCTGCCTTGCTGTGTACCTCGGTGACCTGCCTAGCCGTTTCGATTGCCTCGTGCAACGTCGCGTAGCTGTCTAAGTAATCGTCCATATAATGACTGTTGGTCATGGCGTTGAGGGCACGCGGATGTGTATCGGCTTAAACGCGCACGTTGTAGTCCCTAACACTATGCGCAAGAAACGGTGAACTTCTCGCTCCGAATATCATAGAAGTCATTACGTACTCTTTCGGTGAACTACTACGATCGTTACCTCGCCATAAAAATAATTGCGCGGGTTGGTCGCGGCGGTCGATCTTAACGCAAAAACATCTCTCTAATGTCTGCTGACACCGCTATCTCGTTTTCACGAAACCGAAATAATATGCCCGGAAAATTACGTAACAAGTCGGGGCCGTCTAACAAATAATCGTTCAGGCACTTGCCTGATGCGCGAGCTGCTGCGTCGAATACTAGCCACAGCTTTCCCGGCTTGTTCGGCGAAGTGTGGCTGGTACCAGCTCTTCGGATCCTCTCGTTCTGATCCGTCAGCTCCTTTAGCATAACCCTTCTCCAAGAAGTCCTTCACTTGCTTCGTATAAGATTCGTTGAACTCCGGCGACTGATCCATCTTCCTCTCAATGGCTCGGAGTCTGCGTACTGCCATATCATAACTCGGTGGCAGCTTGACGTCGTCGTCCCTCCATGGCAATCCGACTTGGTAGCGCTCGCCGACCTTCTTGACGGTGCGCTGAAATATGTCAACGCCGCGCTCATCGTCCCGTCGTGGCCTGCTCTTGAGCGAGATACCTATCGAGTGGATCTCATATTGCTTCTTAAGGAGATCGGTCAACTCCTCGTCCGGACTGACATACGTTTTGACGTCTTCTTCGTATCGTGTATTAACGTAAGATATATGTAGAACAGTTCCACTATCTTGCCTACATATAACACGAGGCGCGGTTCCCTGAACAATCCATCCCAATAACTATTAAAACACGGTAGTAGTTGTGACAAGACTGACATTTATTTTGTAAAAAAGGTACAAGTCATTCTATATTACCACAGAGTAAACATGAGCATTGCCTAATAGAGCTAGTAGTACACATTATTTTGATAATCTATAACACCTCCACTTATCGAAATAATCCAAACGTGGTATAAATTATTTATACAGAACTTGTTTATTATATTAACCTAAGTAGGTACACAACTCTATCTACTATTTAATGTACATCAAAAAAAAAAAAGTAAACATCAAACAATGTTTTGCATGCCTAATTAACAAATTAGTTGTGTTTATTACTACTTAAACCTTTGGTTAAAAGGTCTGCTGGCATTTCAGAAGTTGACAGATAAACTATTTTAACAATATTATCAGCAACAGCCTCTCTAACAAAATGGTGACGAATGTCAATATGTTTTGTTCTCCTATGGAACAAAGGGTTCTCTGTCAATTTTTGAGCAACTTGATTGTCATTGTACAGGATAATTGTATAATTACAGCCAACAATTTCGTACATTAAGCTTTTTAAATAAATTGCCTCCTTACAGGCCTCTGATATTGCCATGTACTCACTTTCTGTGCTTGACAGTGCTACAGTTTGCTGTTTTTTGCACTGATATGATATTACAGCTCCAGAAAATTTAAAACAGAAACCTGTATAAGACTTTCTATCAATATTATTAGAGCCCCAGTCAGCATCTACAAAGCCTTCCAAATTTTTATTATCTTTAGTATACATTGAACCATATGATTTAGTTTTCTTTAATTATTTTAATATTCGATTTGCATATCTCCAATGGACTGCTGCAAAACAATTATTAAATTGGCTTAAGGACGCGTTTGCAAATCAACCAAAATTAGGGTGTTTTTCGGTAGATTTTGTGACAAAACTAAACCAAATCAAATATAAGTAAAAACTACCATGTATAGATTGGTTCTTCATCTGCAAATGTCTGTAACTCTTTTGTTGAAAATAGTAGTTTTTTATATTGTAAAAACGAACTTTCGTTGCCATTTTCTACAAAATTAACGATACCGGCTTGTGTTTCGGTAAATGTTTTGGTCTATTATCAACATATTTAAAAAATTTAAAAAATACTATAAGATGACAGACATATTCAATTAAAAAACCCTGGGTTTATTTTTTAACAAAATGTCACTAATAGTCGTAAAAAAAATAAAAACTGATGCACATTTTTTCGCATATTTTGGTAATATGGATGAATCATAATGTATTGCAATAAGGGCTATTTTATTGTTGGTGCCTGCTTTGATTTATTGTACAAAGATTTCGATGAAACCACAGTCCGCGCTCGGCCGCCGTCGTGAGTGGACACTGTATCGCCTGTTTGCAGCGGCTCATTCTGAAAAGATCGCTGTACATACACAAAATATTAGAAAAAAACAAATTGGAAACATAGGTACTTGACAAGTGATAAAATTATTATTTTTATACTCACAGTTTTTATTTAGCTAAAAATAAGTAGGATATATAAACTTACCTACTACTGCAACTCGTGGACGAGCGGAACTAGGTGTGCCGAGTTTGGGCTCGTTTTGTTGGTTATGATGAGACCTTACCTCTGGACTTGATGGCATGACCTGAAGGTGTACTTTCGTGACCGCTATTTGAACGTCTTGCAGAGTGAAACTAGGGGTGACGAATTTGGGCTCCGTTTTGTTAGTTATGACGAGTCTATACCTCTGGACTTGATGGAGTGACCTGAAGGTCTAAATCGGTGATTGCAACTGGAACTCCTAGACTGGTAGAACTAGGTGTGCCGAGTTTGGGTTCGTTTTGTTAGTTACGATGAGACCTTACCACCGGACTTGATAGAGTGACCTGAAGGGGTAATTCAGTAACTACTGCTGGAATTTCTGAACGAGTAGAACTAGGTGTGCCGAATTTGGGCTTCGTTTTGTTAGTTATGACGAGTCCATACCTCGGACTTGATGGAGTGACCTGAAGGTGTAGTTCAGTGATTACAAGTGGAACTCCTAGACTTGTAGAACTAGGTGTGCCGAGTTTGGGTTCGTTTTGTTAGTTACGATGAGACCTTACCACCGGACTTGATTGAGTGACCTGAAGGTGTAATCAGGTGGTTACAAATGGAATTCCTAGACTAGTAGAACTAGGTGTGACGAGTTTGGTTTCGTTTTGTTAGTTACGATAAGACCTTACCACCGGACTTGATGGAGTGAAATTCGGCACACCTAGTTCTACTGGTTCAGAAATTCCAGCAGTAGTTACTGAATTACCCCTTCAGGTCACTCCATCAAGTCTGGTGGTAAGGTCTCATCATAACTAACAAAACGAACCCAAACTCGGCACACCTAGTCCTACAAGTCTAGAAGTTCCACTTGTAATCACCGAACTATACCTTCAGGTCACTCCATCATGTCCGGTGGTAAGGTCTCATCATAACCTACAAAACGAACCCAAACTCGGCACACCTAGTTCCACCAGTCTAGGAGTTCCAGTTGCAATCACCGATTTACACCTTCAGGTCACTCCATCAAGTCCGGAGGTATGGACTCGTCATAACTAACAAAACGGAGCCCAAATTCGGCACACCTAGTTCTACTCGTTCAGAAATTCCAGCAGTAGTTACTGAATTACCCCTTCAGGTCACTCCATCAAGTCTGGTGGTAAGGTCTCATCATAACTAACAAAACGAACCCAAACTCGGCACACCTAGTTCTACTAGTCTAGGATTTCCACTTGTAATCACCGAATTACACCTTCAGGTCACTCCATCAAGTCCGGTGGTAAGGTCTCATCATAACCAACAAAACGAACCCAAACTCGGCACACCTAGTTCCACTAGTCTAGGAGTTCCTATTGTTGTAATCACCAAATTACACCTTCAGGTCACTCCATCAAGTCCGCAGGTAGGTAAGGTCTTATTATAACTGACAAAACCAGTTCAAAGTCCAGAGCTAACATCTCACTACCAGTAGAGGGCTTCCAGTGCCAAGCAGTCTTTGGAGCAGGTATTCATATTTCGTATCGAAGTATATTTCTGAGGTAGGTATAAGAAATGAAAAACAAATTCAATCTTTCAAATTATCAAAATAATTTCATTTGACTACGATTCCCACAGCCAACCGTGCGTACACTAGTGTGTGTGTGACTTTTGTCAATGTAGTAGTGCGATTCTATACCTATCCATTTTGTAAACGCGTCCTTAAATAACTGATACTAAAACTAATATCTGGCCGTGTTAGGATAGATAGATACATTAAGCTTCCAATTAACTACTGATAAGGATATTGTGAACTAACATTACTGGACTTATCTAACTTCAAGTTAATTTCAATTGGGGTATCCACACCATTGCAATCTAACATATCAATTTTTTTTTAAGAATATTAACAACAAATTGCTCTTGATCCAATGATATGCTGCCATCTTTATACATCCTAACCATCATACCCAAACAATTTTTTACTTGCCCTAAATCTTTAATTTTGAAATTTAACATTAAATCTTTTTTTAATCTGTCATAGTACTACTATTTGAAAATATGAAAAAATCATCGACAAACACAGTTACAAAAATCTGCTCCTTGTTTCTCTTTTTACTATAGAAACATGGTTCTAGTTTTGACTTTACATAACCTAATGCTAGTAAAAAATCATTAAGTCGTTGATTCCAGGCTCTGGCAGATTGTTTCAACCCATATATAGCACGTTTCAATTTCAAAACAGTATTACTTTTACATTTTAAGTTAGGAGGAACTTGCATGTACACATTTTCAGTTAGACAGCCATTTAAGAATGCAGTTGTTACATCTAGATGGGTGACTTTGAAATTTAATTTAACACTTATTGCAAATAACAACCTCAGAGTTGAGTATCTAAGAACAGGAGAGCAGGTATCACTATAGTCTACACCCTTTGTTTGGGTTAAGCCCTTTGCAACTAAACTAGCTCTGAATCGCACTTTGTTGTCACTTTTATGTTTCACTTTAAACACCCACCTGCACTGAAACACTCTGTCTGCCTCTTTTTTATCCACCAGTTCCCAAGCCTGGCTTTCTTCAAAAGCTTTGAGTTCCTGCTCCATTGCTTGTTTCCACATTTCTCTATCTGGGCCTTATATGTCAAATCATCATTCCAAGATTTCTGCTTGTCAGCTATGCTAAGATTTGAGGAACCATACCTCTACTGGTTTTCTTGTACGTCTGCATGGTAACTCCTCACCTAACGTGTGGTATGAGTCTTCTGATGGTAAGGACAAACTGGAAGACTCCGGAACATAGGTGAGATCATCCAAGTCTGAAGCACTACTACTTTCCTCTTGTATTTCTTCCTCCACTAATTGAGAATCATGTATATCAGTCTTATATTCCTGCACTATTATCTGAGCATTATCTGGGGTTTCTTCTATTTCCATAATAGTCACATCCCGGCTCATAGTAACTTGTTTAGTTTCTAAGTTGTATAATCTGTACCCTTTTACATTGTCCGGGTAACCAAGTAAGATATACTTGACAGCCTTTTTGTCCCATTTAAGTCTCTTATTCTTTGGTATATGCACCATTACAGGACTACCAAACACTCTGACGTGACTTAAATCAGTTTTTCTGCATGTCCATTTCTCAAATGGTGTAATATCTCCTAGACCTGAGGCCGGCGTCCTATTTTTAAGGTAAACTGCCGAGTTCACTGCCTCTGCCCAAAATTTTTTTTCTAATTTAGCCTCAAAGAGTAAGCATTTAGCACGTTCAACTATTGTCCTGTTGAAGCGCTCACAGAGGCCATTTTGCTCCGGGGTGTACGGGTTGGTCTTTTGATGAACTATCCCTTGAGTTTTCAAATAATTTTCCATCTCTTGGGAACAAAATTCTCCTCCATTATCTGTTCTGAGCACTTTAATTTTATTTCCCGTTTGGTTCTCCACCAAACTTTGGTATTGCTTAACCACTCGTGATATCCGTCAGTCTATGGACCTATTAGTCTGACCTATGGTCAAGCCAAAGAGTATAGTAGGTTTGGCCAAAGACAATTTTTTTAAATGAAGGTAAATATAACTTAGAGTCGTTACCATGTTCTTATCCAAAAATAAACATTATCAACAATTAAAATATCGAATTATTTGTATGAAGGTCACGTGAGCGCTAGAGAAATGATTGTAAGACGTTGTTAACAATTAATATGTTTAATGAAATAGTACAGTAAAAATAGAATTTAACATTGCATGAAATTTCCGATTCAATTTTATTTTTTTATGAGGTTTAGGATCACTTATTCAGTATAAAATCACAAAATGCCGACAGATCCAGGTGGCGCTTCAAGCGCAATCTTGAAAAAACGTTTTCAGCCGATATCTCGGTAACTATGCACTAAAGTAAGGCAAAAGTTACACAAACCATTATTGTAGAAAATAAAATTTCGCATCTTTTGTTTCCAGTAAATTTTGTTGTAAAACTTACCGTTTACGATTTATGGCTCATTTAATGAACCGGTTTTTCTATCGCGGCCAATAACTCTTGAAATATTAGATTAATCAATAAAATGCATAAATTTATTTAGAAAGATCAGTTTATTTTCAAAAACTTGTTTGAAATTTTTTTTCTAACATTCATACTTTTTGAGTTATAGGACGTTTCATGTCACGCATAGCTGCCAGCGTCACCCGCCGAGCTCGGCCGATGCTCGGCAGGTAACGCGGCAGCTACTTTATGATTAAGAAACCAGATTTTATTGCTATTATTTCGGGGAATTCCAAGTAAGACGTCATTATTGTTTACGAACTACGACTTACGGAGTCTCATTTTTGAAATTCGAGTTGTAGAGTATAAATATCTATTATCAATATTTCGTAGGGAAATAACATTTTGTTCGAGTTACAAAGTCTAATAATTCGAGATACCGCGTATTTAGGGGTTCAGCGGAAGGTAATGGCAATTTTTTTCAACTTAACGAGGTTCGAGTTATAGAGATTCCACTGAATATCATAACACGCATATAATTTTTTAAGTAGAGCGTGTCTATCAGCAACTAAATATTACCAAGTTTTTAAGTTTATATGTGAACTATATAATAATATAATTATTTTTAGATGTTATTTATAATCTTATCTATGGTTTCGAGTAAACTTAGTGATCACATACTCTTTGGTTCTAAGGCGTCCCTCTAAATATTAGTATACTCTTTGGCGCGGTCTAACAAGGAGACATTGACGTCTCCATATGGAGACGCCGAGCTTTTAAGGGTTAAAGTACTTCAATGCTTGATTCTTTTCTCTTAAAAAATATACAAACGACATTCGACTGGCGTCATCAACAAAGAGAAGAAAATATCTGGCCCTGCCAAGAGATTTCGACTCCATAGGCCCACATAAATCTGAGTGCACCACCTCTAACAGGAATTCACTCCTATGATTGGCTGATGGGAAAGGCAAGCGAGACTGCTTACCCTCACAACACACAACGCAGTTGGATTTCTGGATGTTTGCTTTATCTTTATAGGATACACCCTCCGCTGCACCATTCTTCATTTTCTCTAAGTCACTGCTGTTGATGTGCCCGAGTCGCCTATGCCACAGTCTTGCTTCCGATGTGTGTACTGCCGAAGCTGCTAACCCCACTGACTTCACTGTGTTTAGTTTGTACACTTCATTATTTAAACTTGCTACTCCAATCAGCTTATTCTGTTTATTACGGATATTACAACAATTCTTTTCAAATGAAACTGTATTTCCATTTGCTATAAGCTGGCTAACAGATAGGAGGTTAGTTGTGAGGTTGGGTATGTACAACACATTTTTCACATGAATGTCAAACTAATCGTTGTTTACACATGTAGTTTATAGTGTATCGCCGGCACACATAACTGGCATAGATGTTTTATTCGCCACAACTATTTCATTTATCTCGTGTTTCCGCATATCCCGTAAACTGTCGCGGTTCGCCGTCATATGGACACTGGCACCAGAGTCAATATACCAATCTTCAGTACTGAATTCTCCATTAAGGAATGCTACACTAAAAGCACCTGCTTCCTTAAGTTTCAATTCAGGACATTGGTTTTTATAGTGTCCAATTTTCTTGCATTTATAACACTTTATTTGTTTACTTTCTGATGATTTTTTTTGACTTTGACGTTGACGTTTGTCTTTGCTTGGAATGAACAGTGCTGCCACCTTTGGTTCGACGATTCGTCCAAAACGCTATTTCCAATCCACTGTTGCCAACATCACAAGACATATCGAGAAGCTTCGTTTTGATGACGTCTGCACTAATGGCCAAACCGGAGTGCTCGATCGCCATTATCATTGGCTCAAACCTTTCTGGAAGCCTGGCCAAAAGCAATGATGCAATCCACTCTTCATTGATCTCAAACCCTGTTCCCTTTAAACGCTGTGCCGTTTCAACCACTTGAGACACGTAGCTTGTCATGGATTCACTATTTTCTAAGCGGATGGATATCAATGTTCGCAGTAGACTGATTTTCCTAGTGAATCCGGTGTCATCGAATAGCTGCTGTAACTTGTTCCACAACGCGTTTACAGTTATCTCCGTCTTAATATGAGCGTACAATGAAGGGTCGATGGTCATAACCAGCTTTGCTTTGGCCTTCACTTACACTGTCACTCAAATCTGGTGAAATATTGTCCAAATCAACGCCTTCTAACACCATTAAGTTTTTTACGGCAAACGCCCAGTCATCATAATTTTCGCGTCCTTTCAACTTTGGTACACTTAATAAATAACTGGATGACGACATGGTTTCCAAAAAACGTAAGTTACAACTACTTTAAACACTTATTGACTTGGAAAATGCGGGACTGGGCCCATAACCTAATAAAACACGGTAGTAGTTGTGACAAGACTGGCATTTACTTTGTAAAAAAGGTACAAGTCATTCTATATTACCACAGAGTAAACATGAGCATTGCCATATCACACCTAATAGAGCTAGTAGTACACATTATTTTGATAACCTATAACAATAACATCCTAGCGGCAATGGGCTGCCTACGACGTCCTATTCGTTAGTCCCGTGATACAATTAAATGCCAATTATCCGAACCAACAAGCACTTTAGGTTTAGCATTATTATAGCACACTGCGTTCGGTAAGCTACGTAAATGTTTCAACCGTAGACATTCCTTACCGACGGATTGCGGACCTACGTTTAAGTTGTTAATCGTACGAGCGTTTATCACATACGACACGTTTCTCGTTTTACCGCGTATGCCTATTTTCACTACGCGAATATTAGCCTCTCGTTGGCTATCCGATAAACCTTGTATCGTCAGTGGCCTCGTCGGCTCTTCCGTACCTAATTCACGAGCTAACTCACTATCTATTAACGAGATCGTAGATCCTTCGTCGAGGAGCGCGTAAGTTTCGATCTCTTTACCTCGCGGTCCGCGCACTATTACAGGACACACTTTTAACAACACTGTTTTATCGTTAGCCGTATTAGACGCGACGAGCACTGTTTCATCTGGGGCGACAGATGCTTCCGGGGCTTGGGTCTTCTTTACGTGTAACAACGCGTGATGAGGGGCGGTGCAGCCATCGACGCCGCATGTCTTATACTTGCACTTAAGACGCCGATGTTTACTACTTAAACATTTGAAACACACTCCCTCTTCCTTCACCCATTTCCACCGGCTATCATTGTCCATCTGCGCCAACTCTCTACAATTCACTATCACATGTTCACCACCACAACACACACTTTTTATCACTTTCACTGTTTGCGCGTGCGGTGAACGTCGCGGGGCCTATCCTCTGCGCGGCGTGTTACTATTATTTTTCTCGACGGCGGCGTCTCTCTTCTTGCGGGCACTTCCCTAACCGGCGTGACGGACGTATAAGCGTGACTTAAGGCCGAATACGAAGAGAACTGGCGAAAATTAATGTATTTCTCTTGACTAGATCTTTGACCTGAAGTAATTCTAAGCTTTAAAACATTTTTGTAGGTTTGTTCGGGTCCTTCACAATGTCACCGTCATTTTAAAATTTTAAAATAAATGAATATACCAACAAATAAAAGAATGTTAAGAAATGATATATAAAATTATTGTTCTTCCAAAACTCTGTGAATTTTAATTTAGGAAAAATTCTTTTACGTAAAAATGTTTGTATTGTAATTCCGAAGGTACCTGCTATCTTTATTTTCGATACAAAATATTATTTATTAACATAATTCGTTTTAATTAAAAACACCTAATAATAATATCGTATATTGCCAGATAAAAGTTTGCCGTAATAAATTACCAGGCGCTTCGACGTGTGACGTAAGGTAACAACAGTCGATGTGTCTGTAGCGAAAATCGTTAATTTATTGTTTTATACGCGTTTAAGTATCTATAAATGTAAATATGGGTAGGAAAAGAAATAAATGTTACCTAAGTGGTAAAACAAAGAGAGTTTATCGCATAAACGCTGCTCGAATGTTGTATTTTGAGGTTAATACTTATATTTAGTAAGGTAATTTTTTGTTTGAGGCTGCCTAATAGGTTGCATTTTTACTCATTTACATTAGCCAAACTGATCATTTATACTTTTCTAGGTTCAAGTGAGAAACACTAAAAATGTAAATATTAAGACCCAGTCGGAAAAGAATGTACAGAGTAGTGCAAGCACAGAGACCGCAAATAATGTCAGTCAATGTATTGTCCGAAAGCATGGGGTAAAGTACATAATTAAGAAAAACCGAAATACTTCGGATGTGAAGTGATTGACCATTCGGAGTAGTCTTGTGAGAATTTACATACACAGTACCTATCCCCACTATGGGGCAATCACCGACTTTTTAGTTTTTTTTTCTTTATTATTTATGCAATTTGCATTACGGCATCTTGTAAGACTCACAAGAACAAATAGATTCTTTACGTACGATGCACCAATTAAGAAAAAAAATCGTTATCAATTCAATAACTTTTCGAACAATATTTTATAACGAATAAAGTACAGAATTTATAATCTATTGGAACTAATATTATAAATAAGAAAAAATTATTTAAGAAGTAAGCAATGCTCTCTGTGTTGTTCATTACTCTGCATCTGAGCTAGTTCAGTCAAATATAATAAAAGCCTGTACGGCTTTGATTATAGGTATTATACATGTCTATATAAACAAAGCGTAGGTACTGTCAGCGCGTGGTTTGCTGCGAAACTAGCAAGGTCATTCGCGTCGTATTCGGCCTTAACGCTCGGTCAGCTTCTCTCATCATAAACCTGGACAGTGTAACGATGTCCGTTTCTTCAGCACTGCCGTAATGCTCCGCATAGTCGCACCATCGTGACCGTAGGTGAGGGCTTAACTTATTCGTGACCTCCCGTATTAACATAGGATTTTGTAAATATCCTTTACCGTCTACGTTTTTCATTATACAGACTACGTTCTGTAATTTGATCGCGAACGCATTCAATTCCTGAGCGGTAGGTACTAGCGGCGCGTGGTTTGCTGCGAAACTAGCAAGGCCATTCGCGTCGTATTCGGCCTTAACGCTCGGTCAGCTTCTCTCATCATAAACCTGGACAGTGTAACGGTGTCCGTTTCTTCAGCACTGCCGTAATGCTCCGCATAGTCGCACCATCGTGACCGTAGGTGAGGGCTTAACTTATTCGTGACCTCCCGTATTAACATAGGATTTTGTAAATATCCTTTACCGTCTACGTTTTTCATTATACAGACTACGTTCTGTAATTTGATCGCGAACGCATTCAATTCCTGAGCGGTAGGTACTAGCGGCGCGTGGTTTGCTGCGAAACTAGCAAGGTCATTCGCGTCGTATTCGGCCTTAACGCTCGGTCAGCTTCTCTCATCATAAACCTGGACAGTGTAACGGTGTCCGTTTCTTCAGCACTGCCGTAATGCTCCGCATAGTCGCACCATCGTGACCGTAGGTGAGGGCTTAACTTATTCGTGACCTCCCGTATTAACATAGGATTTTGTAAATATCCTTTACCGTCTACGTTTTTCATTATACAGACTACGTTCTGTAATTTAATCGCGAACGCATTCAATTCCTGAGCGGTCTGACCCGGGCGCGGAAGGCGTCGTAAATCTTCTAATGCTCGATCAATAATTACCTCCGGTCGGCCAAAACATTGCTCTAATGTACGCATTATGTAGGGTCTCTAGCGGTAAACAATAACGCGGAGACGGCTTCCCTAGCTTCACCACGTAAACAATTTCTTAACCGTGTCATATTTTCCGTATTAGTGAATCCGTACAACCTAGTGGATTCTTTCATCGCGCCTTTGAATGCTAACCATTCCGCGGGCGCACCGTTAAAAATAGGCAGGTCCTGTGTTTGCTTCGCAGCGGCGGGCTTACATCTCACCATGCTTTCTAAAGCTTCCGCAAGCCGTTCGATTCCCCGGTCTTTCCCTCGCGGGGTGAGCGACCTATCTCTATCCCTATTCATTCATCTTTCCGGCGACACACGACGATCTGCAGATGTATCGCGATTATAAGGCGACCGTGGCCTATGAACATCGCGACGATACGGCGACGATAATCTACGTTCCTCGCGGCGATGTGGCGATGACGACCTACAACGTACTGGCGATAGAGTGCGGTATTATTGGGCGCGTGTCGGCGACGTCACCCTTACGTGGTGGTTCGATCGTTTTGATTCGGCGGCGGCTCCTAACAAGTTCCTCTGCGCTGTGTGGTTACTGTGACGCGGTTGATCATCGTTCGCAACCGTCCTCTCCTGGGCGTACTTACTATATACGGGTAGTGCAGCGTCATAATGGGTTCCCTTTTCCGTTGGGGCTAACATTACGTCGACGCGGGGCGCGGGCTGAGACTGTCGGAGGGGCGACTCCCCCCGCACAACCTCTATGTTATCTAACCACTGATCCACACGGCTCCTATTGTCCATATTATCGAGACTTTCCCTATCGGTTTCTTCTTGTAACTTGCCCAACGTCCCTAGCGTATTTATTTTTGATTAAATCTTCCTGAATCTCTAACTGCTTTTACGAATCGCGGCGAGCTCTTCTGCTGCGTTATACTCCAGTTGCCTAATTCTGGCTATCGCGCTAGCTATCGACCGGGCTGAACGAACTGACGGGGCGCGTGGTGCGGGCCTATGTACAGCGTCGATTGCTACGGGCGCGGCGGGTTGCATCGTCAAACTAAATTCTGTTGCCGGAACATCTTCTACAATCGCGGCGAGTGTATCGGTACGCGGCGCGGTTGTACTGTTATCAAATTTATCACTTGTCGACACGGACATAACGGAGCGCGGCGTCGCGGCGGCGGGTACGGGCGCGGGCGCGGGCGCGGGCATAGTTGCTGGCGTCGGCGCGGGTGCGACGGAGGGCTCGGATGCCGACAGATAATCGAGTGGAGACGCAGGGGCTTCTTCGAACACGCGTACTCCTACTGGCGTTTCATCGTCGTTCCTGGCTTTCTGGCTGCTTCTCGTCTTACGCATGGTCCCACGTTGCGGCTTCCGATCGTCTTCAAAAAGACGCACGTATGGGTTGCCGTTCCCGCTACAAGGGGCGTTACCAGACGAATACCGTTTGGCACCGTTAGGTGGTATTCGTCTGGCCCCGCAAACGCGGTAGAAACAGGATAAGTTAGTCGTGAAAACGACTAACGATGACGTTGATGGTTGATGGAGATACAGAAACAGGGAAAGATTTGAGATAATCTTCTATCTTCTTTCTTCACTGATGATCTTGATCTTCTGTTCTTCAATCCGGCGACGATGGACCAAAGAAATGTGGGGGATGAGAGCGAAGTGAACTGTATTTATTTGTTTTTCTATTATGTATACGCTAGGGATTACTATATTGTTGCAAATGAATTTAAATTAATTGAGCCTAATTCTGTGACATATGTCTGACTAAAGGGTTGAGTTGAAATTAAAACCGTTAAAATGAATTTACTATATTTACAAACTATTTACAATTTATGCGGTACATAACACTAAACTATTAGGGATTTTGAGGGCTTCTTGCTTGCTTGTTCTTCCGATTGGGCCGCTTGCTGTTGGTCGAATTGCCGTCGCTCGAATGACGAAGCCGCGCCAGAAGCGCTTCTTATGTTCCGTATGACGGTGCGCCAGTCCAGTCGCTCCTATCTTATGGAATTGCTAAACATCACTTGTGAATTTAGCAATTCTTTTAGAATGGAGCTGGGGATGGATAAGTGTGCGGTCCTCCATGTTGAAAAGGGAAGGGTTGCTAACTCTGAGGGCATAGACTTATCTATGCCCGTAAACTTAGGACCCTTTCCGAGGCTGAAACATACCGATACCTGGGTATGTCACAGAACATCGGTATCGATGAGGCTGGTGTGAAACAGTCAGTTTGCAACGTGTTTTATGCACGCTTGACCAAAGTGCTTAACAGCCTTTTGTCCGGTGTGAATAAAACACACGCATATAACGGCTGAGTCATGCCTGTCCTCATGTATACCTTTGGCATACTCAGGTGGAGTCAGACTGAACTTAACGCCCTGGATAGAAAAGTCCGCACTACTATGACGTCCCTTAGGATGCATCATCCGAGATCGTCGGTAATGAGGCTGTACTTGCCGCGAAAGCATGGTGGGCGTGGCTTCCTGAGCGCGCTCACCATGCATAATCGCGAAGTGTGCAGCCTCCGTCATTACTTCCTGGCGAGATCGGAGGATCCATTCTATAATGACGTCATTTCTAGTGGTAAAGGACTTACCCCTCTATCCTTAGCCAACGAGCAATGGCAGGACCCGGCAGTACAGAGCATTTCCGACCGGGAGACCGTATGGAAGGAGAAGGAGCTCCACGGGAGGTACTACAGGGCTCTACATGAGCCCCACGTAGATACAGCTGCCTCCCTCAACTGGCTACGTTTCGGTGACCTCTTCGGGGAAACCGAGGGTTTTGTCTGTGCAATACAGGATCAGGTTATTAAGACCAACAACTATCGGAGATACATCCTAAAGGATGGCACTGTCGACGTCTGTCAAGCTTGTCGCCATCCCAGTGAGTCACTTAGGCATATCATCTCCGGTGTTCGGCGCTTTCTAACTCTGAGTACTTGCACAGACACAACCTAGTAGCCAGAATTCTTCACCAGGAGCTCGCTCTGAAATACGGTCTCGTGGATCGGAAATTGCATATTACAAGTACTTGCCGGAAACCGTGCTCGAAAATGATCGCGCCAGGCTTTATTTTGACCGGGCCATCATCACAGACAGGACTATTCTTGCGAATAAACCTGATATTGTGCTGATGGACCGGGCACAGTCAAGGATATTTTGGTCGACATTACCATTCCGTATGACGAGAACCTCGTGAAAGCCGAAACAGATAAGCAAACAAAATACCTGGACCTGGCTCACGAGGTGACCGACATGTGAGGTGGACTGCCGACCGAAATTATTCCTGTAGTTGTCTGCAAACGGGCTAATCCCAGTTAGCCTCTCGGGTCATCTGAGGCGGCTGGGACTACGTGGCGAACCGCTCCAGGCTCAAATGTAGAAGGTGGTGCTCCTCGATACAGCCCGCATTGTCCGCCGGTTTATTTCCCTTTCCCTCTAACCCTCGGCCGTTTGGCCTCCCCCTGCCGAGGGCTTCCATCTGGTTGGATAATATTTATTTATGTGTTTTTTGTATATATATTATTTTATTGATATTTATGTATATTTATCTTTCCATTTTAATTTATAATTATATATTTATAGAACCCAACCAGATGAGAAAATTATATAGATACCCCAATAATAATAATAATAATAAAGGGTTTTGCCTGTGCAATACAGGATCAGGTTATTCCAACAACTATCGGAGATACATCCTAAAGGATGGCACCGTCGACGTCTGTCGAGCTTCGTCATCCCGGTGAGTCACTTAGGCATGTCATCTCCGGTTGTTCGGCGCTTTCTAACTCTGAGTACTTGCACAGGCACAACCTAGTAGCCAGAATTCTACACCAGGAGCTGGCTCTGAAATACGGTCTCGTGGACCGGAAATTGCCGTATTACATGTACTTGCCGGAAGCCGTGCTCGAAAATGACCGCGCCAGGCTCTACTGGGACCGGGCCATCATCACAGACAGGACTATTCTTGCGAATAAGCCTGATATTGTGCTAATGGACCGGGCACAGTCAAGGATATTTTTGATCGATATTACCATTCCGTATGACGAGAACCTCGTGAAAGCCGAAACAGATAAACGAACAAAATATCTGAACCTGGCTCACGAGGTAACCGACATGTGGGGTGGTCTGCCGGCCGAAATTATTCCTGTAGTCGTCTCTGCGAATGGGCTAGTTTCAGTCAGCCTCTCGGGTCATCTGAGGCGACTGGGACTCCGTGACGGACCGCTCCGAGCTCAAATGCAGAAGGCGGTGCTCCTCGATACCACCCGCATCGTCCGCCGGTTTCTTTCCCTTTCCTCCTAACCCTCGGCCGTTTGGTTTCCCCTGCCGAGGGCTTCCATCTAGTTGGATCTTATTTATTTATATATTTTTTGTATTTATTTTATTTTATTGATATTTATGTATATTTATCTTTTCATTTTAACTTAAAATTATATATTTATAAAACCCAACCAGATGAGAAAATTATATAGATACCCTAAAAATAATAATAATTATTATTATTATTGAATCTCAATAACTCCCACATTAATGGATCACAGTTATTTGATGATTATGTTCTCTTGTGAGGCCACAAACTGTGATGGATTTGGCCAAGTTTGTGAGGAATAAACTACAAACTGTGTTGAATTTGGTAGAATTTGTTGTGAAGAATAGGCTAGAAACCGTTTGATTTTAAGGTAAAGGAATATGAAACTGGTTGTGAGTAATGAGCTACAAACAGTGGACGATTTGGTGTTGAAGGAATGTGCAACTGATATTCTCTAGGTTCACCATTGAGTAATCACTTAAATTTCCTAACTCTGCATAAAATAACACGTCCGATATTAATTATTGAGCAAATTTTTTTCGTTTTTTCCAATTGCATTAGCTGTTGTCTAACATTATTTCCAAATGATATTTCTTGGCAATGTATATGCTGACCACTTATCTTTCTGTAAGGCTCTTATTCCGGTTTTATATATATATATATATATATATATATATATATATATATATATATATATATATATATATAAAAAAAGAACGCGAGTAACCCGGGTTCGATCCCCGCCGGCACCAATGAAATTGTTAATTGCAATTTTAAGTGCTGATTTACCACGTGCTCGGCGGTGAAGGAAAACATCGTGAGGAAACCTGCATGTCTGAGGAATAAGAAAAAAAATATTTCGAAGACATGTGAAGTTCGTCAACACGCATTTGGGCAGCGCGGCGGACACTTCCTTGCCCTAAACCCTCTCAGAAATGAGGGGGAGGCCTGAGTCCAGCAGTGGGACGTATATAGGCTGTAACTTTACTTTACTATATATATATATATATATATATATATATATATATATTCTGGCGACAGATTGGTTGGCACCAATCTGTCGCCAGAATTGACGATGACAAATTGCCACTTGGAAAACGTTGATTGAATAACCAGTCAATTGTAGGCTTGATAAAGCTGCGTATTTCAATAATACTTTTGTATAGGCGAGCCTGAAACAAACAGTATAAAAAATTATTTCCAGAACAGGCGGACCGAATCATTGATAGAAGTCCGTCTGTACGTCTATTTCATGTTAGATCGGTGGTCGATTTGACGCTCCAAAAAGAAGAGAGCAGAAGTCAGCATTGTCAATGCTGAATGCATGTGTTGCACAATCAACAACCGCCTAAAATGAGACACTAGCGTCCAATTACCAATACCAGTATGGGCTATTAACTAGCTTAACAAACATAGGTAGTTACAACAGATATAACATTACGTGTAAACACAATTACGTGCAACATTACGTGTAAACGCAACTTTATCAAGCCTACAATTGACTGGTGATTCAATCAACGTTTTCCAAGTGGCAATTTTCCATCGTTAATGGGTAGCGGTTCTGGCGACAGATTGGTGCAAGGGTGTCATGTAGCACCTGGTTTTGTACCCTTGTGTACCCTTCAACGGCCAAGTCACACAACATTAACTATAATAATAAAGAAATCGCAGTAAGGAACCTTAGACTTGGCACGACTTTGTCTAGATTTCATTACTTTTTAGAGATAAACAAGCAGCTCCATCGAGACTTGGCTAGTTTTTTACAGAATGTTTTTGGTGGGATTTCACTTCTTTTTGTAGAAACGTTGGCACATTGATTTATTTTATTAGATTTTCTTATTGGACACATTTTTTTTCTTTTTAGCAGTAGTTTTTTTATTATTACAAATCTTTCTTTTCTTTTTTTCCGGTTCTGATTCTTGTACAGTAGCAACAGTTTTTCGTATTGCCCATTCGCGTTCATTATTTATTCTTTTAGACGGTTTAGACGGTTTAAAATCTGAAAGATCGGCGCGGTATTTACGCCTAAGCCGGTTGTATTCGGTGATCGCTGAAGCTTGATCTTTATACTCTTGAAGTCAACATTTATGAGGTGCATCCCATGAAGATTGGTTACTCGTGAAAGCGCCACGTAGGCTTGGCCACAAGTGAATATGGAGGTGCCAATGTCCATGAGGGCATTTTTTAGATTTAGACCTTGGCTCTTGTGAATTGTTAGGGCATACGCCACACAGATTGGGAATTGTTCCCTGTACACCCATGCCCGGGGTATGATCTCAAATTTTGACTTAATAGGCAATAATTCGTGAATCAAATTATTAGCGAATTTTACTACCAATTGTTTAGGCTTTGTTTGGTCTTCCGGGTCCCACCTCACTTTTTGTACAACGCCTAATGACCCATTCACTAAACCTAAACTAACATCAATATTTCTCCTAAGCATTACTTTAGCTCCCTCTTTAATGATTATAGTTTCTTCCAGTCCAGCAGTCATCGACGCATCATCTTCATATTTTTGTAAACACGCCCGGGCTTTCGTTATCATACATTTTGAACAATCCAAGGAATTTTTAGCAACTAACTTTATCTCGGGGTGCGGAATCGCTTTTAACATAGTATTATTTAACTGCATACACATATTTCTAGTCGGTAGTAAACAAACAGTATCTTCCGGTAAGTCCCTCAAACATTGTGCTATTTCCATTAACCTTCCTTCATTGGAATGTGAGAGCAGATGTATCAATCGGTTAGACAGTATAACTCTGTCTGATTGAGTTGTCACTCCGACTCTGATTCTTTTTAACATTTCTACAAACGTAGAATCATACAGCTGTCTCATATTCAACGTAAGTTCGTCGTAACTAAAAAGTTCAGCCCATAAGTTTGGAATAATTAAGGAGCCTATAAGTTTATTAATTTTTGAAGGGGTTAGTTTTTCAAATGGCGACTTTTCTCTAACGGGTGGAAGTTGCTTAAGATCCCCAAGCACTAAAATATGTTTTTTCCAAACCAACCATCTAATACATCAGAAGTATCAAATACTTCGCATAAACGAAGATTTATGTAGGCTAAAGTTACATTAGATATCATAGACACTTCATCTATAATAAATAATTCGACAGTTTTTAAGTCTGTCCTTAAAACTTGAAGTACTTCGTCTGAAAGCGATTTGTATTTAGGAGTTTGTTTATGCTCTACGGGCAGTTTTAATCTGTGAACAGTTAATCCGTTTACGTTAAATGCTGCAATTCCAGTCGGGGCAGTAATAGCAACATTTTTATGCAGGTTGTTTTTAATCCATATTTTTATGGTTTTTATTAAATAGCTCTTGCCAGTGCCACCGGTGCCACTAACAAAATGTCGCAATATTTCTTTTTGATTCCTAATTTTATTAGTGACTGTATCAAATACTTTTTTATGGTCAGAATTCAGTTTATCTATCATTGCTTACTCATTCATTTCAAAAATATCTGCTTCAACTAAATCAAAGTTGTTTAAATCTTCCATAGCATTTACCGCTTCCAAAGCTTCAAACTCTAAAGTATTGTTGGGTCCCTCATCTACTATGTTTTCCCTTTCTTCGTTTAGTTCTGCTACTTTTTCTTCTGCCTTTTCAAAAGCTGTTTGTAAAATATTTCGTAATTCAGTCCGTAAATTTCCGTAGCGTAACGCTTCTTGTAAATCGTCCTTTACAGCATTAAATGTTTCTGTGTATGTCTCATGTTGCATTTTTAGGTCATCTAGTATTCTCCAAGGTTTAAATAATAACAACAAGGAAAAGAAATATTTTTCTGGCATTTGCTCTACATCATACAGGTAATGGTTAATTAGGTATGGTCTATCTCGTTTTTTATTTGCTAAAACATAATACTCTACTTTATTTGAAACAGGCCGTGTATTAACTAAATCATAGTCTTTCGCAAAGTCTAATAAATTCATGTCTTGTAAATCGTCAGGTCTGGCAGGGTAAACGTTGTCTATCCAAGAATCGTAATATATGTCAGTGGAATTCGGGTCCAGTGCAGTCATTTCAGATTTCGATTTAACCCTGCGATTACGATGAATGTTTACGTCTAACCATCTTATTGTTGTTTGTGGGTCCGTGCCGTAAAGTGGTATTCCCAATAATGTATCGCTGGCTTCTAAAGCTCCGCATTCTCGATTCGATAATACTCTGAGACCAATATTATATAACCGGCTTCTAAGACTTTTTGTAGAGTTAATATCGTTAAACATGTCGGTTGCATGGGTCTTTTCACTTTTAGTAGTATACTTGGTCACATAATAGTTCAAAATGGCTGTTTTCTCTCCAACATATTGAATATCAATATTTCCATTCCACGCCAACAGCAAAGCGGGATTGTAGTCATTAATCATATCTGACTCCTTTGAGCGGACAATATTGTAGAGACGATTATTAGAGCTGAGAGTTTTTCTTGCCGCTATAGTTTGAAAAATGTCTCTTATGATAAGAGAATCCGTCACAGTTCGAGGAAATCCAAAACGGCAAACTGAAACGAATCCTTTTTTCGTTTTCTTTCTCCTCATGCAATAACTGTTATGTTTATGCATTTGATACGAAGTGACCCGTTGATGTAAAGTAGGAGAAATATCTTTTTTTAGAATGGCACATGTCTCGTATTTAGAAATAAATGACGCTACCTCGTCTATAGATGACTTGTGTAGAATGGGTGCATCCTTAACCCATAACATTAAATGGAAGTGTTGAGCACCCCTAGATTGGTACTCTCGACGCCAAAAGTAATGAATAATCTTACCTAAAGGCTCATCTGAACTAGTTATTAAGTCTAACATTGCATGAAACTTGTTATCTATAAAACGTGAGGTAGATACGGGGTCAAGAGCAACCAATTCACTGATTGTTTTATTAGCCATTTCAACGCCATTTACTTGCCTGATGTACTCTCCCAAATCCTCCCACATCCACTCAGAGGGACTCATGGTAAGAAACCAAGTTGCTAGACAGTAATTTTGAGTCATACAATTTACATCGTTTCTTGGTTTCTTCCAGAACTGTTCGGTGTTTCTCACTCGGCCAAATATTGCGGTCAAATCACCTTCCAGCTCATCATTTTTAAGCATTTGGAGATACTGTTCTGCCGTAATTTTATCTCTCTGATTAGCACAATTCATTTTATAAAAGATTCCGGAGTTTAATTGGCGCATATTAGCATCATTCAATAAGAAAAATAGATACTGTTGGTTAAGTCCACAAACTAATAAGAGTTGGTTAAGTCTAAATTGAGGATGTTTTGTCATAAGCCGGGCTTTAATAAATTCACTAGAAGTTACTTTCTGCTGCCGATTATGAAATTGGCCTATGAAAACATTTTCATAGGCCAATTTCATAATCACATATAAATGTGGAAAACATTTAACAGCGAGGTCTTTATCTCGGGCAACAATCGGTGCTGTGTTTACTTTGAGCATTTGGTAGATTTCTGAAGCTGGTGCATTTTGTCTCCGTTCATTCAAAGGATATAAGGTGTAATGCTCATAATCAGTTTCCTTTTCTCTTGTGTGTCTACCATCTTCTAAAATGCCTTCTTCAGCATTATCTGGTGTATTTGTAACATTATGTTGAATATTTTCTTGTATGTTTATGAGCTGATTAGGTAAATCTGTTAATTAGATATAAGCATAATGTTCGTTTATATTTTTTAAGTATTGTAATGCTTTGTACACTTTATTAACGTCAACAATGTCTTACCATATACTTAATATTTGCTTTGTTTGGCGTACTTCGGACTATAATATAAAGTTCTGGGTTTTCAATTATTGCGTCTTCAGGTTTTGGGAGTTTTTTTAGGGTTTCTTCCATCGGAAGTGGTAAATGAAAAGTCCTGCCCTTTACTTTTTTAACCATCTGACGATTGGGTAGACGTTTATTAGCCACAGGATTCATTTTGACAACCACCTGAAACGCTTTAGCGCGTTGGATTAAAATGTTTTCATAGTCGTTCAGCTGAGCTATTTCTGATGGAACAGTGCTTACATGCATGTCATTGAGGATACAGACAGCAGGCATTTGGTTAGCACGAAACTTAGCAAGGCATGTGTGGCATATGTCGGACTGTGAGTTATTAGGCTAGAATTATAGTAGTTCAGGAGCTGATTCCAAACATCTGTTGATATGGGCTTTCTTAATCGTTCTATGGAACTAATATCCCTAGAATAACATAGTTTATTGCACTACATAGAATCCAGTTTCGGTGTTACACTTTTTTTGGAAAATAGTTTAAAAGCAACCTTATTACTTTTTATTATTTCATCTTCCACGATTTCACTATCAGTTGTACGCTCTACAACGGCACTTCCTACCGTCGGTTGCTTTCCTAGCTCCATAAGCTTATCCACATTACCACTTGCCAAAGAATCGTCAATATCAAGCAATAACTTACAGTCGCTGTGTATTTGATAAATCTCTCTGATAATAGTCTAATAATTAATAAAGTTGATATTTTCTTGCAGTTTTCCTATTTCTACAGACATCGAGTAAATTTGCGGAGTAGTTTGGAGGCTCAATATTTCAAAAATGTTTTTCAATTTTAGTAAGATTCCATCATTTAAAACGCACAATGAATCCGAACAAGACCATGTCAGACTTTTGGACATTTGTAATGGTTTTTGCTTTGCCAGTGTCATCAATCTCAATAGATTTTTCTTTATCTTCATAAACCTTATAAGCTTGTTCAGAATAAAATGGCTCCTGATTACTGCTATGTTCGGATTTACCAAGAAATTCTTCAAATTTGTCTTTTATATCCGTGCTTTCAGGACATATTTTCAACTTCTCTAATGCCGCTACTATTTTTTCTTTTAATATATTTGCAGTCTTGTTCAAATCTTCTAAAGTTCTTTGCCTATTATGGAGAGTCCACTTAACTATTTTTTCTGATTCTAATCTATCTTTAAGTTTAGTTGTAAGAACTCTAGTGATTGTTTCTATGTTTCCCTTAAACTTTAGTTTGTCAGTAGATCTCTTTCGCGCTAAGTTTTGTCTCTTTACTTCCGGATGTGAAGCACGGTAGCGAGATACTGCGGCCTGATTGACTTCCGGATGTAAAGCACGGTAGCGAGATACAGCAGCCTGATTGACTTCCGGATGTGAAGCACTGTAGCGTGCTACAGCTGCGCGGTTTACTTCAGGGTGTGAAGCACTGTACTGTGCTACAGATGCCCGGTTGGCGTCTGGATGTAAAGAATTATAAAGTTCTACGGTTTCTCGACGTTTTTCAGGGTGTTTTTGTCGGTAACGAGCCGCAGCTTCTTGAAGTTGTTCAGATCGTGACACGTTCGGATACCTTAGGTCTTCCTTTTTTAGTTTTAGTCCGTCTACCGCCTTTTCCCTTATGCTTCATGTTCAATTCACTTTGCGTAGAGTTTAAGTCATATAATGTACATATAGCAGTATCTGATGTTACAGAATTTAATGTTATGGGATCAAAGGGGGAAGAAGATGGAGAGGCATCTCGTAAACACTTTTTTTGGCCAGCATCGCCAAAGGAATCTCTTTGTATACAAATTTTGAGCGAAATTAATATTTTAGTGTAATTTGTTTATTTAACAGTTCAGTAATGTTCGAGTAGAATAAATTGTTCGACTATTTTTTCTTGTAAACTTGTAAGTATAAGTATAAAAGCCAATCTAGTGTTATCCAGAATTTTCCTTTAATTTTATTTATATGCGCATTAAAAGCAGAAGGGGAGGCATTCGCCCAGCAGTGGGACGCTATAGGCTAGATTAAATTATAAGATGTGTCCCACTACGCTGGATTTTTGCAATGACAGTAGATTTTTATGTACCAATGGTAGAAGGGGGCATTACCATATCTCTAATACAGCTGAGACCAGCTGAGGGTTCTTCATCAGATACTTTAGACCTTCGATTTTTGACATCAAATGAAGCGGCCCACCAAGTTGAATATTTTTTGTAAATACGGTATGTCGATCTCTTCTTTCTAATAGTTTGGTTGGGCTCTTGTGTTTTCTAATCAGGGTCACCAGGTACTCCAGATGTTTGATTATCCTAGTTTTTATAGTTTTCCCTTTATGTGGCCATTAAACCCTAACTCTGTACCAAAATTCAGCTGAGTTTATGGGAAGTACTAGTTCTATTCTGATGATCATGAGTGAGTGAGTGAGTGTCATAAATGCGAAACTTTGCTTTCGCTTAACTTCGGAACTAAACCTTCAGACTTGAAATTTTGGATTTTAAGTATGTGATTATAGTTTACTGGATGACGAAAATTTCTGCGTTCTGGTATTATCCAGAGGTTCTCAAATAGGGGCCTGAAAATGCGGCGAAATGGTTCCAGTAAAGGATGGTACGGCAGTGTTTGCTTTGCACTCGACTTGGCGGGGGCACTGCCGTGCCCCCCGAATATATATATATATATATATATATATATATATATATGTTGTCATTTCGTTATGTTTTTTTAAATGGCTCATTTAGTGATAGTGATCGATAACTACTTACGTACTCAATAAAATCTTGTATGCAGGTAGGTACTTACAGAAGTAACTAAAACATCTTCGTTAAGAGTCTAAAGTTGAAACTGGTAGTTGTAAATGGTACCCTTTATTTTTTACTTCCCACAAGCAAGTTTTCTCTTTAAACAGCAGAATAAATTCTTGCCAAAACTATGATCATCGAACGATATGTTATTATATTCGTGAACAAACAACACAACTGCGTGCACCCACTAATGGCGAATGACTGACAAGTTGAAGGATAAATCCGCGCGCGCACACAACCGCACGGACTTGTCCGCCGCGTGCCGCGCACACCAGTACGTTCACACGCATCACGCCAGCGACAAGCCGGCGGATAGGCGTACTGGTACTACTGTATACTGTATGTACTGGCTGTGACTGGTAGCCCTTACACTTTCCATCAAAATCCATATGTTTTCTGTTATCTACCCCTCGGGGACTACACGACTTATTATTGCTACGTGTTTATGATTAATGTTCACGCTAGTTGGTAACGTTTATTAGTAAACTCTACTGACATAATTATTGTTACAAAATAAATGGAATATTTACTAATATCTAATCTACAACTACTAGTTAAAATAATAATGAATAAAAATCATTCTGCGAATTAAGCAATTATTTTAAACGCAGTGAAAAAAATTATATATAATAATTTTTTTTATTTTTTTACTTTCACTTGTCTACTACAGTCTATTCAATTAACTTATGCACTATTTTAATGATTTACGTCCTAAATCATCTTATTACACATGTAAAAATGCAATAATAATAAGATACAAAAAATAAACAAAAATAAATGTAGTAGCCTAAAAATCGGCAATTTTCAATAAAAAAATTAAAAGTCAAATATGTCGAAAAAGGTTAAGTTTAGGGTAGGGTGTTTCATAGTGAAATAAGTCAGAAATGATGGGTACTCCACGCCCGTAACGGATCTAGCACGATTTTTTCTTGTAACCCTGTATATATTTTAATTAAAATAGTCGCGGAAAATATGGACAGCAAAAATTAGTTTTAGAGTGATTTTATTTGTATGTAGGTGCTGTTATAAAAAAATCACGTGCCTTATTCAAACCGTGATATAGTACCTATCTGAAAATTTTATTATACTGAGGGTCGATTTTTTAATCATCAAACATATCTTATCCATCAATATAAATTACCACCTGACTGAATATAAAAGTGAAACATTTGAAGTATGTTTTTAATAAAACTGGCATTTTTAATTTTTCCTTGTTGTATATTATCCTACGAATAGGTACCTTAGATGAATGAAAAACATTTTATCTAATGTTTAATGAATCAGCCCTAACTGTTCTACGAATATTTTATTAAGAAATATTTTTATAATTGAAATGTATATTTCGTTAATAAATTTTGAAATGTTCAGTGTTAGATGGTTGTAATAAAATAATTAGGTAGGAATAATAGATTATATATGTAATATATTAAAATTAGCCTGAGATTC
Organism: Parnassius apollo; assembly: GCA_907164705.1. NCBI lineage: Eukaryota > Metazoa > Arthropoda > Insecta > Lepidoptera > Papilionidae > Parnassius > Parnassius apollo. The sequence continues at coordinate 2,114,410 of CAJQZP010000533.1, forward strand.
CATAAACAATCGAAGCAAATGTTCTAGTTGAGACATTGTGCGAGCTCAAATTGTTGCCAAATTTGTTAAAAGGAACTAATTTCACGCGGGGGGGAAATGTAAACTTTGTTTCCCTCGGAATTAGTTTTGACTTCACATGGTGTCTTGTATTCACTTTTTATTCTTAAGCATTTTTTTCTGTTTATACAATAAAGGTAAGTGTACTTTTGTTGGATTGGTGGTTTTGTACCACTTATTGAAAGACAATTTTTACTTTTGCCTTCTCTTCGAAAAAAAACTGGCCTGGGAAGAACCAACGAAAAACTCAGCGGGGCTTTTTTTAAAAGCCCTATTTAAAATGTAATATTTTATATAATTGTTATGATAACATTAAGAAACGGGGTGGTAACGACGAACTCATTCCCAGGGATTATCATGTACTCTTTGGTAGTATAATAGCCCTTACTGAACAATTTTAGCTTAATAAATATTGTAAACCATTTGATAAATAAGGTTTGCATATTTTCTGGGACTTTGTTGTAAAAGCCTGGTGTAACTAACTTGTGCTTGCTGCTAGTATTTATCACTATTTTGAAAAAATATTTTTGTTTTTGTTACAAAAAAATTTCGAAAATATATTGAGAAGCCAAAGTTAATATATTTATTCCTTTAAATTTTTCTCTAAGGGAAGAGTACTCTGATTTAGTTTATAAGGCATTTAAATATTATAATGATAAATTATTATTATCGCAAACGAAAGAATGTCTGGTATACGTTTGGTAGACTACAACAAAGTTGCCTAACGTAATTATTAAAAAATAAAATGTTTTCATTTTGTGATATGTTAGAAATTTTTATGAGATTATTTGAATCGTTTATTACGTTATTACGTTACGTTTTGAATCGTATTTTTTGATTACCGTTGTGAGAGAATTTTACGAATTTAATAATATCACACTTATTTAGTAGGTTATAAAGTTGGCATAAATAAACATTAGGTATTTTATTTTTAAAATCGGAAAACATTAATCCAACACTCATATGAAGTGTAACTCACTCGGGATCATTTATTTGTAAAACGTGTATCTATAATAATTTTGAACATTATTTTACGTAAGTAAGCTGTGCTTATACTCAAAAGTGTAAGCGATAAAATGCTCTCTTATGGACTACACACGGTATAAATATGGAACGGTACGGAAACTACCTACAAACGCTCAAAACGACACACTCACACAAACATGCTACGAGACTTCTAAGCGGACGTCGCGGTGCTCTCAGTAGCGAGTGCAGCGTTGCCACCTCAAAACGAGTGGTCACGTTTAAGTTCATCTCTCTCTGCATTATTTTAAAATGCCACGAACGTATTGCGTAGTATACGGCTGTTTGAACTTTGATGCATTAAAATCTACAAACAACCCTATTGCTTCAATCGAGCGTAGGTTATTATGCCCTCAATAAGGCTTAGTTTCCTTACTGTTTCATATTTATACTGTGGTTCAACTGATCATTCCAACTGATCAGTTCAAACTAGTACTGTTGATATTTTTTTTTAAATATCGGATTTTCGATATATAGATAATTTTAAATATATAAATATCGGAGTTTTATATATATGTTTATTTATCGATATATCGAAAATCAGATATTTAAAAAATATCAACAGTTCTAGTTTGAACTGATCAGTGGAATTGACTGTGTGAGTCGTCCATTATCGACATTTTATGTAATAAATATTTGCAATAGCAATGTCTCTTGTGCGTCAAGACCGCGGATATCCCATTGCCGATTCCGAATGAAAACATTATTTTGCAAAATACGTGCTTTTGAAATAGTAGTACTTATTTCACCCTATACAATAATTTATCTGCTTAAGCATATTTAATTGGAATCTGTTAACACATCCGCGGCCCATATTCATAAAGTTGCAGATTTATCTATTATCAGTTGTTTAAAAGTAAGGTGCAGGGAGGCAATTGCAACTAAAAAATATGAGCACAAAACCTTGAATTCATGTACCCATTTTTTGATGAGCCTGAAATAACAAACATTGTTTTTACTAAGTGCCCTATGTATCACTGAAAGCTACTAATATGATGATTCGGTTTATTAGTTTATGAAAAAGCCTTAAATAAATCATTTCTGCGAGAAGAACGCACAAGGTTGCATTTACCCCACACCGGGGTAATTGCAACTGTAAGCTGTAAGTATGCTATAGATTATGAATATACATTTTAAATGAGTGTAAGTAGTAATCTGTATTGTCTTTTTTCCGATAATAGTTTTTAAATCAGCGTTAGAAGGTTTGAATTACTATGAAATTTTGTTAAAAAATGTTAAGGGGTAAATGCAACTCTTTTTTTCGATAATAGTGATGGGATATGATATATTATCATAGTTTATCGATAAGGTCTCTCGTCACTTTTTGTACAAAAAAATCTAAGTAAGGAAGTTATTAATAACAGTAAGAACTAACTTAGGTATATCTTACTAAATATACTTTTAATATGCAGTAAATTAAAGGGTTTGCACTAGGTCAAGGTTATACAATAATGTTCTCACCATTGTAAGAAAGTCCGTGTTGTGTGTGTGTGTGTGTGTGTTTGCGGGGTAAAACCGTAGAGCCCAGCCAGTAATGGATAAAAGAGTAACATTAAAAATACTGTGTTTTAAAATCTGTTTTTATTAAATAACAGCTGAAAATTTTAGTCATTTATGGTAACTCGACAAAACAGTTAACTATGTACTTATATAAAATAAAAAAATGTCATCAAACCATTTAATTGCCATCACCGGCAAATATAATGTGCAATAAACATATGTTCATTATGACATTTATTGGACATTATAATTACTGAAATTAAAATCGAATATGAATTGCCCTCGACGAGTAATTGTTGGCTCAGGTAACATAAGAACAATATCGCTTAAATGTTTGATGGTACAAATATCATCTACCGTTGGATAAGTAAACGTGGTTCCCACTTTAGCTTTTGACGTTTTAACTTTTCTTACAAACTTTACTGTTGGACATTTTGCATCATCTAATGTCAAAACTTGGCCAACAAAGTGCTTCACACTTTTTTTTGTAGTAAATTGGGCTATTATCCAATCATCGTTTTTGATTTTTTTTTCATCGGCAAAATATTCAATGTCAGACAAGCCAAATTTAATTTCTGTCGGGTAGTTTTCTTTTTCCTCATCTTCGCTTAAGCACGCAGCTATGTAGTCTTCAAAATTTTCATAATCCGAGTTATCAGTGTCTGCTAATTCAAAACTGCAATCTGATGTTAATGAGCTCGATTCACTGTCAAATTGTCTCTTTTATGCTTTGTCACTTTTTGAGTTTTGGTGCAATATTTTTTCTTGTGATTTTTATTATTTTTTTAATTTTTTTACATTCGAGTCGAATACTTTCTTTTTTTCTTTTTTATGAACTTTCTTTTCGTTGTCTTCACTGTCCTTATCTGATAAACATCCGTGAATAATTTTCTGCTCTTCAAAGTTTTGATTCATTTTCGATTTGTGTATCTTGTTCTGTTTAAATCCTTTATTTTTGTTCTTTTTCTTTGCTTCTTTCTCGTTTCTTTCTTTCAAGTCATTCTTCATTTTCTCTATAGTATCTTTATATGTTAGCACTTCTGCTCCTTGAGTGTTAACGCGCTTTTTAGTCTTCTTAAGCGGATCATTTCGAGCAATAGACTGCAAAATTAGCTGCTCCAATGATATGTTTTCCGTAACATTTTTGAGCTGGAAGGTTTCATTATTGTTACTTTTATTAAAATTTGCTGGTACAATAACTACATCAGAAAGTATTTTTATTTTTTCCTTTTTTTGGAACGTCAGAATCAATATTCTGTTTAGAATCCACATATGAGTTTATTTTATTAATAGCCAAGCTCAGTAGACTTGGTACGTTGTAGTGAGGTGTTATTGAGTCATTCAAAAACGTTTTACTTTGTCCTTGAATTTGGAATTCTTTTTGTCCTTGTGTACTACAATCGATCGATTGGTTTGATTTGGTTGTTTGGTTGGGTGATTGTTGAGCTATAGTATTATCGTCAACACACTTTTCATTAATATTAAAGGCAGATTGTTGATTTTCTATGAATTGCTGCCACTTTTGCCACGACAAAGAATCAAATTTGTCTTTCCCAATTGCGTCCCGGTTAACAGGAAAAATTTCAGTTCTTTTGAATCCGTTTTCCAAAATCACTGGATTCAAAGTATCCCAAATTTCCGTTATTATTCTTGCAAACTCTGCTTTTGGTAATTTTGAACCAACATGTAAGCGCTGCCATTTAATAAGTTCATCTTCCCATCTATCCTTAAGCGGTTTCATAGCGCTACAATCTAGGGGTTGCAGTATATGCGATGAATGGGGGGGGTAATTTTATAATTGTGATTCCGTTAGTTGCTGCCAATTCGATCACATTCAAATCTACATGTGTGGAGTGCCCATCGTAAATCAGCAACACGGGTCTTTTGTCACCGACGGCGGGTATGAAAACGTCTTTCAAGTACTTTTCAAAAATAGTAGTCTCCATCCATCCTTTTTGGCTAACTGCATAGGCAGTTTTTATATTTTCGTTTTGGTACATCCATTCGTTCCATAAATATTTGCCCTGGAATATAACCAAAGGCGGTATTTTTCCTCCAATTGCATTAGCAGCGAGCAAAACTGTCGTATTTTCGCGAGCTGGGCCACTTGTCGTCCTAGTTGATTGGAATCCAGTTAATCCAACAATTTTGCTTTTAGATGGATCTGAGCAAAAACTCGTCTCATCTAAGTTATAAATTTGTTCGGGTTTATTGCAAAGTTCTAACTCCCGAGTAACTTTTTCAAGCAAATCAAAATACTCATATATAACAAACGGGTTGCATGCCTTCTTCCGTGCAATTTCCACAGATTGTGGTTTTTTGTATGAGAGCTTATGTCGCTTGCGAAAAGCTAAGAACCACTCTTTCCCTGGTACGTCATTTTTGAAGGGAGTCACTATACCGTTTCTACAGATATATTCCGAAATCATAGCAATTATTTATTTTTTGGTCAGTGGATATCCACATTTTTCGAGGATATGAATATACGAAGCTATATTTTTTCGATGTCAGTAGAAAATACACCAGGTCTTCCAACTCTGGGCATTTTAGCTCCTCGAGTACCATATAGTCTAGAGATTATTGTAGATCTCGGTATATTGTATCTTTGTGCTGCATCATAGCTGTTAAGTTTTTTTGAGCGAACAGCTACAACTGCTTTATTCAACTGTTCTTCTGTGTATTTGGTCTCTTTTTTCTTTTGTAGTTCCGCACCATCTAAAAAAAACAAATAATCATAATATATCTTCATTCTAAATTTCATTTAGAGATCGTTAGCTTTAGATTCGTTTAGGTGTTTAAGCTTAAAGCGTTAACAAACATACAAACAAGCTTATAAACTTTTGCATTTATATTTAAATAGTAATGTCCCGCTTTTTCCCGGGATAAAAAAGTAGTTCCCATACCAAATTTCATGAAATATATATATATATATATATATATATATATTCTATTATATATTATATATGTATGTATGTATATAACATGTATGTATTGTTTATTATATATATTATTATTTCTTTTATCCTCTCTATTTGACTTTGCTGCACCGCCTCCATAATGTCTATCTCTGTTTAGCCTAATGGTTGACTGGGAGAGAATGCCCTATGGCATTAAGTCCGCCATATGTACTTTTTTGTGCATGAAAGTATAAATAAATAAATAAATAAAATCGGTTCATCCGTTTTAGCGTGAAGGGGTAACAAACACACGTATTAACACAAACTTTCACTTTCTACTACTATTATTTTACTACTCGTGACTCAAGAGTAAAAAATGTATTACTACTTCGTACGTACTAAGCAAAAATAACAGAACCTTATTAAAAATATCGACATTGCAACATCTCTAACGTTTATGAATTTCATACAAATTTGGTGTGGTAATTGCAACTAACCTTAAACTAACCTAAAAAGTCACAATTTCCCCTCAATGCGATTTCAAGGGGCTATTGTAACTCTAGCTTTATCACTTAATACGAGAGTCATACTAGCGAATAAATATTACAAAAAGCCTTACCTTATACAAAATCCGCTTTTTGTTAAAAACACCAGTCGTTTTAGCCGAAATTAGATATTTTTTTCTCAAAAAACGTACACGCGCACTCCTCCGTAAACATCAACTAAAATGGCGGATATTAAAATGTCACTGTAGCTCAAGCAGGGTAAACGAAATCAGTGCCATCTTTGGTATCTAGAAAGAGTTTTTGTTCCCGCATACTTTTAACGATGGCATTATTCGTAGAAATTAATTGGCGGGAAATTATTTAAAATAGTTGCATTTTCCCGGTAGTTGCATTTACCTCGCTGGACCTTATATGTATAATGAATTGTTATTGTGATATTATGTATTGTTTTACAATTTGATGTTATGGTTTTAAATGTATGTTATTTTATGTTTACATTACCGAACTTTTGAAATATACAAATTAAGGTAACCGATTTTTATTTACCAATCCTTGTAAGCCTGTTACATTATTAGCGTCACCATGAGTATTACAGCCCATCACAAGTCCACTGCTGGACATGAGCTTCCCTCAAGGAATTCCACCAAGCACATTCATGAGCCACCTGCATCAAACGACTTTCTGCATGTCTTACCAGGTCGTCACTCCATCTAGTGGAGGGGTGGGGGCTACACATTGAGGTTGCCATTCGAAACCTTTCTTCCCCGTCAGTTGTTGCTTTTTCGAGCTAATCGATCGGCCTATTGCCACTTCAGCTAACTAATCCATGGGGCTACGTCGGTTACTCTGATGCTACTGTTGATATCCTCATTTCTAAGTCTTATTATGCAGAGAAACAACGAACATAGCCTGTCCATAGCTTGCTGAGCGAGCTTCCTTATACTGCCCGTAGTGAAGGATTACGTCTTAGATCTGAGTTATCACTGGCAACATGACCTGATTGTACAATCTCATTATCAAGTTTTCAGTTATACCTGACGAGCAGATGTGTCGTAATCTCCTGAACGCTGCCCAGCCGAGTAGAATCCGTCTATTAACCTCTCGGTCGAAGTTGTAATAGTATATTTACATCGTAGGACTATTTGTCCCTGGCAAACATACTCGTTGACAACTTCGAGCCTAGTGCTCCCGATAACTTTTATACGTGGTAGAGCTATGCTGTAGTTATATTAGTAGTAGACCCCTGTTACTGGAAATGAGGCATTCCATCTTAGTCCTCACGGGTGACAACGCATCTGCGTTTTGATTCGTAATCGAAGATAGATGTAGATGTCTATGGGCCACAGCAACCACTTACTATCAGGTGAACTGTGTACTTGTTTGTCACCCTGTCCTATATTTTAAAAAACTACAACTAAGTCCAGTAGCTTAAAAACACCTTCCAATGTAGCTAACAGAGAGCAGCCAATGGCAGATTGTATGCTCTTCGGTTTTCTGTACAATTTGCTGAAGGGTATTGAACGCGGTCTGATGTCCCCTCGATCAAGGATCAACTAATTATTGACCTTCTATGCACAGACCGTGAATAGAAGTTTGGGCTAATATTTCCAATATGGACCATCGATTTCAAAGCCCATATTTTTTTTTGTAGATAGTACTCACTAAAAGAAAGCGTTTTGCAAAGTTTTAGGTTGCGGAAACTTACGGTTCATGAGATATATTTTTTAAACTTTTCATACAAATTGGTAATTTAACACACAATTACAAAATAAATTTGACAAACGATTGATGTCAAACGTCAGTTAGTGTAGGATTCCGAATATATTGAAAGTATCGATACCTACTCGATACCAAGTATCGTATCAAAAGTATCAATACTACTTGGATCGAGTACATTTCGTTAATTTTGGAGACGAAAAATTATGACAAACCAATTAGATGCATAGAAAGAGCTGATAAGTGCAATTATATATGTATATAAAGTAGAATAAAGTTTACGCTATTTAAGTTCCATCTTAGTACTTGTATTTCATTGTTTGCAACTTGTTTGTATTTCTTAATTAGTACAGCTTTTGTACTTTTATTTTATTGTTTGCAACTTTCTGTATTATCTAATTCTTACTACAATAAAGTGTTTACTTACTTATTGACTTACTTATTTAATATCCAAAAAGTACCCAAAACCGAATCAGAGCACCCCACTATCCACGTGGTCTTGTCTGCCCTACCCCTAGAGTGTATATAAGAGCCCGGAGGCGCGGAGGGAGAGCAGTGCCCGCCCGCCGTAGAGCTCAGGTGCCTGTGCTTCCCTACGCTAGGGCGGAGGCACTGCTCATCCCGCAGCGCCGGAGCTGCCACGGAGCGCCGGTGCACAACTTCCCGGCTTCTTACCCCCCTAGTCTCCAAAATTAACGAAATATACTCGATACCAAGTACTATTGATACTTTTGATACGATACTTGGTATGGAGTACGTATCGATACTTTCAAAATATTCGGAACCCTACACTAATTGACGTTTGACATCAATCATTTGTCAAATTTATTTTGTAATTGGTGTAATTGCGTGTTATTTGCCAATTTGTATGAAAAGTTTAAAAAAATCTATCTCATGAACCGTAAGTTTCCGCAACCTAAAACTTTGCAAAACGCTTTCTTTTAGTGAGTACTATCTACAAATGGGCTTTGAAATCGATGGTCCATATTGGAAATATTAACCGAAGTTTGCCGTTTAGTGGCGGTTAAGAATACCCACTCCCCCATATCTTCCCGTGGGTGTCGTAAAAGGTGAAGGGGAGGAAAACAGGCAGGAAATGGGCAGCAGCATCTTCCAGATAACAGCATTAATGCATGCACAGCATAATGGCATTATACCCTGTATATATATTATGAGCAACGAATAAACGGCCCCCAGTCCCCGGCGGCCCCGGTATTCCTGGCTACGGTTGCGACCATGGGAACGGCGGGGCAGGGGTGCTAAGAATATTCGGTGGAGGTTCGGTTAAAATTACGCAGAATGTATTCCACATTTACGGCGTGACTTCCAGAATAACATTGATTAGGTCTCGTGTCCTGCGTTTAGTTCTGCGAAGAAAATTAGCGAATTTTTGTCCTTCGTCTAAGTCTGTAATTAATTTTAAGTTTTAACTAAGAATTGCTTTTACGAGCTTATCGTCATTAAGCTCATTAGTAATACCTATTAGGCGTAACTGAGGATGTTTTACAGAAGTGGTTAAAACAGTCAGCTTGTTGCATGTATCTCTAATCGCCTTTTTTAAGGTTTGCCTATCTTGTGAATCACAGCTGATAATAACTTTTTGATTCCTTATTTTAGTTATTCTGTTCACTCAAATACCAAGTTCAACGGGGTCAACCTCTTTTTTAACCTGTTTCAGGATCTCATCGCTCGTGGTTCGTGGGTCTAAAGATTCCAGGACCATATAGCCAGGATAGCAACTCCGCCTGGTAGATTGTGCAGAAATTTTCCAATTTTATCTTTCGGGTACTTGTATCTGTTCAATTAGGGAACATGAATAAAATAGGCGACTCACACGATAGGCAAATTGTTTATTTGAATAATCAAAATAAAAACTAATTTGGTGGTGATCGGGTCGCGAGCTATCGGCGAGTGACGGCCTTAGGCGCGGTGGTGAGAAAACTCCCCGCGCTTTTCGTACTCCCCGCGAACACCGTCGGTGCTGACGTAACGGCGCCGACATACTCCCGGCGCTGGAAAGCTTAACAGCTTTCAAGAACTTTCAACTCATCCGGCTTCGGTAGTAGAACGATTCTATTTAGGGAGCGCCGCACAATTCCTCTTGCAGTGTCTATGTCTGAGACGCGTGTCAATCCGTCAGTTCCCGTGAAGAGTCTTCTTACACGTCCGAGACGCCAACAGAGCGGTGGAGCGTTTTCTTCTTTCAGCAGGACTAGGTCGTCAATTTGTAAGCTCTTTTTGGACTTCGTGCGCCAATTTGTCCTTAACTGCAGCTTCGCAATATATTCGTGGCTCCAGCGTCGCCAAAAGTGTTGTTTAAACGACAATTGGCATTATCGGATTGTAGACACGGGGATGGCAGCGAGCTTAGTGGTCTACCAATTAAAAAGTGGCCCGGAGTTAAGGGATAATAGTCAGTAGGAGAGGAACTTAGTGGACATAGGGGACGGCTGTTAAGGATGCATTCTATTTGTGTGAACAAGGTCATCCTTTCCTTCCAATTCCTCATAGGTTAGGTGCGTAGTCCCTAATATCCTAGCCAGGTGGAATTTGGCTGACTTTACACCGGCCTCCATCAGACCGTTGAAGTGAGGAGCGTATGCAGGCGAGAAACAAAATTCAACGCCTCCGTTGCAGGCAAAATCAGCGATAGCTTTGGCGTTACCTTCAAAAAACCTTTTAAGTTCCTTTGAAGCAGCAACAAAGTTTCCACCATTGTCGCAGAATATCTGCTTTGGTAGCCCTCTCCGCGAAACGAAGCGTTTTAAAGTTAATATAAAAGCATCCTTGGACAGCATGCACATGCACTTATACCTAAAACATATGAAAATACACAAATAACATTTTGTATATTTACAACCACGACCTTTGCGATCCGTGATCATAAATGGCCCAGCGAAATCAGTCCCTACTGTAATAAAGGGAAAGTCGGGCATTAGTCTTTGAGCTGGTAGGTTGCCTATTATGTTTTTCGTAGGCTGACCCTTAAAACGCCTACATACGGTGCAATTATGCACAGTACGTCTAGCCAGACTTCTTCCACCTATGGGCCAAAAAACGCGTTCTAATAGAAGCTAGTAAGGCTTGAGGCCCTAGATGTACAAGCCGTACGTGTTCTTGTTGGAATAAAAGTTGGGTAAAATGGTGTTTACGGCTTAACAACATGGGATGCTTCATGTTGAAACTATATTCGGAAGACTGAATACGACTCTTATCACTCCTACTCTTATCACTCCTTCATGTAAAAAGGGGTTCAGTGCCGAAATGTGCGACTTAGGACTAAGAAAATTTCCCTTTAATAATAAATCGTCTTGGGGAATGCCTCTAATTGGGAAATATAAACTAATGAGTAAAGAGCTTTATTAAGCTCGGCGGTAGTTAAGGAACCTGTAGCTTTAGTTTTAGAATATTTCCAGTTATTAATAAATCTATGTACATAGACTAAAATGTGTTGTAATTGTTTTAATTTAGAATATTTACTAAAGGTAATAATTGATTGATAATTATCACAAATAGCAACTGGATGTGCCTTAACTTCCGGCAAATTCTTCATCTCAATAATAGTCTGCGACTGCATATAAGGCCACTCGGACTCAGGCAACAATAAAAACTTAGGTCCATACCACCACATTTCACATGCAGCGATTTGTTGTGGGTTAACGCCACGGGATAGTAGGTCGGCTGGGTTATGTTCTGTAGGAACGTGGTGCCATGAATTAGCGTCAGTCAACTCTTTAATGGCATCGACTCTGTTGGCAACGAATGCTTTCAAGTTAGAAGAACCAACAGCGCAACCAACCAACTAAGAACTACGCTCTAGTCAGTCCAATAGACATGACGCGATATTTTAGGTCGTAAGGCATTTGTCACAGTTGAGCTCATTACAGCTGCAAGAAGAGCACCTGAAAGCTCCAAACGAGGAATTGTAATAGGGCTGGATGCTGGGGCAACGCGAGATTTCGCACATAAGATTTGGACGTGTACTTGTCCTTCTTTGTTTGTAGATCGAAGGTACAAACACGCTTCATAGGCGCGTTGCGATGCATCTTAAAAACAGTGGATTTCAACAGAGACTGGATATTCTATTGATACCCATCTAGGTATATTTAGTGAAGAAAGACATTTAAGTCCTTCAACAAAAGGTCTCCAAACATCGACGATTTCCTTTGGAGCGGGCTCATCCCAATCCAATTTGAGAGACCATAAGGTCTGAATTAAAATTTTGGGAACGATAGTGGACAAGGATAGGAGTCCCAAGGTATCGAAGATCTTGAAAGTGGAAGAAAGAATGGAGCGCTTAGTGACGACCTCAGACTGATTCACTGCAATGGGAAAGTTAATACTGTCGGATGAAGGACTCCAATTTAGGCCCAGCGTATTTCTAGACTGACTCAATATCAGGTTGCCGGATGACTGGACGACATCTGAAGGCAGTAAAGAAAGTAAGTTGGATAGGTACTTACGTAAATTAAAACCAGCCCTAGAAAGAGTCTCATGTATTGATTTTTGTATAGACCGTAATTGATCTTCATCATCGCTAGAAGTTAGTAAGTCATCAATATACATGTCCTCCTGTATGACTGCCTTAATCATGTCATCGTTACACTCCTCGCCTACTTGCCAGAGACACCTGGTGGCAAGGAAACTAGCGCTAGCAAATCCGTAGGTGACCGTGTTAAGCCTGAGTGTTTGTAATGGTTTGTCCTCCGCATCACGCCATAAAATCAGCTGTAGATTTCGGTCATACTCATTTACTAAAACCTGCCGGTACATTTTTTCAATATCCGCTGACAACACATAACGATGTTGCCGGAACCGGATGAGGATATTGAAAAGAGAGTCTTGAACTGTAGGACCTATCATTTGAATGTCGTTTGTAGACAAACCAGATGACGTGCGAGCTGATGAGCAGCTGAGCTGACGTCGTTGTCGTTGTAAACGTGTTGACTCACTATCTTCACGAATGACAGGATGATGCGGAACAAAATAGGCAAGCTCAGGTCGGTCTACCTCAAATATTTCTAGGTGTCCTAGTTTGTAATACTCCTCAATGAAGTCTACATAAGCGGACTTAAGTTCGGGTTGCCTGCAAAAGCGACGTTCCAGGTTTATAAATCGCCGCCTGGCCATGAAATAGGAAGTGCCTAGGCAGTCTGTTTCGTCGATCAATGGCAGCGTGACACAAAAACGACCTTCTTCAGTGCGTTTTGTGTGTTGTAAAAAATGTTGTTCGCAAGCTTTCTCTTGGTCCGTAAGAAGGGGTTTTTGGGGCAAACTTTCAAGCTCCCAAAACCTCTTTAAATCATTGTGAAGCTCAACTAAAGTATTCTTGTTTTCAATACTTACAAAATTACTTTTAACTGGGGAATTTATATTGAGATTGTCATTTTGAATATAATGCATGGGACCTACGATAAGCCATCCTAATTTAGTGTCATGTAGAAAAGGATTTCCTTTGCCTAAAGAGTGCTGTTTGGTTCCAATAATGGACCAAAATAGGTCAGCACCGATGAGCACTCCTATGTCAGACGGCTCATAAAAGCTGGGGTCTGCTAAGACAAAGGACTTCAAGTTAAGGTGTGTAATAGACACAAGAGACTTAGGTATCTTGCCTGATATTTGGGGTATGTCTAAACATTAGTGATGCAACAGAACTCTGTTTCTGTTTCCGCAACTGCGGAAGTTCTGCATGGTTTTTGACATCCGTTTCTGCTTCCGTTTCCATAAGTTTTGCAACGGAAGGTTGAACGGAACTCAGCAACGCAGCTACATAAGTAGAAGAGTGGCAGAGGATTCAGCCAACCACAAGCGAGCTGGGCACGTGCATTCGGCATTTGTCCCAACGGGTATGTTTACATAATTTTTAACTTTATTATACGGCGTGACGTGAGGAGTAAGATTTTCTGTTATTGCTTTTTAGTTAATTAGTAATTTAAGTTGTGTGTGTAATTTAAGTGCAATCTGGAAGCCAAAAATAAGTCCTGTTTGTAACTATTATGTTGAGATTGATGATTTATCAACCAAATGTAAATTATGTGACAAAATATACTCGCGAAAAGAACGCACAACTACCGCTTTAGAGAGCCATCTTAAAGCAATACACGCCGAAGAGCTTGATATGTATAATAAAATACAGATTTGTAAAATTAATTAGACAGCAGTTATGTTTACGCGAAGTTTTTATTATTTACTTTTTACATGAAGTTTATATTAATTACTTTTCACGTGAATTTTATATTATTTATTTTTTACTTTTAGTTTAATATTAATTGTTTTTAAAGAAACTTTAATGAGTAATTTGAATTCAAAGTTCGTTTATGTCGTAGGTGCTTTCGTGCTAGGGCTGTACTAAATAACCTATTCGCTAAACCTAAATGTGGTTATTTAAAGGGTCTGCCCTTTTTTTCATTTCAGTGCCAGTTTAAAGTAAAGTTACAGCCTATATAAGTCCCACTGTTGGGCACAGGCTTCCCCTCATTTCTGAGAGGGTTTTAGGGCAAGGAAGTGTCCGCCGCGCAGCCCCAATGCGTATTGGCGAACTTCACATGTCTTCGAAATATTTTTTTTCTTATTCCTCAGACATGCAGGTTTCCTCACGATGTTTTCCTTCACTGCCGAGCACGTGGTAAATAAGCACTTAAAATTGCAATCAACAGTTTCATTGATGCCGGCGGGGATGGAACCCGGGTTACTCGCATTCTGTTATATTTACAGCGAGCGTTAACCATCTGAGTTACAAGGCTCAGTGATAGTTTAGCTTTGGTGTATACCCAGCATCGTCAGTGAGCAATTATTTAGCGGAGCTGAACTTATATAGGAAGAACACTGGAATAGACTGTCAAGTGTAAAAACGACCGAACTACTTTTCATAAAATATAACTTACCGATACTTAGTTTTGAATGTTAAATAAAATTTTTATTTATATTTTTTTAATAAGTAATATTTCCGTTTCCGCATCCGTTTCTGTTTCCGTTTCTGCAAAAAATATTTTTAACATCTGTTTCCGTTTCTGCTTCCAATATGACACTTCCGTTGCATCACTACTAAACATGACGCTGAAAGAACCTACTTTTGAATGAATTCGAACATTGCAACGTTAAGCATTAAGCTTGACAATGTTGTTACATATGCCGACTACAATCCTAACATCGGATGTGGAAGAAGTTAAATTTAACTTTGATTTAAGTGCTTCTGTAATAAAGCTAGATTGACTGCCGTTGTCTAAGAGAGCTTTAGTGGTAATGTAATTGTTTGTTGTGGGATTAAAAATATCAACCAAAGCCGTACATAATAGTATCTCTGAAGCAGAAACAGCTAACATCGAAACTGGCTTAGAGACTGTAACATTAGTGACTGCCACATTAGTATCAGAATCCGTAGGTTTGTGTAAAAATGTATTGTGACGTTTTTTGCATATTATGCATGTTCCTGGAAGCTTGCATGCGCCTGTATTACGGCCTTTACGCAAACAGTTGGGACACAACTTTAGCTCGGATACTAATGAAAGTCTATCATCAATAGATTTCGATTGAAATTGTGAGCACTCATAATTACGATGACCTTGGCTACAGAAAATGCACTTGTGAGACGCGGTGGATAATGAGTCGCCCTGCTCAGCGCTAACGAAAGACTTAACGGTATTTTGTTTGATGCCTTGATTATTATTCGGGTTTGACTTTATACTTTTTTCTTGTTTATTTCGGTAAACAGACTCCAAAACTTCAGCACGGCCCTTAATAAACGTTATAAAATTATCTAGACTAGGCATATCTGAACCATTAACATTAGTGCGATATCTTGGGATTTGAATAAAAGATGTCTTCCTCGTAACGGCTTTAATTGCGGACTGAGCGTTGACGTTACAATAATAATTAACAAATGCCTTACACCTCCAGCCTTAAATACCTACATAATTATATTGAAATGAACTTAATAACTAATTTTAAACTTATAATTTAACCATACCATTAATATAACATTGGAATTTAATTACGGGTTTTCGGATTCGCCTGGAACGGGTCACTGGCCACGACGGTGGCGGTGGTTGTGGAGGAGTGGCGGGGTCTTGTACAGTCTCGCTGGGACATTGCGTATCTGCTACGTGCTCGGTATCCACGTCATCTTTTCCAGCAGAAACCGCCACTTCCGTTTGCAACTCTGAAGATGCATCTGCAAACTCATCCTCATCCTTTTCATCGACCTCATTAGTGACATCTGGACAGGTAACATGGGATAGGCGCGACCTACGTCTTATTTGATCAATATGTCTTTTAATAAGTCGACCGTCACCATTGTCGAGAACGTATCTTCCAGAACCTTCTTTCTGGGCTACCGTGCCCTTGACCCATTTATCCCGGGTGCCGTAGTCCCTAATCCAAACGGTATCTCCCAAAGAGAAATTACGCGGAACACCACCCGCATATTCGACTTGACGCTGCTGAGCATCGAGCACATGCGCTTGCACCACGTACCCACCGCGAAGTAAATCCAACCTTGAACGCAAGGAACGTTACAGCAGCATCGCTGGGCTCTCACCCGTGGTGCTTTGCTTACTGTTGCGATAGCTTAGTAAAAAGGTTTGTAGGGCGGTATCAATATCTACGTCATCCCTATAAGCTTTTTTAATTGCCCTCTTACACAGCTTAACAGCATTTTCCGCTGCCCCATTAGATGCAGGGTGGTACGCCGGTGAAAACCTTTGCTGAATGCCAATATTTTTCAAAAAACTTTTAAATTCAATACTTGTGAAAGGCGGTCCCTGATCAGAAACTAGTTCTAAGGGCAAACCGAGTCTTGCAAATATTGACCTCAATACCTTAATAATGGAAGTCTCATTCGTTCACGCTACTTCAATAATTTCAAGCCATTTCGAGCTCGAATCTATTAAAACCAAATAAGTTTTACCTTTATACGGCCCTAGGAAGTCTATGTGAACTCTAGACCAGGGAGGCAAGTAGGGCCAGGGGTTAGGAGGCGCGCGCGGCGGGGCGTCCGCCTCAGAAGCGCAGGTCTCGCAGCTTCGGCATAGCGCTTCCACATCCGAATCGATGTTAGGCCACCACACATAACTCCGTGCCAGCCCCTTAGTTTTCACGATGCCCATGTGGCTGCTGTGTAGTTGTTTTAAAATAATTGGACGCAAATATGAAGGTATTACCATTCTATACCCCCACATAATAGATCCGTTATCTAAATATAGTTCATTGCGCCTAACAAAATATGTTTTAACCTCTTCACCAGGGCAAACTGTCGGCCAACCCGATTTGATATAGGCGAAAATTCTACTAAGAATAATATTCTTTGAAGTCGCCTTCGTAACATCCTCATTAGTAACTGGTAAAAAAATTTCCACGAAGTTAATATAAGTAATTTCTCTATTTATCGTTTTTTATTACTAGAAGGAATTGGTAATCTTGATAAACCGTCGGCGCAATTTTTATTAGACGTTACGTATTCGATATTGGTGGAGCGACGAGCCTAA
Source organism: Parnassius apollo (assembly GCA_907164705.1). NCBI lineage: Eukaryota > Metazoa > Arthropoda > Insecta > Lepidoptera > Papilionidae > Parnassius > Parnassius apollo. The sequence goes on from CAJQZP010000533.1 coordinate 2,131,591, forward strand.
GGTTACCGAATCTCTAATTCCCCGGTCGAGCCTTAAGCCTATTACTCGAGACGTTAAACCAAAATGGACTGTATACGCGAAATTGCTTCTTCCTACTTTCCTCCTTCTTCTACACAAAATGGCGACTATAACACGCGGTTTCCCATACAATGCACTCGCTCTTCCCTAAACGAGCTATTGCTTGCCAAAACCTATGAAGGAACTCCTGCTTGATTAGGAGAAAATGAAATTGGAGCGGATTAACTAATAAACACAATTATATCAAGCAGGTATGAATATGAATTAAGGTGGGGTACGACTTCTGGTGGATTCTCTGGGGCCCCAGAGATGCGTTCCTGTCCGGTGATGCGATGGAAGAGAGAGCGCGCGACTATTTCTCACACGAGGTGAGGCGCTTACTCCCGGAACTCGATTGCTCCGGGCTAATGCGGTTGAACTAGCGGTGCGCGTGGGCAAGAGCCTTCTAGGACACTACTTTCCTAGGCGGTGTGGTTCCAACGAAGAGCGCGACGGGAAGAAGAGCACACGTAGGCCGCGCGCGCCTTTTATTCCTCCGGTTGCGATGGTCGCGTGACATTCTAGAATTATCTTCTTTCCCCTCCCACTCCACCACCCCGATGTGTCGATAGGACGGTAGGTTTTTGGAAAGGGAAAAAACGCTTTGGCAAACCTACCTTCTAATAAAATAAATACGAATGGTTTTCCGCGCAACCGGCTTGAAGGATTTCCTTCAAAATAACTAAAACAACTAGAGCTAAGATCAAACTGACAAATAACTAACTAACGCTAAGATTAAACCTAAAATTCAACTACAATTTCTAATATAGAAAGCTAATTTAAACTATGGAAGAGGCAAGGGGCACAAACGAACAACAGGACGCATGTAAGACCCAACCGTGTTCTTAACGCAAGCTACCCTAATTACTCCGTCAGAACCGGGAAAAACCTCTTCGACAATCCCTAATGGCCAATGGGAGGCGGCGTATTCTCTTTGGTGAGCACAACCACAGTTCCTACAGTTAAAAGTTCAGTTGCTATGTTCCATTTTTGCCGAGACTGCAAAGTATGCAAGTATTCCATCCTCCATCGTTTCCAAAACGATTGCACTAACCGGTCTAATAATTTATGGCGTGCGGAAATGCTAAGTTTGTTCTCGTCCATATCCACGGCGGGAAAATACTTCAAAGGCGTTAAATTCAAAAAATGTGCTGGAGTTAGAGCCAGCGGCTCCGAGGGGTCACTAGACAATGTACGACAAAGTGGGCGACTATTCATTATGCACTCAATTTGAGCGAGCACAGTACTTAGCTCTTCGAAGGACAAAATTTGATCTCCTATTACTCGGTATAAGTGACTCCTTAGACTCTTAATATTAGTCTCCCAATTGCCCCCAAAATGACTCGCGGCTGGGACGTTCAGAGACCACTCGATGCGGTTCTCGGCTAGAATGTGAGCGAACTCCGAATTATAATACTTGCTAGCTAAGAGCTCATTTAGTTCTGATAAAATACGTTTTGCACCGACGTAGTTCGTACCGTTATCCGAATACAATTTACTTACAGGGTCACGGCGGGAAAGAAATCTTTTAAACGCACCCATGAAGCCTGCTGTGCTTAGATCACCAACGAGTTCTATATGCACCGCTCGAGTAGTTAGACATACGAAAATGCAGACGTAAGCCTTTGTGGATCTTATACTACGCCCGCGAGTGAGCGTGACCATAAACGGACCAGCAAAATCAGCCCCGGTGTGCGTAAAGGGTTTTACGGATTGTATTACTCGACAAGACCCAAGTTCCGCCATTTCCGGAAATGACGGCTTGGGACGTACCCGAAAGCAAGCTATACATCTGTGCACCCGATTGCGGATTAAGTTACGTGCGGAAAGAATCCAATAATTCTGACGCAAGATCGACATCACCAAGTCGGGGCCAGCATGAGAATTCAATTTATGATGGTAATCGACTAATAAATTCATGATATGGTCTTTACGCGGTAAAACTATAGGGTGCCGTTGGTCGAAACTCAACTGCGAGTTGGACTAGCGTCCACCTACCCTTACAATTTCATCCTGTAAAAATGGCTTAAGGCGTTGAAAAGCATGACTACAAGTTCTATTTCATTGTAATCTTGTAATTTCTTCAGAGAAATGCGCACGTTGAAGTTCACACAATACCAGCAACTCGGCATAGTTGTAATCGGACGCTAAGATATACGAACGTCGCGGTAAAAGCTTCGCGAATCGGCAAACGTAAATTACGCTACGCAATAATATCGACCAAGAGGACGAGCGGTTCGCTAAAGCAATGATTGGAGAAACCTCGCTCGAAACGCTTGCCACCAGAGCGTGCCTCTTCTCTTCCGGCGGTTGTGATACTGACGAAGGGTCGAAATCGGTTATTGGCCATTGCGAGGGCTCCAAGTGAACCCAAGAAGGTCCGTGGAACCAAAGCGGATGGTCCATTATCTGCATCGGAGTGAGTCCACGGGATAGGCAATCGGCAGGGTTTTTCGTACCGGACACGTGATAAAAGTTCCGCGTTCCTAACTCGTCTTGGATCTTGGCCACTCGGTTCGCGACAAACGTATCCCAACGGTGGGGTGAAGAATGAACCCAACATAAAGCGACGGTTGAGTCGGAAAAGGCAAATATCAGTAGTTACGTTGTACCAGTTCTGGCTCACTGAGTCAGAAGTGGTACAAGTACGACGTTCGTCGACTCCCGATCCTAAAAAAAAAAGAAGGTTTTGGCATGCTCTGATCACGAATCTGCGGTCCATTTTTGCGTACGATGCATGGTTCTGGAGATGTGCAGATCAATTAACTCTTATCTAATTGATATCCGGTGCGGGCCTCCGCCGTCATTAGCGCCCCATTGTTCTTATCTACTTATCTATTGTTCATTGAATACCGTCATTATCTATTATTCGTCAGCGTGTGCGTTGGCTCATCAGCGCTATTGTATTATACTCCTTTGTTCCTATCTACAACACTAATCTGAATCAACAATAAAACACATTACTTAATTTTGTTAAAATTTTTATTTATACAATACAAAATCTTATTACTAATTATCTATAAAATAGGAGCGAAACATCTCATCCACTAAAATATCGTTGTACAATGTGTTCCCTGTAAATATACTCTTAAAACTATGCATTGAACATCCCTGAAACTTATATAGCAAATACATTAAGCAAAATTCGCCACAAACTGAAGTCCACTCATTCTGAATCCTATCAACATTCAAGTTCCATCTTTTACAATTCCTTTTTAAAAACTCTAGATGATATCGTACAGGTGCTCGTTCTTATAAATCAAAATATTGAACGACGTCATTCGTATCGATATATAAAGCTACCCAATGTGACCCTGGTTTATCATCTGTACCCAAATTGCATATTACCTAGTCAGGTCATAAATTCTATCACATGTTTAATATAAAATAATTGAAAAAAGTTTATTCATTATGTAACCATTTATATACCAAAATGAACTTAACAAAACATAGATTCTTATGACACTATAGTTTATTCAAAATGACCTCCGTGATTTTGAATACAGGCCTTCAATCTGCGCGGCCAGTCGTCTATCGCAGCACGAACGAGGTCCATGTCAATATCGGCGGCTGCCTTAATCAAGGATGTCTTGAGTGACTCCAAATTGGGATGAGGCTTTGAGCACGCCTTTTCCTCCAAGTGTTGCCATATCTTGTAATCTAACGGATTCAAATCTGGACCGGAGGAGGGCCGAAATTCGTGCCGGATGAAGTCGATTTCACGCGCCGCCAGCCAGTCTTGTGTGCTCTTCGCTCTATGAGCTGACGCCGAATCTTGTTGGAATACCCAGTGCCTGTTATTGAACATGGTATGAGAAACAGGTTACACAAGGTTCGTCAGGACTGTATTTTGATAAACAACTGCATTCGTTTTTACACCTTTCTCACAAAAATGTACCTCTGTTAAGCCCCAATAAGAAACTCCCAACCATACCATGAGCGAAGATGGAAAATGACCTCGTTGGACACGCGGAATACGGTTGCTCGCTTCTTCACTACTGTATGCGTACACCTTATCATTTTGTTTGTTGTAGCTCTCTTCTACGGTAAAAAATTTTTCATCCGAAAAAAGAATTTCCCGATATTTTTTTCCCGCGTACCGATTCAATAAAGCGCGGCATCTCTTCAGTCTCAGGTCCATTAGACGAGCATTCAAACGATGTCCTGTTTTTCTTCGATATGCCCGAAGCCCTAAGTCTTCATTTAACACCCTTTTTACCGTGGTTTTGCTTAACCCCATCTGAAGGGCCAACAGTTTCTACTTACGTTTTGGATTTCTTTAAATTCGCGTCTTCACAGCTTTTATCACTGCTGGAGTCCTAACAGACTGAGGGTGACCACTTCTTGACTTGTCATCTACACTAGAGTCTTCATTGTATCGTTTGATGGTACGATAAACGAATCTTTTGGTTATATTACAATTTTTCAATATGTCAAAAATTTGAATTTGTGCGTAACCGCAACGATGCAACGCAATAACTGCAACATGGTCTTCTTTAAGCGTCCACTCCATATTTAAAAATTAGTAAAATTCTAAAAAAGTATACAGTTTTATTTTCATGAACAATTCGAATTCAATAAACTTTTTTTGTGGCCAGCATTCTAAAAGATAAGTTTTTACTGTGTGACAATACTTATGACCTGACTAGGTATATACGTTGGTACGTGGGTGTACATGGGCAGTCTATTAGAAGCATAAACATTATTTTCTAGACTGGGGTGAATCTTTTTCAGGTGTTGTTGTACATCTAGTGTATCCATGATATTACTGCTATTAGTAGATTATTACAGTACAATCTACTCAATGACTAACATAGGAATGATCAATTATAGTGATTTCTAAATATTAAATTGCATTATTTTGTGTTATACAAAACGTATTTGAGTCATCAATACACTGAACAAGACGCGACACGACGTAATGTTGAGATAAGCAACAAAATGTGAGACAAGGTTGTTGACGCATAAAGTTATTATCAATTCCACTGTAGAAATTCTTTAGATTAGAATTATTACTTACTGCTACTATATAAGACCAAGCAACTGCAGTCATGGAGTTAGTGTGTGGTCGTTTGACCGCAGTGGATCTATCAATACTACATTTGTGTAACTTCAACGCATCAAATGCCATAGATGTAAGTGTTTAATCTATTGACAAACTTACTTTTCTTTCTGTTATTTTCTTACGTGTGTATGATTTAGTGTTAACGAATTATATTTAAATATTGTGTGTGTATATGATTAAGCCGTGGTAGCTCAGATAGTTAGCGCAAGCTGTAAATTTCACAGTACGCGACGCGGGTTCGATCCCCGCCGGCACCAATTAAATTGTTATTTGCAATTTTAAGTGCTAATTTACCACGTGCTCGGCGGTGAAGGAAAACATCGTGAGGAAACCTGCAAGTCTGAGAAAATTTCGAAGGCATGTGAAGTTCGCCAACACGCCTTGAGGCCGCGCTGCGGACATTTCCTAGCCATAAATACAAAGACAATAGCAGAAAGTGAAAAAGTTAAAAAATACTTTTTAGCAATGACAGTCATTAGTTGATCATTAGTGAATGTGATTCTGTTTACTTAAATTACAGGAACACAAGAGCAGAAGGAAGAAATGGGATGATGGGAAGTAATGAAGCATTGTTATGTGAAGTTTGTTGGAACAAACATATTTTTAGTCACGTGTAAATACTTTTGTAGCAGCCAGATTAATCAAACCGAAACGGGAATAAATAATATATACTCATGTCGTCGAGTCGTGAGCGAGCGTGAGTGTACGGACGTGTTCGGTGTATGTAGTATATATTTTAAAACAAATAAAAAGTTATTCGCTAGGAAGTGTCAAATGGGGACTAAATGTAATGGGTGTGATTCTCGAATATTTGAAATATCATATATGGAGTGTTCGCGAGAAACATGTAAAAAGATATTTCACTTAAAATGTCTGGCAATTACAGAGAAAACATTTGAGGCTTTCACTCAGGAGTACAAGGAAAACTGGATATGCCCTGAATGTATACGGAATATCCCAAAGATAGATAATTCTGATACCCCTGTTCGCGGGAACACAATAATGAATAGGACATTTACACCAACCAATTTCGTTAACACTGAGCGCAGGCGAACAAAGCAGACCGATGTACCTATGGTCGAAAACGAATGTAACTTTTTTGAGATGATGAGAGAATTTCGATTAGAAATGAAAAATAAATTCGACGAGCAAATAAAGGCATATAAACAACTCGAGCACAAATTTATTAGTACAGAAACAGAGTTAATTAAAATACAAAATATATTGAAGGTAGTTCAAGAAAAGGCGAGTAAAGTAGATTCGTTAGAAAACAAAATTAAAATATTAATAGAAAAAAACGAAAGGCTGGAATCTCGTCAACCGGGGACTAATATTAAGAATAATAGAGAAGCAACTCATTTATCACCAGTACTACCAAAGTCATTTGCAAGTACTGTCAAACAAAATCAAAATGCAAAGGAATTTGTGGCCACGAAACAGGCCACGACATCTGCTACCACAGAGGTACAAGCCGAGAAAATAAGTAGTATGAAACCCAATACGGAAGAAGAAATTAAGAAGAAAGAGACAGTGAAGAAAAAAGAAAGTGAAGAATGGACAGTCATTCATAGGAAAAAAAATAGGTACCCGAACAGTGAAGTCAAAAGAGGAGATAACACAACCTCTCTAGAAATTCAAGGCACAGAGCGGAAGAAATATTTACATGTCTGGAGGCTCAAGAAGGAGACTACCACAGAATGCGTAGAAACGCATGTAAGAAAAATTTGTGGGCAGGATATAGCTGTCAAGGTGGAAAAAATTAAACATAAATCTGAAAGAGATTATGCATCCTTCATAATAGGTGTACCAGAGAGCAAATATCAATTACTATGTCAACCAGAAAATTGGGCGGTGAATATAGAGTTTTGTGAATGGGTGTGGTTTCGCAAGCCAACCAATAAGTCAAAGAACCAATAAATGTATCGAGGTATTCTACCAAAACGTAAGAGGCCTTAGGACTAAACTGGATGAATTTTGTGAAGGTGTATTTATACACGAAGCGGATTTGTTCGCTATTACCGAAACTGGTTGTAATAATTCAATTAGGGACGCTGAAATAATTCCATCTGGTTATACAATAATTAGAAGTGACCGAGCAGACGGACGTAAGCAAGGCGGCGCATGTTTAGTGGCCACACCGCGGTTCGAGTTGCGACCAGTGGCGATTCCCGGTGACGTCATCGTAGACAATTGTGTATTCGAATGCGCAAGTGCAACTGTTTATTTACATCAGAGATTTTTATTTTTATGTTGCGTTATTTATATACCTCCAAAAAGTAGTGAGACTGATTATATGATGTTATTTAGGATAATAGAAAAATTTTGTGATATGTATAGCGCTGTGGTAGTATTAGGAGATTTTAATTTACATTCCTGTCCGTCATCTGTTAATGATTATTATGTATATTTTCAGGCTTATTGTGGATTCACTCAGAGCAACAGCGTAGAGAACTGTATTGGTCGTTGCTTAGATTTAGTGTTAAGTACATGGGATGGTGTGTGCGTGAGTGCGGCGCCTCCACTCGTGTCTCTCGACCCTTACCATCCCGCGCTCGCGGTATCGGTCCGGTGTCCCGCACCGACGCCCTCATGCTCGCTGACGCCAGACTTGGCCGCCGCTGGTGATACCTTTCCGAACAATAACAAATATTACGTACCGGAGCGATGGAATTTTAAAAAAGCAGATCTGTTAAGGCTATATTCGTCCATAGCAGCTGTAGATTGGGGTCCTATGTGGGGTCTTAACTTAGAAATGAGTTTAAATTATTTTTATGACATTATTTATTCAGTTATAGATGACTGTGTTCCAAAGAAAAAGCGAAACGTTGTGAGCTCGAGGTATCATTACCCCGATTGGTTCACACCTGAAATAATTCGCAACATAAAATTAAAAGCGATTCTGCACAAAAGGTATAAATCGAGTGGGTTAGCGGAAGATTACGGTAAATACTCGCAGTGTAGAGCGAGAGTAAAAAAGATGATAGGTATTGAGAAGACACTTTATCAGCACCGCGTCCAAAATCACCTACATAAAGAACCAAAGGCATTTTGGAACTACATTAAATCTCAAAGGGGTAGTAGACACTCACGGTCAATATTACAGGATGGGGAGGCGTTAACGGGTCAACAAAGTGTTGAAGAATTCGCGAGGTATTTCCACTCGGTGTATAGCACGAAACAAGCAGACTTAGACGTGAACGCGTGTATCGTTAATGCTGGTGGAGGTAATGGTGGTGCGTGCGTGCATCTAGACCGCTTAAAACTAGAAGAAGTTAGAGATGCGCTACAGCGGTTAAAGCCTAAGTCTGCCGTAGGACCGGACGGCATACCTCCCTACGTATTTAGGGACTGTAGGGAAGTGTTGGCTGAACCTCTAGCTCACATATATAACCTTTGCATTGAGTCGGCGGTGTTTCCCGAGAGGTGGAAAATAACACGAGTCGTGCCGGTGCCCAAGAAAGGTATATCAACTAAAGTAGAAGGATATAGACCTGTAGCCGTCCTGTCAACACCGGCGAAAGTGTTGGAGTCTGCTATACATAAGAATGTACTCTCGCAGGTAAACACCCAGCTGACAGATGCTCAGCATGGCTTTCGACCAGCACGGAGTACCGCAAGCAACCTTCTGAACTACATGGCTGATATCGTACCGGTAGTGGACAGTGGAGTACAAGTGGACGTTGCTTACTTTGATTTTAGAAAAGCTTTCGACTTGGTCGATAACGACGTATTACTTAAAAAGTTAGCAATCGTTGGTTTTACTCCACACTTACTACAATTGTTTGCCAGTTACATGAGGGACAGGCAACAATATGTGGAATACGCTGGTTTCGTATCGAAACCATATTACACTCGATCTGGTGTGAGTCAAGGCAGCAATCTCGGTCCTCTCGAGTTTACATTAATGATAAACGATCTGCCGAGTGTTGTGATTGACGCTAAATGTTTGCTGTTCGCTGACGACCTCAAGCTGTATCTACCGATCAGGGAACCAGAGGACTGTGAGAGGTTACAACGCGACATTGACAGGGTGGTAGCGTGGTGTGAGGATAATAAATTGCAGTTTAATTCATCTAAGTGTGTAACGCTAACTTTTACTCGTGCACGCAATCCCGTGCGCTATACGTATGCACTGGATGGAGTAGCTATGCCACGAGTGAACGAGGTTAAGGATTTGGGTGTTCGTTTCACCTCAGTACTTAATTTCCAAAATCATATAGCGGACATCTGCAAGAAAGCGTATCGCAACTTAGGTTTTATACTGCGCAGGGCTCGTTGTTTCACTAACATTAAAGCCATTGTAGCACTGTATAACGCCTTAGTTAGGAGCCAGCTTGAGTACAACGCGGTTATCTGGGCTCCACATGAAACTAAATATAGTCTCATGCTGGAGAGAATTCAAAACAAATTTGTTAGATTTCTATATTTTAAATATTATGGCGTATATCCTTTTTATCCACTAAAATATCCAACCTTATTCGTTTTAGGTATGGTGGGATATAATGAACTCCGTGTTAGGCGGAACCTCGCATTAGTATCATATATTCTCCAAGTAATAAGAGGAAAGATAGACAATCCTTATTTCTTGGAGGGTATATATTTGAATGTGCCGGAGAAATACGTGTGGCGAAGGCGACGGCCGCGGCTGCTGGCTGTGCCACGCGCTCGCACCAACTTGCTGCGGGAGGCGCCGCGCACTCGCGCCACCAGACTCTTAACCTTATCCAGAGGAAGTTGACAAGTATGTTCTATAGTGAATTCACAAGGGCTGCATATAATATGTTATAATAATTAAAATGTTACTGATCACTAGCGCATAGGTTATTAGATCCTGTAATGTTAGTGATAAGTTTGGCTGAATAAATAAAATAAATAAAAAATAAATACTCCGCTGCTACCATAACGCGGAAGGCGAGAATAAATAAAAAAAACATTTTATTTCCTAATTATTCTTGGCTACTGAGATACTGCGGACTGTATATAGATAATTTGACGTTCTTATAAAGAAACAAGAAGCAGCCGCAAATATCATTCAGCGCCACACCGACTTCACACGCCGCTATCGTCACGTATCCGTCGACCAATGGTGAGCCGTTTCTTCAACGCCGCAGTTCGTTTCCTCTTGCTGTTCCGGAGCTGTATTCCACACCGCCGCCGCTCGCCGACTACGCGTGCGCACCGATCTGCATGTCTTATATAGCCCGGTCCAGCGACGTAGCTTCGCGAACAACAAACAAGTCTCACGCCGGGAAACGAAACGTAGATAATTGTATATTTTAAATAGTTTTCATTGGTCATAAAATAAGCAATATAATTGGCTAGGCAAAATATTAATTGTTACCATTGGCAAATCAATAGTGAGCCAGCCATATAAATATAGGCAAGGTTGATGCAAAAGATATTCCATTCCGAATCCCATTCGACAGTACCTTCATAAACATAAACAGTAGTTTCATTTCTCCACCTTAAAGAAAACCACTCGGAGTCTGTTAATAGTGGACAGTTCGTCTCCACTATTACATTGGTGACCCCGTACGAACACCGAGGGGGAAGATCCGGTACGAACACCAAGAAGGAACACCCTGCGACGTACCACTACTATTGCACGAACACCGCGAAGGAAACCCGTACGAACACCGAGAAGGAAGACTTCAGTTTATATAAAATCAGTGTAATCAAGCCGTCATTATGGAGCAGGAGGCAAACACATATACATCAAACCCGGTAAAGGAACCAAAAATCGCCGGTATATCTCTATCGTTAAGAATACCACCGTTTTGGAGAGACAAACCACGACTTTGGTTCGTCAGTTTTGAAGCCGCAACGAATGGTTTAAAGAAGAGCCAAGCGCAATTAGCACAGATGGTGATAGCCCAACTTGAGAAACAAGACATCGAACAAATTGCGGACCTGTTGTACAACCCACCAGCAGTCGACCAGTATAATTCACTGAAGGATCGTCTGATCTCCGCATACGAAGAATCCGACAGTCGACAGCTACAAAAACTTCTATCAGAAATAGAACTTGGAGACCAGAAACCCACACAACTCCTACGCAAAATGCGTACTTTGGCGCGAGATAAAGTTCCGGATTCAACACTACGGCTAATGTGGGTAAACCACCTACCACCACATATTCGATCGGTAATAGCAGTCAGCGAAACATTCAGCACGCAGACGAAGCTCGACGAACTGGCACTCCTGGCGGACAAGATGATCGAAAACAGCAGTAGCTCACACATATCGATCATCGAAGGCACTTCAACAAAGGCCAATGATACCCAGTTTCTTCTCGAAGGAATTCGGAAGCTATCATTCGAAGTCGCCGCGCTCAAAGCTTCCCAGCATCATACCTTTTACCAGCAACAGTACAACTAGCGCAATCAGCAACACCGAAGATCACCTTTTCGTCGCAACCGCTCTGCAAGTAGAAGTCGAATAAGCTCAACATCAAGATCCCCTTACTGCTACTATCATCGACGTTTCAGGGTCGAGGCAAGAAAATGCACAGCACCGTGTACATTCAAAAATGAAAATACGAATACGGAAAACTAACTAGTACGCTCGATGCGACGGGATCCAGCGTAACAGCAAAGTCCTACCGTCTTTTCGTCACCGATAAAAAAAGCAAGCTTACTTTCCTTATCGACACCGGAGCAAATATCTCAGTGTTACCGCCGAAGCAAGGACAGAAGTTGAAGCCACTAGATTTTCAACTCTATGCAGCAAACAATACGGTTATTCCTACATATGGAGAAAAAACAATGGAACTTGATTTTAATCTACGCCATTGAAATGGAGATTTATCGTCGCTAAAGTCAGCAAACCAATCATCGGTGCTGATTTTCTTCAACATCACCAGTTGGTCGTCGACATCAAAAATAGAAGAATCATCGACGGGAAAACCAATCTTGCATCTCAGTCTTTTGTACAAGCAACCAATCTGCCCACAATAAGAAGCATAGATGTGCAACAACCGTATCACAAGATCCTCGAAGAATACCCTGGTATCACAAGAATAACTTCAATGAAATTAACACCGAAGAACGACGTTGAGCATTTCATCGACACCAATGGACCACCACTTCATTGTCGTGCACGTCCAATCGCACCACACCTATACGAGCAAGTTCGAAAGGAATTCGAAAACATGATTGAGCAAGGAATATGCCGTCCAAGCAAAAGCCCTTGGTCATCACCACTTCACATTGTACCGAAGAAGAACGGAGAATTACGAGTTTGTGGAGATTACAGAAGACTGAATTCTATTACCACTCCTGACCGCTACCCAATACCGCGAGTCAGGGATTTCACTCATCAACTATCAGACAAGACTATATTCTCCACCATCGATCTCAACCGAGCTTACCAACAAATAAGAGTCCGCGATGAAGACATAGAGAAGACAGCAATAATTACCCCAATGGGATTATTCGAATTCCCAAGAATGATCCCAGGATTAAAGAACGGAGGTCAAACTTTCCAAAGATTCATACACGAAGTACTTCATGGACTGGATTTCGTTTTCGCATTTATTGATGATCTCCTTGTTGCAAGCCCTGATAAAGAAACGCACGAAACCCATCTACGCACCGTGCTACAGCGATTAGAAGACAACGGAATCACAATCAACCCTTCGAAATGCATATTTGGACAGCAAGAAGTTCAATTTCTTGGTTTCACCGTCAGCAAGGAAGGAATAAAACCGCCTGCCGAAAAAGTCAGAGCAATCATCGATTATGCAAAACCTAAAACTATCGAAGAGCTAAGGCGTTTTCTTGGGATGATAAATTTTTACAGAGAACACATACCTAAAGCCGCTGAAATCCAAGCACCACTTCACGCCTACCTTCATAACACGAAGAAAAAAGATAAAACGTCAATCGAAATGAACGATGAAGCCACGAAGGCATTTGAAGCTTGTAAAATTGCGATCCAAAATGCAGCTTTACTCGCTCACCCATCACACGAAGCAACCCTTGCTATCTTCAGCGACGCATCCGATCTCTCAGCTGGAGCAGTTCTCCAACAATACAGCAATGGGAAATGGCAACCACTTGGATATTTTTCGAAGAAGTTCTCCGATACTCAACGTAACTACAGTACATTCGACCGAGAGCTACTCGCTATTTACATGGCTATCAAGCACTCCAGAAAAACGTTCGAGGGTCGAAACCTGATCGTTTTTACCGACCACAAGCCATTAACATATGTACTTCCAAAGAAACCATCACTATCGGAAACACCACGAAGAGCAAGACAACTTATTTTCATAAGTGAATTCACGACCGACATACGTCACATCAGTGGAAAGGACAACATAGTTGCCGACGCACTCAGTCGCGTACCAATCGACAGTGTAACGTGCCCTACATCAATCGACTATCATAAGATCGCCGCAGCACAAGACAGAGATAGTGACAACATAAAACATCTAGCGAAGCAAGGTAACTTGTCCATCAAGCAAGTTACAATGCCAATGACGCATCTACCTATATACTGTGAAGCCTCAACGACAACCATGCGACCATACATACCAGAAGAATGTCGTCGCGAAGTCTTCAATACACTGCACAACATTAGTCATCCAGGTGTTAGAACAACAAGAAAACTCATCACTGAAAAATTCTTTTGGCCTGCAATGCAAGCGGATGTTGGCAACTGGGCGAAGCAATGCATTCAATGCCAAAAATGCAAAGTACAAAGGCATACATCAAGTAGTCTAGCTACATTTCCACCCACGGAGAGATTCGAACACTTGCACGTTGACATCGTTGGACCATTACCTACTTCACCGCAAGGACATCGTTATCTCGTAACAATGATCGACAGAACAACAAGATGGCCAGAAGCAATACCTACCGATGATACTTCAGCCGAATCCGTCGCGAAGATAATTTATGAAAATTGGATTACTCGTTTCGGATCACCTAAAACCATCACAACGCATCAAGGAAGGAATTTCGAAAGCAACCTATTCCTCAAACTTCTTCAAACTATGGGAATACAGAAGACGCGTACAACAGCATACCATCCTCAGTCAAACGGAATAATCGAACGATGGCATCGTACATTAAAGACTGCACTCAAAACTCGTTTATCTCAACATACAAAGTGGATTGATGAGCTACCTACAGTGCTACTCGGACTACGAGCAACACCGCGTGCAGACACTAGTCTTAGCGCCGCTCAGCTAACCTACGGCTTTTAAATTACAAATACCCGGAAGGAAATCTACGATTATATCGATCGACCGACTAAAGCCTGCCTATATTATTAACGAGGATACTGCAGAGGATTCATCATCATCATCAAAACCACCAGCGAGGAAGCTTGAAAATTCATCATCTACATCAACCCAGTTGAAACCTATTTTAAAAACTACGAAATACGGGCGAGTCGTCAAGCCTCCGGTACGCTTTCGCTGGGGGAGAGTGATGTAGCAGCCAGATTAATCAAACCGAAACGGGAATAAATAATATATACTCCGCTGCTACCATAACGCGGAAGGCGAGAATAAATAAAAAAAACATTTTATTTCCTAATTATTCTTGGCTACTGAGATACTGCGGACTGTATATAGATAATTTGACGTTCTTATAAAGAAACAAGAAGCAGCCGCAAATATCATTCAGCGCCACACCGACTTCACACGCCGCTATCGTCACGTATCCGTCGACCAATGGTGAGCCGTTTCTTCAACGCCGCAGTTCGTTTCCTCTTGCTGTTCCGGAGCTGTATTCCACACCGCCGCCGCTCGCCGACTACGCGTGGCGCGTGCGCACCGATCTGCATGTCTTATATAGCCCGGTCCAGCGACGTAGCTTTTCGAACAACAAACAAGTCTCACGCCGGGAAACGAAACGTAGATAATTGTATATTTTAAATAGTTTTCATTGGTCATAAAATAAGCAATATAATTGGCTAGGCAAAATATTAATTGTTACCATTGGCAAATCAATAGTGAGCCAGCCATATAAATATAGGCAAGGTTGATGCAAAAGATATTCCATTCCGAATCCCATTCGACAGTACATTCATAAACATAAACAGTAGTTTCATTTCTCCACCTTAAAGAAAACCACTCGGAGTCTGTTAATAGTGGACAGTTCGTCTCCACTATTACACTTTTAACATTTTGGTTCAAAATGACACAAAATCTAAAAACTATTAGATACATCATCGACATGAACGGATTTTACATTACATATCCTCATAAACATTTTCAATGTAGAGAAATGGCTATTCTAGATGTAAAACTATCTAATAAAAATGATGCGTTTATCGATCATTATTTGTTTCGGCCAAGTTATCCTTTCAATTATTTGTCGCCAAAACATAATTTTGACGACAAAAAAACTGTTCGTTATTGTGAAACACACGTGCACGGCATTCCATATTTTGATGTGACCGAAGAATTAAAATGTGCCTACAAACAAGAGAACATAATTCCCATATTAAATTGGTATATTAGAAATTTGTGCAAAGACGAAGTGATCGCATAAATAGGTCGTTCAACAGAAAAACAATTTTTAAAAATGTTGACGACGAATGATAGAATTTTTAATATTGAAGAATACAAATGTCCAAAATACAATGATTTGGTAAATGTCATAAATTTAAACAAACGTTATGTGTGTAATAATCATGTATTTGCAAAAAGTAATCACAAAAATTTACATTGTTCTTGTGACGAAGTGTGGGTTTTTTACAAGTGGTTATTGCTTGAAAATAAAATTTTAAATTAATCATTAATTTTGTTTGAGTTGTTTACACCAACACTTTCATTTTTTATTTCACCCCTTAGAAATTTAGACGTGTGTAATTTTTCACTTTATACATCCGTTTACTGCTATTGTGGCAGGACCAAGTGGATGAGGGAAGTCAAATTTTGTAACAAATTTCATAAAATCAGTTACAGAAATATGTAATTGTGATTTTAATCAGATCACATGGTGCTTTGATGAAATGTAACCTTTATATAATTTACCAAATGTTAACTATCATCAATGAATTCCAAATCTTAATATGTTTGATGGTGAAACTCAACAAATAACACATAACGTTTATTTAAATTTATGACATTTACCAAATCATTGTATTTTGGACATTTGTATTCTTCAATATTAAAAATTCTATCATTCGTCGTCAACATTTTTAAAAATTGTTTTTCTGTTGAACCACCTTTGTATTATATAGTATAATAACTAATGTTTTTGGGAAATCAAACAAAATTTATGATTAATTTAAAATTTTATTTTCAAGCAATAACCACTTGTAAAAAACCCACACTTCGTCACAAGAACAATGTAAAATTTTGTGATTATTTTTTGCAAATACATCATTATTACACACATAACGTTTGTTTAAATTTATGACATTTACCAAATCATTGTATTTTGGAAATTTGTATTCTTCAATTATAAAAATTCTATCATTCGTCGTCAACATTTTTAAAAATTGTTTTTCTCTTGAACCACCATTTTATATATAGTATACTATAACTAATTTTTTTGGGAAATGAAACAAAATTTATGATTAATTTAAAATTTTATTTTCATGCAATAACCACTTGTAAAAAACCCACACTTCGTCACAAGAACAATGTAAAATTTTGTGATTATTTTTTGCAAATACATCATTATTACACACATAACGTTTGTTTAAATTTATGATATTTACCAAATCATTGTATTTTGGACATTTGTATTCTTCAATATTAAAAATTCTATCATTCGTCGTCAACATTTTTAAAAATTGTTTTTCTGTTGAACCACCTTTGTATTATATAGTATACTATAACTAATGTTTTTGGGAAATCAAACAAAATTTATGATTAATTTAAAATTTTATTTTCAAGCAATAACCACTTGTAAAAAAATCCACACTTCGTCACAAGAACAATGTAAAATTTTGTGATTATTTTTTGCAAATATATGATTATTACACACATAACGTTTGTTTAAATTTATGAAATTTACCAAATCATTGTATTTTGGACATTTCTATTCTTCAATATTAAAAATTCTATCATTCGTCGTCAACATTTTTAAAAATTGTTTTTCTGTTGAACCACCTTTGTATGCGATCACTTCGTCTTTGCACAAATTTCTAATATACCAATTTAATATGGGAATTATGTTCTCTTGTTTGTAGGCACATTTTAATTCTTAGGTCACATCAAAATATGGAATGCCGTGCACGTGTGTTTCACAATAACGAACAGTTTTTTGTCTTTTGGCGACAAATAATTGAAAGGATAACTTGGCCGAAACAAATAATGATCGATAAACGCATCATTTTTATTAGATAGTTTTACATCTAGAATAGCCATTTCTCTACATTGAAAATGTTTATGAGGATATGTAATGTAAAATCCGTTCATGTCGATGATGTATCTAATAGTTTTTAGATTTTGAGTCATTTTGAACCAAAATGTTAAAAGTATTTACACGTGACTAAAAATATGTTTGTTCCAACAAACTTCACATAACAATGCTTCATTACTTCCCATCATCCCATTTCTTCCTTCTGCTCTTGTGTTCCTGTAATTTAAGTAAACAGAATCACATTCACTAATGATCAACTAATGACTGTCATTGCTAAAAAGTATTTTTTAACTTTTTCACTTTCTGCTATTGTCTTTGTATTTATGGCTAGGAAATGTCCGCAGCGCGGCCTCAAGGCGTGTTGGCGAACTTCACATGCCTTCGAAATTTTCTCAGACTTGCAGGTTTCCTCACGATGTTTTCCTTCACCGCCGAGCACGTGGTAAATTAGCACTTAAAATTGCAAATAACAATTTAATTGGTGCCGGCGGGGATCGAACCCGCGTCGCGTACTGTGAAATTTACAGCTTGCGCTAACTATCTGAGCTACCACGGCTTAATCATATACACACACAATATTTAAATATAATTCGTTAACACTAAATCATACACACGTAAGAAAATAACAGAAAGAAAAGTAAGTTTGTCAATAGATTAAACACTTACATCTATGGCATTTGATGCGTTGAAGTTACACAAATGTAGTATTGATAGATCCACTGCGGTCAAACGACCACACACTAACTCCATGACTGCAGTTGCTTGGTCTTATATAGTAGCAGTAAGTAATAATTCTAATCTAAAGAATTTCTACAGTGGAATTGATAATAACTTTATGCGTCAACAAGCTTGACATTTTGTTGCTTATCTCAACATTACGTCGTGTCGCGTCTTGTTCAGTGTATTGATGACTCAAATACGTTTTGTATAACACAAAATAATGCAATTTAATATTTAGAAATCGCTATAATTGATCATTCCTATGTTAGTCATTGAGTAGATTGTACTGTA
Organism: Parnassius apollo; assembly: GCA_907164705.1. Classification (NCBI taxonomy): domain Eukaryota; kingdom Metazoa; phylum Arthropoda; class Insecta; order Lepidoptera; family Papilionidae; genus Parnassius; species Parnassius apollo. Next base: position 2,150,053 of record CAJQZP010000533.1, read on the forward strand.
ATAATCTACTAATAGCAGTAATATCATGGATACACTAGATGTACAACAACACCTGAAAAAGATTCACCCCAGTCTAGAAAATAATGTTTATGCTTTCTGCGCATGTACACCCACGTACCAACGTATATACCTAGTCAGGTCATAAGTATTGTCACACAGTAAAAACTTTTCTTTTAGAATACTGGCCACAAAAAAGTTTATTGAATTCGAATTGTTCATGAAAATAAAACTGTATACTTTTTAGAATTTTACTAATTTTTAAATATGGAGTGCACGCTTAAAGAAGACCATGTTGCAGTTATTGCGTTGCATCGTTGCGGTTACGCACCAATTCAAATTTTTGACATACTGAAAAATTGGAATATAACCAAAAGATTCATTTATCGTACCATCAAACGATACAATGAAGACTCTAGTGTAGATGACAGGTCAAGAAGTGGTCACCCTCGGTCTGTTAGGATTCCAGCAGTGATAAAAGCTGTGAAGACGCGAATTTAAAGAAATCCCAAACGTAAGCAGAAACTGTTGGCCCTTCAGATGGGGTTAAGCAAAACCATGGTGAAAAGGGTATTAAATGAAGACTTAGGGCTTCGGGCATATCGAAGAAAAACAGGACATCGTTTGAATGCTCGTCTAATGGACCTGAGACTGAAGAGATGCCGCGCTTTATTGAATCGGTACGCGGGAAAAAATATCGGGAAATTCTTTTTTCGGATGAAAAATTTTTTACCGTAGAACAGAGCTACAACAAACAAAATGATAAGGTGTACGCACACAGTAGTGAAGAAGCGAGCAACCGAATTAGTGAAGAAGCGAGCAACCGTATTCCGCGTATCCAACGAGGTCATTTTCCATCTTTGCTCATGGTATGGTTGGGAGTTTCTTATTGGGGCTTAACAGAGGTACATTTTTGTGAGAAAGGTGTAAAAACGAATGCATTTTTTATCAAAATACAGTCCTGACGAACCTTGTGTAACCTGTTTCTCATACCATGTTTAATAACAGGCACTGGGTATTCTAACAAGATTCGGCGTCAGCTCATAGAGCGAAGAGCACACAAGACTGGCTGGCGGCGCGTGAAATCGACTTAATCCGGCACGAAGACTGGCCCTCCTCCGGTCCAGATTTGAATCCGTTAGATTACAAGATATGGCAACACTTAAAGGAAAAGGCGTGCTCAAAGCCTCATCCCAATTTGGAGTCACTCAAGACATCCTTGATTAAGGCAGCCGCCGATATTGACATGGACCTCGTTCGTGCTGCGATAGACGACTGGCCGCGCAAATTGAAGGCCTGTATTCAAAATCACGGAGGTTATTTTGAATAAACTATAGTGTCATAAGAATCTATGTTTTGTTAAGTTCATTTTGGTATATAAATGGTTACGTAATGATAAACTTGTTTCAATTATTTTATATTAAACATGTGAATGAATTTATGACCTGACTAGGTAATATGCAATTTGGGTACAGATGATAAACCAGAGGTCACATTGGGTAGCTTTATACATCGATACGAATGACGTCGGTCAATACTTTGATTTATATGGACGAGCACCTGTACGATATCATCTAGAGTTTTTTAAAAGGAATTGTAAAAGATGGAACTGGAATGTTGATAGGATTCAGAATGAGTGGACTTCAGTTTGTGGCGAATATTGCTTAATGTATTTGCTATATAAGTTTCAGGGATGTTCAATGCATAGTTTTACGAGTATATTTACAGGGAACACATTGTACAACGATATTTTAGTGGATGAGATGTTTCGCTCCTATTTTATAAATAATAAGTAATAAGATTTTGTATTTTATAAATAAAAATTTTAACATAATTAGGTAATATGTTTTATTGTTGATTCAGATTAGTGTTGTAGATAGGAACAAAGGAGTATAATACAATAGCGCTGATGAGCCGACGCACACGCTGACGAATAATAGATAATGACGGTATTCAATGAACAATAGATAAGTAGATAAGAACAATGGGGCGCTAATAACGGTGGAGGCCCGCACCGGATATCAATTAGATAAGAGTTAATTGATCTGCACATCTCCGGAACCGTGCATCGTACGCAAAAATGGACCGCAGATTCGTGATCAGAGCTTAAGGATCGCTTTGAGCCTTCTCGCTGGCGTCTGCAAACCCAACGACCGTGATGACGCTATTTCTATCGACGTTTATATAACGTGGTATTTTAATTTCTCTTAATAAAGGAAGTTCCTCTCTAAAACGCTGCCACAACCGAACAATGCTGTCAGGCGGCGAGTCACCAATCGCATTCAAATAACCAAAGTTGTTTAATCAAAAGCTTAGCGTATAATACCACCGGAGCTACGAAACCCATGACATCCCATAATCTAGCAACGCATGACAGTATTGTGAGCTTTGTGCACTTCTCTACGGGCGGGTTTACCTTAAGGCTAAACACGTCGGACTCTGGTGACCAACATAGACCGAGCACCTTGTGTGTATCAGAATCGTCGAATTCCTTTATCGCCGAAAGACGGTGTGATAGTGGGATTGTGTCTAAAACCGGACGCGAATTACTAGTCAAGATCTTGACTTGACAAGATCGAATTAACCCGATTTCACGAGCTTTATAACTTCGGCGGTGGTTAGGGCGGCTTCCTCCACGCTATCGACCGAGTACACAAAATCATCCATATATAATCCACTTTCAATTGCCCTCTTAGCTTTAGGATAAGAGGGACCTTCATCGTGGGCGAGCTGTCTCACCGTGCGTAACGCATGAAATGGGCTCGACCTTAAACCAAAGCAAACGCGGTTAAATTCAAACACCATTAGAGGTGCCTTTGGGTTGAAACGATATAAAATGCGTTGGAATCTACGGTCGCATTCACGGACCCTTATGCAAAGAAACATATGGCGAATATCGGCGGATAGTGCTATACTAAACAAACGAAAATTGGCTATTATATTAAACAAACTGCCCTGTAAATTTTGCCCACTATAGAGGATATCGTTAAGCGACAGGTGAGTGCTAGTTTTAGCACTAGCGTCGAGCACTACACGTAACTTAGATGTAAGTTTGTCTTCCCTAATGACCCCGTGTTGTGGTATGAAATGCGACGGTGTGTCTTCGTAGTTATCTAATTTCGAATCCACAAGTGATATGTAACCTTCCCTTATGTATTCGTTAATGACGCCGTCACAAGCTTCTTTTAACTGGGGTGAAGCGAGCATCCTACGCTCCAAGCTGTAGAAATGTTTTTCGCTGAGAGATAAAACATCTCCTTTAAAGGGTAGCGCTACACTATATCGACCGTCGCGATCACGAACGGTGGTGCGGACTTAAATTTCCTCGCACACTCTATCATCTGGGCTAACTATAGGTGGAACGTTCACCTTCTCCATCTCCCAAAATTTGCGGACCAACGACTCGAGCGGTTCGACAGCCATACCACAATAAGAGGTTGCCGAAATACTATCCATGATGGGGGCGGAGTCAACGATGACATAGCCCAAGACGGTTTCCAATACGTAAGGCGCGGCATGCGAGGAGTTGCCCCGACCTTATTGTTTAACAAAAGATGAGGGAAAAGCGATGCTCCAATGAGCATGTCTATGTTTCCGGGAACGGCGTAAGTGTCGTCTGCTAGAGTCAAATTTTTAATTTTAATAATTCAATCATTGCCGAGGTGTCAACCGAAACGGTTGGCAGCCGTTCAGTGACTTTATCTACTACTAGTGCATTTATATCAAAGTTAACATTTCGATCTATCCGAGAATAAAATTTTAAATTTATATATCCCTGGGTAACTTTACTAGTACCTCCGATGCCTTTGACAGGACATGAAAGTGACCTATTTATTACTAAGCCTAAGCGCTGACAACATTGTCGCGTTATAAAGCTATTTTGGGATTCGCTGTCCAGCAGTGTAAGGACGCTTTGTTCGTTTCCACGCGAATCCCTAACTACAATACGAGCTGTACCCAGTAACACGGTTGAAGGAGGCTGTGCTCCCGTATTTGCCAATGAGCGACATCACCAGGTCGATCGCTAGAATCGTTGACTTTAGTAGGGGTGAATTCCTTGTCCGCTTTACTTGACGCAGATATGTTGCTATTTTCGAAATGTAGCAACGTGTGATGTTTTCTGGCGCACTTGTTACACGCGGAACTAGAATTGCATTTTGCAACTAAATGCTTATCGCTTAAACAATTCAGACATAAGTTATTCGTCCTCGCTATTCTATAACGTTCGCTGGGTGAATGTTTACGAAAGGTCGCACAATTGTATAAATTACCGTGTTGTTTATCTTTACATAGGATACAGGCATTTTGCGGCGGTACCGGTGCAGCGGTTACGTACGTTAACGACCCTGCGGTTTTAGGTGATGGAGCCTGTCTACGGCCGACACCTTTCCTAACCTCCTGTCTAAAATTCGAGGAGCGCTGCATCACTTTGATTTGGTCTCGCACAAAGGATGCTAATGAATCAAAGGAGGGCATCTTAGAGCTACGATGCTCCATTTCAAACGCACGCACGGTGTCGGGGTCTAGTTTCTTTAGTGCAATATGGAGAAACACCACGTCCATAAGGTCATTAAATTTCAACTTTTAAAGTGCAGCCACCGATGCCACAAATTTATCTAAAAACTGCTCTAAGCCGTTGATGTTCGCGGATGATATAGGTTTAATATCAAATATTTGGTCTAAATGTGAAGAGGCTAACATTCGCTTATCTTCATGTCTGTCCTTAAGCGTTTCGAATATTAACAAATAATTATTTGCTGTTGGTGTTAAACCCGAGCAAATTGACTGTGCCTTGCCACTCAGTTTACTAATTAAATAATATAATTTTTCAGCGTCCGATAACGATGGATTACTATGTATATTGTTTTAAAAACTACTAAAGAAGAAGGGCCATGTCTTAATATCGCCATTGAATACCGGAATATCTATTGGCGGCAACCTAATCGAATCACGTGGGCGTACCTGGGCTTCCGGCTTTGCTTCGTTTTGAGATGGGGACTACAAGAGCTTCGCCGTTCTTTTCACGCGACACAACATATCTTCAAATGCTAGAAGCGGTTGGTAGTTCACTGTATATTTCGGGTCGACTTGTAAATCCAAATTATTAATTTGGTCTAATATCCTTTCGTAATCCGTCCGCAAAGAATCCACTGTTTCTATTTCATTTAAAACATTTCCCGCACTGCTTCTTAGTTGATATTCTTTATGTGATCGCTAATATTTTGTATACGTGAAAAAAGTATGTCCCTCTTGGCGTAAAGCGTTTTAATTTTAAATTCATTTCCACTAACTTCCACTTTAAATTATTATAATTAATATTAGATTAATCACAATTAATCGCACAACGCTGGAGGATGGACGCAATGTAACACAACTATATCTCCCAACACTATTGTCTTATCGTGCCGTATTACGTCGTTAAATTGAACACCTGTACAACGAGCCGAGGTGACGCGTGTCGCTCGCTAAACTCAATATTTTATATGTCGGGTAAGCGCGTAAAACGTGTGTGACTAAACTGTTTTCAATTACTAAGCAACTAAAAAGCTTTAAATTTAAGCTAAATACAAACACTATTTAAATGAATAATTCTATTTGCGAGTAACTAACCAAAGTTTAAATTTAAACTAAACAAACACCATTTTAAATCCATTCAATAAAATATGAGTGCATTGTCTAAGTAATTAATCTAACGAAAATTTGAAAATGGTTGAGCGGCTACTAAACACCAGTCCAAATCCGGCCGAAGGACCAGAAAATGGTGGAGCGACGAGCCAAAGATTACCGAATCTCTAATTCCCCAGTCGAGCCTTAAGCCTATTACTCGAGATGTTAAACCAAAATGGACTGTATACGCGAAATTGCTTCTTCCGTCTACACAAAATGGCGACTATAGCACGCGGTTTCCTATACAATGCACTCGCTCCTCCCTAAACGAGCTATTGCTTGCCAAAACCTATGAAGGAACTCCTGCTTGATTAGGAGTAAATGAAATTGGAGCGGATTAACTAATAAACACAATTATATCAAGCAGGTATGAATATGAATTAAGGTGGGGTTCACTCACCGGGGTGTTGTTTCCATGTGGCTTGGGCGCTTTGTTGCTACGGTGCGACTTCTGGTGGATTCTCTGGGGCTCCAGAGATGCGTTCCTGTCCGGTGATGCGATGGAAAAGAGAGCGCGCAACTATTTCTCACACGGTTACTCCCGGAACTCGATTGCTCCGGGCTAATGCAGTTGAACTAGCGGTGCGCGTGGGCAAGAGTCTACTAGGACACTATTTTCCTAGGCGGTGTGGTTCCAACGAAGAGCGCGACGGGAAGAGAGCGCACGTAGGCCGCGCGCGCCTTTTATTCCTCCGGTTGCGATGGTCGCGTGACATTCTAGAACTATCTTCTTTCCCCTCCCACTCCACCACCCCGATGTGTCGATAGGACGGTAGGTTTTTGGAAAGGGACAAACGCTTTGGCAAGCCTACCTTCTAATAAAATAAATACGAATGGTTTTCCGCGCAACCAGATTTATATTATATTATTGTAGTCGTAACCAGATAAAAGTACGGCCCAACGTTGGATACGCGAAGCGGCCATAACCGATATTCCCGTTTTTTTACCACATATGTGTGTTAACGGTTTATGATCCGTACGCAATATGAATTTTCGCTCATAAAGATACTGATGATATTTTCTTACACCGAACACAATAGCGAGCGCCTCCCGATCGATCTGCGAGTAGGCTCGCTCTGCAGCCGTGAGCGAGCGCGACGCATACGCCACCGGCCGCTCGCCCTCTGGCGTCAGGTGCGAGATGACTGCACCTATACCCACGCTACTCGCATCACACGTCAGCACAATAGGCAAATCGCTAGAGTAATGCATTAGAATTTTACTAGAACTCAATAGTTTTTTTACCTTTTTTAAGGCTCTTTCACAATCGTCACACTAATCAAATTTTATTCGCGTACGCAACAAATTATATAAAGGTGCGAGAATAGTGCTGATATTTTTTACAAATTTTGCAAAAAAATATCAGCACTATTCTCGCACCCTCATAGCATTCCTATATAGGCCCTTAACACGTTCGTAGGAACGGGAGTGTCTACTATTGCCTTAATCTTATCCGGACAAGTGTGAATACCATCCTTACTAATTACATAACCTAAGTAATTGACTGATTCAGCAAAAAAAAAAACACATTTTTCCTTTTTAACTCGAAGTCCGTACGACTGCAAACGGTCAAATACTTTATGTAAATTACTAATATGCTCCTCTGTGTTGCGCCCTGTAATAATTATATCGTCCAAAAATACGCCTACATACGGTAGATTAAATAATTGCTCTAAATGTTTTTGAAAAATGCCAGGACTTAATGATAAGCCGTATACTAAGCGGTTATACCTAAACAAGCCCTTGTGTGTGTTGATCACCGTATATTTGGCAGATTCGTCAAGTATAAATTTTGCGTAAGCTTGTGAAAGGTCAATCTTACTGAACCGCTGCCCCCCCTTGTAAACGTACCAGTAAGTCTTCTACTCTAGGCAAAGGATAACGGTCGACTTCTATAACTTTATTTAAAGTTAACTTATAATCGGCGCAAATCCTAATGTTACCGTCTTTTTTCACTACGGGCACAATGGGAGTCGCCCAGTCGGAGCGGTCGACGGGCGTGAGGATACCGTCCGCCACCAGCTGCTCGAGTGCGCGCTCCACGGGTGCACGCAGCGCATAAGCCAGCGGACGCGCTCGCATGAACACGGGCTGCGCTCCCTCCCGCACACGGATGCTCACCGGCGGCCCAGTGAACCGTCCCAGGCCGTCATAATCATAATCATAATCATAAATCATTTATTTGCAAGAAATATGGTTGGTACACATGATGTTAAAGTAACTTATAGCACAGGACATATTTCACCCTCATTACGGGCATGCAAAATCATAGTAAATTTACAACAATTATTTGAATAAAATTACAATTATTAGAACTATTTGAATAACAATTCATAAGAAATATTTTAATTGCAATTATAACAATCTTTTAAAGTCCGCGTAGGTTAGGTTAGGTTAGGTTAGGTTCCCCCCCGAACGGGTTCCCGCCTTGTCGTGGCGGGGGGGCTTAGTAGCCGTGGCTTGGTCTCCCACGGTGAACAAAGAGGAACCCACGTGGCAGGCCCGAGGTGAAGGGCCGGCCTGAGGTGGCCACTCCGAGTGGGCTTAGGGAGCCCACTTCGGATGTGTGCTGGTGGACTGCAGCGAGTGGGGACTCCGCACCCTCTACCGCTGCAGCCGAGGTGGAGTCGCGGAGGAAGAGGAGTGTTGGTATGGCGATGCGCCACTCGCCCTATCCTCCGCGACTCAAACGGGGCCGCACCGTTGATGCGGTGGTGATGGGGCTGCGGGGGGGAGAGGATTGTCGGTATTGCGAGGCGCCGCTATCCCTATCCTCCGCAGCCGAATCTTGGTTGGCGGCGGAGCCATAGACCAGATCCGCCGCTGGGGTCGGGAAGGCTAGTACTTCTAAGTGCTCGTTTTTCCTGGCCCCATGGCCTTCGCGCATCGGACGCGGGGGCGTCTTGCGCAGATGCAATTGGAGGCCGTGGAGGAAGGCGTGCCATGTGTTCTGGTGCGCCTTACTTGGGAAGGAGAACGGGGAGGAATATTCCTCTCCCGAGGAGGTGCTGCCATAGGGCGGCAGTCGCTGGTAGGGCCGCGGAAGTGTGCGAAAGCGTTCCCGTAGCCCTGCCAATATGCGACGAAAGTGGAACACCATGGGGTTTTAGTCGGTGCGAGTCCGACATAACCCGTCCTTGCCCCCGCGAGGCGGGTATGCGTAGGCATTTCCCCATGTTAAAAAAAAGGTTAGGTTAGGTTAGGTTAGGTTCAGCGGGGCCCGGATAGCTGTCGAGCCCACCATGAAGTACCTGGGATTGGTGCTCGACAGCCGGTGGGAATTTGGGCCCCACTTCCGGCGGCTGGCGCCCAAGCTGATGCGTGCAGCTGGCGCACTTTCAACGCTGCTTCCCAACTTGGGGGGCCCGAGAGCCGTCTGTAGGCGGTTGTACGTGGGAATCGTGCGGTCCATGGCCCTGTATGGGGCCCCTGTATGGGCGATGGACATGATGGCCAGCACTCTCGCCATTCTGCGCAAACCGCAGAGGGCGATGGCCGTCAGAGTCATCCGCGGGTATCGCACGATTTCCTACGAGGCGGCTTGCGTCCTGGCCGGATCCCCACCCTGGGACCTAGAGGCGAAAGTACTCGCGTCATTATATCGATGGCGCGAGGAAGAGCGGGGACGGAGCTCGAGGCCGGTGCAGCGACAGATCGCGCTGCGCCGAGAGGAGCTCCGTCAGGTCTTGGTGGCAGAATGGCGGCAAAGGCTTCTGCGCCCTACCACCGGCCTCGCTATCGTCGAGGCGATCCGGCCAGTACTCGACGACTGGCTCAGGAGAAGGCACGGCTCCCTGTCGTTTAGGGTGACGCAGGTGCTGTCGGGGCACGGCTGCTTTGGCAAGTACCTGTGCCGCATAGACAGGGAGCCGGACGCTCGGTGCCACCACTGCGTCCATTGCGGGGAGGACACGGCGCAACACACGCTCGCCGAGTGTGTAGCTTGGGAGGAGCAGCGCCGTGTCCTCACAAATGAAGTAGGAGGCGATCTGTCGCTGTCGGCCTTGGTGCGGAGGATGGTCGGTAGCGCAGAATCGTGGGATGCAGTGGTGTCCTTCTGTGAGGACGTGATGTCGCAGAAGGAAACTGCGGAACGGGAGAGGGAGATCTCGACTCCCTTCCCTGGCCGCAGAAGGCGCACCGGGCGCAGGAGAAGGGCGGACAACGCCCTTTTCCGGCCCCCATAAATGAGTCCAGGGGCGAGGGACTAGGGGAAGCCCCCGCCCCCCTATTCGATGGACCCGAGGCGGAGGCACGCGTGGGTGTTGGCGCGCGCCTCTGAGGTGATACACGGGGGGTAGTTGAACACCTCACTACCCCGTGCAGGAGACGAGGCCCGTACAGACCGGGCCAGCACTAGTGTGGGGCTGCGGAAGAATTTGAATTCCCACGGCCCCTCGCGTGAACGTGCGAGGAGACACCGGGGTGGTTTTAGCCGGTAAGAGTCCGGCACACCCCTCCGCCTTTCCCCAGGCAGATGCAGTCCATGAGGATTTCCCCCGTAAAAAAAAAAAGGTTAGGTTAGGTTAGGTTAGGTTAGGTTAGGTTAGGTTAGGTTAGGTTAGGTTAGGTTAGCTTAGGTTAGGTTAGGTTCCCCCCCGAACGGGTTCCCGCCTTGTCGTGGCGGGGGGCTTAGTAGCCGTGGCTTGGTCTCCCACGGTGAACAAAGAGGAACCCACGTGGCTGGCCCGAGGTGAAGGGCCGGCCTGAGGTGGCCGCTCCGAGTGGGCTTGGGGAGCCCACTTCGGATGTGTGCTGGTGGACTGCAGCGAGTGGGGACTCCGCACCCTCTACCGCTGCAGCCGAGGTGGAGTCGCGGAGGAAGAGGAGTATTGGTATGGCGATGCGCCACTCGCCCTATCCTTCGCGACTCAAACGGGGCCGCACCGTTGATGCGGTGGTGGTGGTGCTGCGGGGGGAGAGGATTGTCGGTATTGCGAGGTGCCGCTCTCCCTACCCTCCGCAGCCGAATCTTGGTTGGCGGCGGAGCCATAGACCAGATCCGCCGCTGGGGTCGGGAAGGCTAGTACTTCTAAGTGCTCGTTTTTCCTGGCCCCATGGCCTTTGTGCATCGGACGCGGGGGCGTCTGTTGCACAGACGTAATTGGAGGCCGTGGAGGAAGGCGCGCCATGTGTTCTGGTGCGCCTTACCTGGGAAGGAGAACGGGGAGGAATTTTCCTCTCCCGAGGAGGTGCTGCCATGGGGCGGCAGGCGCTAGTAGGGCCGCGGATGTGTGCGAAAGCGTTCCCGTAGCCCTGCCAATATGCGACAAAGGTGGAACACCATGGGGTTTTAGTCGGTGCGAGTCCGACATAACCCGTCCTTGCCCCCGCGAGGCGGGTATGCGTAGGCATTTCCCCATGCAAAAAAAAAAAAAAAAAGGTTAGGTTAGGTTCCAGCCCACGACAGCCGGGTCTAAGGGTGAGACATGGGCGAAAGTCGTGGGCCGCAAGAAGGCCGCAAAGCCGCCAAGAAGGCCGCAGCAGCTGCACATGCCCCAGGTGGAACCGCAAAGACGGCTCCTCAACCTGAGCGGCGGACTGCCAAAGGCGGTCGCAAGAAATCGGCTGTACGTGTTCCGCGGTCCAATGCGGTGACAATAACATTGCAGCCCGGAGCTGTGGAGCGTGGCGTGACGTACCAGTCGGTCATCGAGGCCAAGGCCAAGATTAAATTATCAGATCTTGGCCTTCGGTCCGTCACCCTCAGGCAGGCTGCCACGGGTGCGCGGCTGTTCGAGGTGTCTGGCACTGTGAGCGACAGTGCCGGAAAAGGCGGACGCATTGGCCGCCAAGATGAGAGAGGTCCTCAACCCTGAAGACGTCCGGGTCTCCAGACCAATGAAAACCGCAGAATTGCGGATTGCTGGCCTGGACGACTCCGTGACATCTGAGGAGGTGGTGGCGGCCGTTGCCAGAAGCGGAGAGTGTCCGCCGGACAAGGTGCGGGCCGGCGATATACGCACCGATGCCACCGGACTTGGCGCGGTCTGGGTTCGGTGCCCTGTAGAGGCGGCAAAGAAGATCGCCGATAGCGGCAGATTGCTGGTAGGCTGGGTGGCGGCAAGGACGAAGCTCACACCCCGCTCGTCTTCCGGTGCCTTGAAAAAGGGCACGTCTGGGCGAAGTGCACCGCCGAGGTTGACCGTAGTGACCTTTGTTACCGCTGCGGCCAGCCTGGCCACAAGGCGGCCCTGTGCACCGCGGCGTTCAACTGCAGCCTTTGCTCTGCTGCGGGAAGGCCAGCGGAGCACAGAGTAGGCGGAGGGGCCTGTGGGGCGCCTACCAGCAAGTCCAAGGCCAAAAAAGAAAATAAGAGGAGCACCAAGCCTGCCGAGTTAACCTCGCTGCCCACACAGGCCAGTAGCTCCGCGGGCGACTCCCGGCCCAGGACCGTTGAGAAGGAAATGGAATGCCAATAATGGCAAAGTTCCATTTTCTCCAGGGCAACATCAACCACTGTGCCAGAGCTCAGGATCTCCTACTCCAGAGCTTGGCAGAGTGGTCGATTCACGTGGCTGTGGTCGCCGAACCGTACTTCATTCCCGCCCGTGACAACTGGCTGGGATGCGCTGACGGTTTGGTGGCCATTATTGGCGAGACTCTGATCGAACCGTCTCGGGGCCGTGGCTGGGTTGCTGCGGTCTCGGGTGGTATCGTTATTGTGGGCGCGTATTTCTCCCCCAACAAGAGGCTCGCCGACTTTGAGGGTTTCCTTGTCGAGTTGGGCGCCGTCGTAGGCCGCTATCACCCTCGTCCCGTTCTGGTGCTCGGGGATCTCAACGCAAAGTCATCAGCGTGGGGATCTCCGGTCACCGACCCTCGGGGCGAGGTGCTAGAAGAGTGGACAGTGACAACTGGTCTGGTCGTCCTGAATCGGGGTTCGGAATACACGTGCGTGCGGCAGCGGGGCTGGTCGATAGTGAACGTCTCGTTTGCCAGCCCCTCTGTCGCCAGCCGAGTCCGCGACTGGCGTGTCGCGGTAGGGGTGGAGACGTTCTCCCCAACCCCTCACACCCCGACGGCCCGGCCCGCCTCGAACTGCTTTAGTCCAGTCCTGGTCTGGGAGTCGGACGGACGGTACCGTCGACGTCGAAGCAGTGGCGCTATGGTTTCGCGGGGCGATGACGCAGATCTGCGACGCGTCCATGCCCCGTGTCCGCCAACGGTCCGCAAGGCACCAGGTGTACTGGTGGACCGCCGAGATCGCGCAATTGCGCATAGCGTGCTGTTAGGAGGGCCGTTATGAAGGTGTTTTTAAAAAAAAAACTTTTACACCAAATCCCGGAAGTTCTCTTAGTTTATTTCCCCAATATTAAATTAATACAAGAAATGTACAAAAGCCGCGAACGGCGTGTGCGATATGCACTTAATATGGGTTGGAACTGCACTGCCTCGATTACCTCAAACTCTAGGCTTTTATAATAAATATAATAATCGAGTCAGCGCTTTTATCTAACTAGGGTTGGACATAACATCTCCCCCCTTTTTTGACGGAGCTCATCCTTCTTTTAAATAAGGGACGAGCAGAGTCTCACAAACGATACAGTGGAAATTAAAAAAATAATTTGAATACAAAAATAATTGTAAAATAGAATTGTTTCAATTATTTGTTATTATTATAAAATCAAATTGAATTGATACAAAAGCATAGTAAAATTAAACTATTCTTAAACAATATCTACACAAAATTATAAGAAATTATTTATTGAGATTATGAACTAGTAATATAGTATTTTTTATAAGATTCAGTGAATAATGAAATAGTAGAAGATTCAGTGTATTAATGCTAAGATTTATTTTTTATTTCAATTACAAACATTTAGTAATATTAATATCTAAGACACAGTGTATAAAACAAGATATAAACTTATATTCTAATGTAACATAAAGCTTTATGAAATAAGTATAGTAAAGTAATATAGTTTTTAATTATTACATAAGTTTCGATTTGATAAGTGAAATTTACCGAATGTTCTTTTCAAAACCTTTTACACCTGCAGCCTGTGGTATAGCTATACGCAAAGGGCTTATAATGCACTTCGCGTCCAATATAATAATGCCTTCAGGATGTTGATGGGCCTTCCCGTGTTCTGCAGTGCATCTGGCATGTTTGCTGAAGCGGTTGTTGACGATTTTCATGGCATCATACGGAAGCGAATATCGTCCAGCTGGCGCAGATTGCGGGGGAGCTCAAATGGCGTCCTGAAGGTAGTTAAAGATAGGCTTGATTGTCCCATTCAAGGGCATTGGACTCAAATGCATATGGGTGGGACACTTAAGTATCTTAATTAATATTTTTAAAATTGTAAGTTATTTAATTTGATTTAATTTAATTTACTAACATAGTTTTTAAGAAATTTACTAACAAATTTGTATGGATTTTTTAATCTGAAATAAACGTTTTATTATTATTATTATTATTTTCATTTGGTTTTGTACTGGCATATTGGGTAGGGATATAGAATCTTTTCTATCATCGTCTGATGATGAAACTTCAGTTAACTCAATAGAATTACTAACTTTCGATTCGTGTTTAACAATCCGTCGTGTATTGCACTGATTAAATATTTGTATGCAGCGGCAAGAATCATTATTTCTCTTAATAGAGCAACAAAATATTTTATAGGAAACATATAAAATTATGCAAATAATCAAAAAGTATGTAAATGATGAGTAGTATTTACCATATTTTATTATGTGAGATTGTTCTTGAACTCTATTGATCTCATTTTCTAAGTTATTTAAGGAATGGTAAGAATATTTCAGAGTTTCCATGTCTAGGCTAGTTAAAGATATAGGAGATAAGTATGGAATTGATTTGTTTAAAATTTCTTTATTACAACAATCGTCTTCTGTAATATTAAAGTTTAAATTCATTTCATTTTTGATTTTAATAGATTTAGTTGTAGATGGCATTAATTGAATTGTCTTAGAGAAACCAATACAGCTTTCGTTTAAACTTAGGATACCTGTCCCTAAAATAGTGAAATCTTGTATTATATTATTACATTTTATAGTTAATTTACATTTCTCAGACTGTACATAGATAAACTTATTATTATTTATTTTATACCATACATCGATTTGTCCATATAAAAGTTTAGAGTTACATTGATGTGGTAAAGATAACGTTACTTCGGTTAACAATTTTGTTTCACAACATGGATTCTTTATTGTAGAAAATATAGAAATTAAAGGACATATAGAATAATCATTATTAATAACATTACAATCGTTTAAATTATCTAGCAAACTATAACTAAGTCTATCTTCTGTTATTCCAGGATAAGGCTTGGTAGGTTGGATTAGAGCAAAAGAGTTAGGATCATTAGGATTATGAGGGGTTGGTAAAGGTATGCATTTGTATAAGGTGAACTTTAAAGAAGAAATCAGTGGTATGCGTAATATGAAAATTATTCTTCTATTATAATAAAAAGATGTGAGTTTTGAAATATCTATCAAAGTATGTATATTTTCAATCGTTAATGGTACTGGAAAATCTAATCGCTTGTTTATATAATTACTCTGTTTTAAAAGCTGGCGAAATAAGTTCGTAGGAGCTATTACACTAGGATGTAGAATGTTTGCTTTAGAAAATAAGATAGAGTTTAGTACATTATCCAAGAAATTAGAAATAGTGGCTAAAGAGCTTTCTATTATATTAAGTAAAGCATATATTTTAGAAATATGTGATAATTGATTATTATTTCTGACAATTTGGGATAATATAATATTTAAAGAATTTATTTGAGAATTTAATTTATTTTCATTCATATTTAATTTATATATCGTTGAGTTAAATACATTAATAGAAGATTTAATTATGTGAATATTATCCTTCATTAATTTTAAAAGTTCGGATTCGCTATTTTGACAAGCGCTAATGGCTGCATCGTATTTTCGTGCATCATCAGCATCTAAAGTTCCAAAAAAGAATTTCAAAATTTCTCCACCGAATTCTAAAGCTCGTTTATGCCTTGGTTGTTCCTCGGTAGGGACTATATGCGAAAGAGATTCGAATTTAGCAAAATTAGAATTTAATAATACTTCAATAGGACTTATGATATCATTACATTCAGCGAAACCATGGAGTTGGAAGTTTTCGCAGAGCGTTGCAGTTTTAATTATAAGCGAATGTATATTCTCTAGATGTGGCTTAACTGATACTACGTCTATATGAGTTACAACATTCCAAAAATCATTATAAAAATTAATTGTAGTTATTTGATCGAAATAAATACCTGGACTATTATAAATAGGTAGAATTTGAGTTTCAGCGTTGAATTGGTGGCTTATGGCCCTGAAATAAAGTGAGATTAAGGATGAGCTGGTTTAATTTCATTAACATGGTATTTCATGTGCTTATGACCTATGAGACGGGTTACGTTATGTTTGCCATTTAATTTAACAATTTTATAAGGACCTTTCCAGATAGGAGATAAGGCTTTGCGAAGTCTGTGGTGGCATTTTAAGTAAACCATATCGCCTGTTTTGTAGGATATATCTTTACTATTTTTGTCATAATAATTTTTCGATGTTTCTTTATTTTTAATTATGTGTTCTAATGCTTTTTGTCGACTAAAGTTCATGCGGTATTGTAATGCGCGGATATATTCATGATAAGTAGTGTCATTGCTCGTATTATATAAAGAATTTGGTATTGTGGGTTTATGCCCATATAGCAATTCATAGGGTGTATATGTAGTAGTGGTATGAGGGGTAGTGTTGTAAGAGAATACTGCGGTTGCTAAGTAACAATGCCAATCATTCTGATTTTCATTAACGAAGGATTTCAGGTATTCCTTGAGTGTAGCATGACTACGTTCTAAGGCACCATTTGTTTGGGGATGATAGGGGGTAGCATATAAGGGTTTTATTTTAAATATTTGAGTTACCTGTTTAAATAATTCCGATGTGAAACATGTGCCGAGATCCGTTAATATCGTTTTAGGAATTCCAAATAATGAGATAAAATGAACTAGTGTACGAGCTACTTCATCGCTGCTGGAAGTTATCATTGGGTATACACATAAAAACTTGGTTAGGTCATCTTGTAGAGTTAATATAAATTTAAAGTTTTGCAAGCCAGCTTCGGGTAGCGGACCGACTATATCTAAAGCTAATCTTTCAAATGGTTTTGTACTTGTGGAGGTTATCACCTTCAAGATAAAATATGTCTGAGTATTGTGAGCAACAATCTAATAAGAGTCTTTTCTCCTCTGAGTTTAAATGAGAATGACGAATTTGTTCGCAGACGCGTTGGACACGATTAGAATAAGTTGTAGAAATAGTATTTATATTATTATAAGATTCAAAAGATTTGGAATATTCTTTAAAGTCAATTGGTGTTAACTTTGAAATTTTTTATTTTAATTTGCGATTCAGTTGTGTTTAAAACCGAAACATTAACTCTTTTATTCGCTTTTAAAGTTACTAGGCAGTTCGCTAAATAAACACCATTACAAACGGTTTGATCTAGTATGAGTGCATCCTTAAGGTGACGCAACTCGGACGGGTCATTTGACACGGAGCATTCGATAACAGTTTCGCTACGCGCTGGTATAATGTATGTAGGTTCCGAAAAGTGGATAGGCACAGATATAGAATTTTTGAAACAAAGTGAATAAGTATGATAATCAATGTTTACTTTAAAATAACTGAGAAAGTCGCTTCCTAATATTCCGTCATAATCAATATTAATATCGTCGGATGTGACGTGAAATTTATATTTTATGGAAAAATTATCTAAAATAAAATCTAACAGTAATGTTCTAATGTTTCGTTGCAAGATTGAGTGCTGTTTATACCCTTGAGTTTTACGATTTCATCAGAAAGCTTAGTTTCCATTTAAACTCGATTTTTTTATAATAGAGACACTTGCACCTGTGTCGAGTAACAATCGTAGGGGTTGAACCGAAAAAATTCGACCTAAAATAAACATGAGGTAGTGATGTTTTCTTATTCGATGTGTTCATGCTATATGTTGGTATTTCTCCTTTATTATTAATTGAATTATCAGTAGGATTAGCATGACTCGAAATTCCTTTTTGCGATGTATATTTTGGATAAGAGATAGTATCATTATGAGAGACAGAATTAGTATAAGAATTAGTACAAGAATTAGTATAAGAATTAGTAAAAGAATTAGCATTAAAATTATTTCTAAGACTCTGATGTTGATTCAGAGGTGTCCTGGGATGATTTTCCCGAGGTAATAAATAATTGGTACTATGACTTTGACTTTGTGTAAAAGATGGACTCGGATGTTGTTCCCGAGGTGTAGAATTAGAATAAGAAATAGTATCTTTTAATTTACATGATTTAGTAGGACTCGGCGGCATTTGACGTCGCTGAGATGTATTGTAAGAATATTTTGTACGATAATTATAACTAAATTCGTTATCATTATATATAGCTTAGTATAAGATTTAGTATAAGAATTAGTAAAATAGCAATAATTATTTGTGCCTTTAAATGCTTTCGATTTCGGTAGGCACTTTTCCGAAATCAGATTTAGTTTAAATCTTCATTACTAATATCGGCATTAGAGGTAGAAGGTTGTGCGTCACATAAATGCATATTATTTCTATTAGGTGCATGCGCACTGGGACTTGGTAACGTATTCGTCGTGCGAGTGTCTGGTTGCATATTATGACGAAGGCTATTGTTATATTGTCGCTTTCGACATTCGTTTATCATATGTCCCGGACTTTTACAATAACTGCATATTTTAATAGGATTTTTGTCTGAAATATTATGAAAATTAGAATGAGGGTTATTATTTTGTGGATTAACGTAATAAGCTCGACGAGATTGTTTTTTCTTATGATTATAGCAGTTAGAAGAATCATGACCAAATTTTTGACATATAGAACACTGTTTATAAGATTTGGAAGATATTTTGCTCAGAATGAATAGTTTTTCTTCTTCTATGGCATGCGTAATTGCCTCGCTTAAATTTTTCGGGTTTCGACATCTAACAATATATCCGTAATTAGAATTTAGACCTAATAAAAATGTGTTGAGGGCTAAATCCTCCATAGCGGCAATTCTTCCTACTAGCTCGGACTTATTCTCGCAACTGTACTGTATGTCGGATTGTAATCGCGTTAAACAAGATTCGATTCTAAGTGAATATTGCATTACTGTTTCCGAATTTCCTTGCCTACAATTTTGGAGTTCAATTAAAAGGTGTGTGGAGTGTTTCTTCTCGCCAAATGTAGTTTTTAGAAATAGTTTTAATTCATCCCAACTATTAAACGTTTTTAGAGAGCACGCGATTTGAGCTTTTCCTTCTAACTGGGATATGATATAACGATATAAAACTGCTTGCTGTTCCGAGTTCGCGAGTGCTATGGCGTTATCACAATTTGTGAGAAAAGCCGGAAGTGATTCTCTATCACCATTGTAAGGTTTGATGAATTTTACAAGGACGGATAAGGGAATTTTGTCGGACATTTCTATTTCTTCTGGTTTGTCCTTTAAAGTTTTAACCTTATGCATATGGAATTAGAAAGATTTAGGAGTTAGTAAATACAAAATTGGTAAAATGAGAATATTATTGTACACGACAAATGACAAAAGAATGTAAGGAAATAGAAGAGGAATAGTATAAAATTATAGCTAAATTAAAGTTATCTAACTTACAATATCACGATCACTACGGTGTTCATTGGTTGCTATGCCGGTGTCGTGTTGCGATGACGTGCAGCGGAGTCGCGTTGCCGTGAGACCCAGGGAGTCGTTTGACGGCGGCGTCCACGTGGTTACGCGATGGGAGTGCAGCAGCTCAGGGCAGGCTCACACGCTGGTGGTGTAGACTAACAGCCTTGATGAATTTCGGGTTGACGATGGTGTCCCAAGCTCGTGGGGTTGAGACCTCGTTGGTGCTTTGATGATGCAGGCTCACACTCGTGGGGTGGAGACTTACTGTCGATCTTTCACTTCAGAGTTTCCTAGGATTCGGATGCCACGCTACTGATGTACCGGTAGACCTTGCGACATCCCACTTCTGACACCAAATTTGTTAGGAGGGCCGCTCTGAAGGTGTTTTTAAAAAAAACTTTTACACCCAATCCCAGAAGTTCTTTTGGTTTATTTCCCCAATATTAAATTAATACAAGAAATGTACAAAAGCCGCGAACGGCGTGTGCGATATGCACTTAATATGGGTTGGAACTGCACTGCCTCGATTACCTCAAACTCTAGGCTTTTATAATAAATATAATAATCGAGTCAGCGCTTTTATCTAACTAGGGTTGGACATAACAGTGCGTTGCGGCCCGACGCCGGTACACCCGATACCGGAGACGGCGTCGACGGGATTCCGCCGAGGAGGACGCGCTGTATGAGGTGTACCGTGCGTCTAAGGAGACTCTGTGGCTGGCCATCGGCGACTCGAAGTCGCGTGCCAGGGAGGAGCTGCTGGGGTCCCTAGATCGGGATCCGTGGGGGCGCCCCTACCGTTGGGTACGGGGCAAGTTGCGTTCCTGGGCGCCTCCGCTAACGCAAACAATGCAACCCCAGTTGCTAGAGACGGTGGTATCAGTTCTCTTCCCTGAACGAGTGGGACACGTTCCCCCGGCGATGGCTTCGCCCTCAGCCACAGACTCTCCAGAGGAGGAGAGCACCGATGTCCCCAAGGTGACGCAAGCAGAGATGAGAGCGGCCATGGCGCGACTTCGGGCCAAGAACACAGCGCCCGGACCCGACGGAGTTCCTGGTCGAGCTCTCGTCCTGGCTCTGAAGGAGCTGGAGCCCCAGCTGAGGGGGGCTCTTCACGGCATGTCTCGAGCAGGGTCAGCTTCCCAGTGTGTGGAAGGAGGGAAGGCTGGTCCTACTCAGGAAGGAGGGGCGCCCCGCGGACTCACCGTCCGCGTACCGGCCCATAGTGCTGCTCGACGAGGCGGGCAAACTTCTTGAGCGTATCATCGCAGATCGCCTCGTCAGCCACTTGTGCAGAGTGGGGCCAGACCTGGACGAGAACCAGTTTGGTTTTCGTGGGCGCTCCACCAAGACGCTATTACGCGCGTGAGGGCCCTGGCGGAGGAGACAGTATCCCGGGGTGGGGTGGTGCTGGCGGTGTCATTAGACATCTCCAACGCCTTCAACACCCTACCCTGGAGTTGTATTCGGGAGGCGCTTAATTACCATCGCGTGCCTCCCTACCTCCGCCGCACAATAGGGGCCTACCTTGAGGAGAGATGCGTCACGTATTGGGGACGTGACAGCGCTGGTCGACGCGTCATGTCGTGCGGTGTTCCGCAGGGATCGGTCTTGGGACCGCTCCTGTGGAACATCGGCTACGACTGGGTGCTGAGAGGTGAGCTCCCGTCGGGCGCTGACTTGACCTGTTATGCGGACGACACGCTCGTCACTGCCCGGGGGAGCTCGCACAGGGAAGCAGCGTTGGTTGCCACGGCTGCGGTTTCACAAGTGGTGAACCGCATCCGGTGCCTGGGCCTGGAGGTGGCCCTTAACAAGTCGGAGGCCATGGTGTTTCATGGCCTTCGACGCGCGCCGCCACCGGGATCGCACATCGTGGTCGGCGGGGCCCGGATAGCTGTCGAGTCCACCATGAAGTACCTGGGATTGGTGCTCGACAGCCGATGGGAATTTGGGCCCCACTTCCGGCGGCTGGCGCCCAAGCTGATGCGTGCAGCTGGCGCACTTTCAACGCTGCTTCCCAACTTGGGGGGCCCGAGCGCTGCCTGTAGGCGGTTGTACGTGGGAATCGTGCGGTCCATGGCCCTGTATGGGGCCCCTGTATGGGCGATGGACATGACGGCCAGCACTCTCGCCATTCTGCGCAAACCGCAGAGGGCGATGGCCGTCAGAGTCACCCGCGGGTATCGCACGATTTCCTACGAGGCGGCTTGCGTCCTGGCCGGATCCCCGCCCTGGGACCTAGAGGCGAAAGTACTCGCGTCACTATATCGATGGCGCGAGGAAGAGCGGGGGCCCGTCCGAGCCGCCCCGCTCGAGGCCGGTGCAGCGACAGATCGCGCTGCGCCGAGAGGAGCTCCGTCAGGTCTTGGTGGCGGAATGGCGGCAAAGGCTTCTGCGCCCTACCGCCGGCCTCGCTATCGTCGAGGCGATCCGGCCAGTACTCGACGACTGGCTCGGGAGAAGGCACGGCTCCCTGTCTTTTAGGGTGACGCAGGTGCTGTCGGGGCACGGCTGCTTTGGCAAGTACCTGTGCCGCATTGACAGGGAGCCGGACGCTCGGTGCTACCACTGCGTCCATTGCGGGGAGGACACGGCGCAACACACGCTCGCCGAGTGTGTAGCTTGGGAGGAGCAGCGCCGTGTCCTCACAAATGTAGTAGGAGGCGATTTGTCGCTGTCGGCCTTGGTGCGGAGTATGGTCGGTAGCGCAGAATCGTGGGATGCAGTGGTGTCCTTCTGTGAGGACGTGATGTCGCAGAAGGAAACTGCGGAACGGGAGAGGGAGATCTCGACTCCCTTCCCTGGCCGCAGAAGGCGCACCGGGCGCAGGAGAAGGGCGGACAACGCCCTTTTCCAGCCCCCATGAATAAGTCCAGGGGCGAGGGACTGGGGGAAGCCCCCGCCCCCCTATTCGATGGACCCGAGGCGGAGGCACGCGTGGGTGTCGGCGCGTGCCTCTGAGGTAATACACGGGGGTAGTTGAACACCTCACTACCCCGTGCAGGAGACGAGGCCCGTACAGACCGGGCCAGCACTAGTGTGGGGCTGCGGAAGAATTTGAATTCCCGCGGCCCCTCGCGTGAACGTGCGAGGAGACACCGGGGTGGTTTTAGCCGGTAAGAGTCCGGCACACCCCTCCGCCTGTCCCCAGGCAGAGGCAGTCCATGAGGATTTCCCCCCCGTAAAAAAAAAAAAAAAAGGTTAGGTTAGGTTAGGTTAGGTTAGGTTAGGTTAGGTTAGGTTAGGTTAGGTTAGGTTCCCGTGTGGAGTTGCCAGAGCTCCCATCGGGCGCGTCCCCAGGTGGCGGATAGGGGAACACCACTCAGATATGGGTGGTAGCGGGAAACCGCCGCGGACCAAAACTGGCCGGGGTTTGGCGTAGCCGTGGTTCCATTAGGACTATAAACGCCCGGGGCTTATTGTCCTAGGAGATGGACCTTCACAAGGCTTGACGTTGTTCCCGGTATCGCTCATTGATTAGAGCGAACAGGGGATGCAACACACGTGGCGATGTGCCAAGCGCACCAATGCTGGGTGACCCCGCGCGGTAATGTGCCAAGCGCACCGATACCGGGCGATCTCTGTGCGGCGATGTGCCAAGCGCACCAATGCCGGACAACCCGTAAGCCCGTTACCCAGGCCCGGGGGCCCCCGCAGGGCCGCGAGGAAGAAAACCTCTTCAAAAATAACCCCAATCCTAAGGTCTAAGGTGCCGAGGGGATGAATGGCTGGGGGGGAGCCCAGTCCCAAGCCTTTGGGGGGGTTAGGGGTTCAGGGACCTCACCCTGTATAAAAAAAGGATAACAAGTATGCAGTGTGACAAAAAATCTATTCCCCAGGGTGGTCCCGCCAAAAGCGGGGGAGTCCACCCCCAGCAGCTTTAATAAGCTCTGTGGCAGCCCCATCGTATCTGGGGGGGGCAATCCACTGCATCGCGGGGATGCACAAGCGTCAACCGCGGGCCCCACAACATCCACGGGGCAAAGTAAGAAGACTGGAGCCGTGTCGGGGGGTAGAACTGTGACGACACAAGACAAACGTGGGCGTTCTAAACGCCCTAATATGCCAGTAAATCAGGCTATTGAAAGCGATGGAGGCGGGTCCGATGGCTCAATCATTTCACTTACATCGGCCCCACCGGAAGGAGGAAGAAAGAGAAGGGCCAAGCCCCCAAGCGCTGCAGTTGTGGCGGCCAAATTCGCGGCAGTGTCAGCCACAGCCTCTGAAGAAGAGGCCGCTACAGGGATAGAAACGGAGGAGGACCTTTTCGACCCCTCCGTAGCGCCCACAAACACTAGGGCTAAGAAAAATCTGCCGAGCCTAGAAGAGTTAGCCCGCGAAATGGCGACTCATAGTGACGGGGGAGCTTGGTCAAGAAATCGACCTCAACCTTCAGGCCGTCGAAAAGGTAACGGATCGCTCCCGCAACCTAAAGGGTAATTTTGTGAGGGGCATAAGGCTAGCCGTACTTAATATAAAGGCAGCAACTGAAGAACTTGCACGAAGGACCGCTACCAGCGAGAACACCAAAAGATTAGAGAGGGAAAATACGGAACTGCGATCGCAGCTCGCCAGCCTTGCCAACAAGACCGAAAACTTAACGAGGGAGATTAATCTCCTCCGTAAGCAAAAGGCTGATCCATCCCAAACAGCAAGTACAATGTCAAATCGACCGGGTCGAGTCCAACAAAAAATCGGGCATGAAGAGAAGGACCTCATGGAGCGCATTGGATCCCTAATTGAGAGAAAGCTGGCTATCTTTGAGGCCAAGATATTTCCAGATAGGGTTATCCGGCCTCCACTGGCAGGGGCGAATAAGCCGCAGACAACGTTGCCGCAATTGTCAGCACATCCACCTCAACCGTTGGAATCACAGGCACCACTGCAGCCGCAGAAGGCTAAGAGACAAAGGGTGAAGAGGAAAAAAAGAAGTCCGCCTTTCCACCGCCGGCCGCTCTCCCCCCAGTAGCTGCACCTGTGTTGAATAATTCAGCACCGAATGTCAGTTCGTGGGTGGAAGTTGCTAAGAAGCCGAAAAAAGCAAGGGCCATCCAAAAGCGGTCCAACACGACGGCTTCGCCTCTGAGTACGACAGTAAAAAGGAGCAACAAGAAAAGGATTTTACGTGCCCCGACTTCTGCGGCAGTAACGGTCACGGTGTTGGAAAGCTCCTCCGTTACTTATGCTAAAGTAATGGAGGAAGCCAAAGCCAAAATCCATTTGGCAGACTTTGGCATAGAAACTGTTCGTCTTAAGCGCGCAGTAACTGGAGGACTCCTGCTGGAGATAACAGGTCAGGACTGTGGAGAGAAGGCGGACAAGCTGGCGGCAAAGATGCGAGAGGTTCTCTCGGACCTGAACGTGCGAATTAGTCGCCCAATCAAAACAAGCGACGTTCGGCTGAGGGACCTAGACGATGCCGTCAGAGCTGAAGAGATTGCAGCGGCGATGGCTGAAGCAGGGGGTTGTTCAGTAGACAACATAAAAGTCGGGGAAGTCCGACGAACACCCACTAGCATGGGGACGTGCTGGGTACGATGTCCTGTCGTGGCGATCCATAAGATTGCAGCCGTTGGGAGAGTACGGATAGGTTGGGGGTCTGCCCGAGTGGAGGTACTTGAGCCCAGGCCCATGCATTGTTTTCGATGCCTTGAAAGAGGGCACGTTGCTAGCAGGTGCCCGAATGAAGTAAATAGAGCCGAACGCTGTTACGCTTGTGGTGAGCCTGGGCACGGAGCCAAACAGTGCACTGCGTCGGAACCCAGGTGTCCTCTGTGCTCAGATCTCGGGCGGCCTGCCAACCACAGACTGGGTAAAAAGTGCGTCCCACCTCCTAAAAAATACAAGGGAAGGAAGAACGAGCAGACTCCGTCTGCATCCATAAATACGCCGGACACAGCGACATCAGTCCCTGCACCGAGTCCTAACTCGGCAATGGAGGTGGTCGAAAAATAAAATAAATTTCACACCCCTTAAAGTTCTCCAGGGCAATCTGAACCACTGCCGCAATGCACAACATCTGCTTATGCAGACCATTGCGGAGTGGCGGGTTGCCCTTGCAGTAGTAGCGGAGCCCTATTCTGTTCCCGACCATCCTCGCTGGTTCGGTGATGAATTGGGCTCTGTAGCCATCTACTGGGGGAGTGAGGAAGAAACCCCACCCTGCGCCCTATTAAGAAGGGGGCAGGGCTTCGTTGCAGTGCAATGGGGCCCCCCTGGCCATAGTGGGCTGCTATGTCTCTCCCAATAGGTCCCTTGCCGACTACGAGGTGTACCTAGACGAGGTGGCGAATTGTGTTCGCGAATGTCAACCTCGTCCGTTGATCGTTCTAGGAGATTTTAACGCCCACACCAGGGCTTGGGGCAACTCCAGAGACGATCCGAAGGGAGAGACAGTGATGGAATGGGCGGCTGGGCTGGACCTCCGATTAATGAATCAGGGGTCCGTAAGCACATGTGTGCGATGGCAGGGGGAGTCCATCGTGGATCT
Organism: Parnassius apollo; assembly: GCA_907164705.1. Taxonomy (NCBI): domain Eukaryota; kingdom Metazoa; phylum Arthropoda; class Insecta; order Lepidoptera; family Papilionidae; genus Parnassius; species Parnassius apollo. The sequence goes on from CAJQZP010000533.1 coordinate 2,175,878, forward strand.
TACGTGGGCAACTCCTCCCGCAACGCAAATGCTGTCGGGCTGGCGAGTGGCGGAGGAGGCGGTCACACTGTCCGACCACCGCCACATCGTGTTCGATGTCGCACTTCGCCAGGCTGACAGTAACCCCAGTCGCCGAGGGCGCAGCCCACCGCGGCGTTGGTGTCTTAAGCGGCTCGACCGGGATAAGCTGGAAGCCGCCGCCATCGTCGCGTCCTGGCCGAATAACGCCGAAGAGGTTCAGTCCGATCCTGAAGTGGAAGCATACTGGTTTCGGGGTACGATGGCCCAAATTTGCGACCTGTCCATGCCCAGAACCAGTCGCCCCAAGCGTAGAGCAGTGTACTGGTGGTCGACAGAAATCGCACGGCTCCGTGCGCTCTGCTTGCGGAGTCGGCGCCAGTACACCAGATCTCGAAGGAGAAGAAGGCGAGCTCCGCCTGAGGAGGTAGCCAGACTCTACGGGGCATACCGAGCGGCTACAAAGGCGCTTCAAATTGCTATAGCTAACGCCAGGTCTCGGTCCTGGAAAGAGCTTCTGGAGGGACTCAACGAAGATCCCTGGGGGCTTCCATACAAGATGGTGCTGGGTAAGCTCCGGCCTTGGTCGGCCCCCTTGACGGAGACTCTCGATCCGGATCTGCTGGGAAGGGTGATCAGCACGCTCTTTCCAGAGGACCGGTCAAGTCCCTCAGGTCACCTACCGTCTTCATGGGAGTGGCAGGATGAGATGGGGGTGACCGTCGAAGAGCTGGACCGAGCCGTTAGCCGCTTAAAAGCCCGGAACACAGCACCGGGGCCCGATGGAATCCCGGGCCGGGCCCTAGTGATGAGTCTGGCTGCCCTGGGGGACAGGCTCAGGCAGCTGTTTAACAGGTGTCTGCGCTGTGCCACGTTCCCCACAGCCTGGAAAGAAGCAAGGCTGGTCCTCTTGAAGAAGGAGGGCAGGGCCGCTGATTCTCCCTCTGCGTACCGCCCCATATGCCTGTTGGACGAGATTGGCAAATTATTCGAGAGGATAGTTGCCGGTCGGCTCAATAGGCATCTGTCGCGCGTCGGTCCCGATTTGGCCGATAGCCAGTTTGGGTTCCGACGGGAGCGTTCCACTTTAGATGCGATTATGCGCGTCCGCTCCCTGTCGGAACAAGCAATATCCCAGGGTGGCGTGGCGTTGGCGATAAGTTTTGATATCGTCAACGCCTTTAACTCCTTACCCTGGGATGCAATCAGGAGGGCACTGGCACATCATCAGGTGCCCCCCTTACCTGCAAGGTATTATCGGGGACTACTTGCGCGACAGGTACATTCTGTACATGGGGCAAGATGGCAGGAAGATCCGGAGGGAGATCAAACGTGGGGTTCCACAGGGCTCGGTGATGGGGCCGCTACTGTGGAACCTCGCCTATGATGCGGTTCTGCGAATCGATCTTCCCGCTGGTGGGTAGATATCGTCTGCTATGCTGACGACACATTGGTGATCGCCAGCGGGATCACTTTCGAGAGGGCCACGGAGCTCGCCGAACTCGGGGCGGAAGTCGTCGTCGCCAAAATCCACGAGTTGGGATTAGAAATAGCGCCTCACAAGACCGAGGCCATATGGTTCCATAAATTACCAAGGAGCAGGGAACCACCCGACTCGTGTATCCGCGTGGGTGGGTCTGAAGTCAGAGTGGGGAGGTACATGAAGTACCTAGGCCTCCACCTGGACAGTCGCTGGGGCTTCGAAGAACATTTCGAGCGCCTAGTCCCCCGGATCGAAAGGGTAGCGGGTGCTATGCATAGACTGCTGCCCAATCTAGGGGGACCGACGGAGGAAGTACGTCGCCTCTATGCGGGAGTTATACGATCCGTAGCTCTATATGGAGCGCCTGTATGGGCAAAAAGGCTGGCCATCCGACGCTGTAGAACTAAAATCTACAGTGTTCAGCGGAGGATGGCCATACGGATCGTACGAGGATACCGCACAATATCCTTTGAGGCGGCGACTATCCTGGCTCGCTTTCCACCACTAGATATACTGGCGGAAATGGACGCGAGGGTGTACGTTCGTATCCGTGCCCTGCGCCAGAGTGGTGGTAGTGAGCCAGAAGAGGCGCTCCAATCAATTAAACGGCAGGAACGACAAAACGCTCTGGCATCATGGCGCTCTCGACTCGAGGAGCGCTATGAACGCAGACGCGTCATTGAAGCAATCCTGCCGGTCTTCGAAGCCTGGATGCAGCGACGAGCAGGAAGACTCACCTACAGACTTACTCAGATAATTACCGGGCATGGGTGCTTCGGTGATTATCTGTGTAAGATTGGACGTGAGGCAACGGCGAATTGCTTCCACTGTGGTGGAAGGGACCAGGACTCCGCTTCCCACACACTCGCAGTATGCCCTGCGTGGGAACGGGAACGGACGATCCTGGTGAACCGCATCGGACGGGACCTCTCCCTGCCAGCAGTTGTGTCGGCGATGCTGAGCGGGGATTCGGCGTGGAGGGCCGTAGCCACCTTCTGTGAATCTGTTATGATTCAGAAGGAGGCTTCAGAGCGGGATCGGGAGAGGGCGGATCCCGCGCGGAGACGACGTCACCAAGGCGTTCGTCACGGCCCTCCGGGGCCTCCGGGGTTGCAGACGCTCGGGGCGGGGGGCCTCGAGCGCCTAGTTATGTAACCCCCGAGGAGGATGATGGCTCGAAAGTGGTCTCGAGACATCGTGCTAGCACTGCGAGGGTGCTGGGGGCAGAAAGTACTGCCCCTGGGACGTGCTACTAGTGTAGCAAAGCGATGGAGGGGCCCCGGTTGCGTTCCGAACGGAGATCCCGGGACCCCTCTTATACGCTGATGGTGACCACCGTGGGGTTTTAGCCGGTAGGAGTCCGGCATAACCTTTTGTTGCCCCCGTAGCGGAAGGTATCCATGAGGATTTCCCCACGAAAAAAAAAAAAAAAGGTTAGGTTAGGTTAGGTTAGGTTCCCGTGTGGAGTTGCCAGTCCTCCAATCGGGCGCGTCCCCAGGTGGCGGATAGGGGAATGCCACTCAGATATGAGTGGTAGCGGGAAACCGTCGCGGACCAAAACTGGCTGGGTTTGGGCGTACCTCTGGTTTCGAATGGAATCAGGTACCTGCTAGTTGCTTCCCGTATCCTCTCCACTGAGAGGAACAGAGGATGTGACATGCGCGGTGAGATGCCAGGTGCACTCGGCTTTTGCCGACGCCGGGCAACCCGTCATCGCAGGAATTGAACGGGCTCAGAGGTCCCTCACCCGGTCTCTGGGCAGGCAAGGGAAGAACTCGTATCGACTCTGCCACCGTTCGAACCTCGGAATCCCTTTGGCGTGTCGTGGATCATGTCTCGCGGCGCCTGAGGGGCCGATGGCTCTTGGCTTAACCGCCTGGAGTCACGAGGATGATAACCTCTATAAAAAATCACCCGAAGCTCAAGCGTGGCACGCCGTGAGGAGCTGCATGGCTGATGGGTAAATGTTCAGTCGTTAGCGTTGCCCCCCGTCAGGGTACCGGCCGACACCCTTGACGGGTTATGCATAGGCTTATCCGGGCAAAGGGGGGCTCTGCTCGGACGGACCGTTACTTCCTCCACACTCGTGGGAAAAAAATGAAAAAAATGTAGAAACAAGAAAACAGGATGGATCAGACGTGGACAGATCGCGTGGGACGTCTTCCGCCAGGAAACGTCCAGTGTGCCGGTCTTCGGACGAGGAAGGCCTGCTAGCCCCCAAGTTGGCGACTTCGAGGAGGGGTCGGCAGGCATCGAGAGGGGTGAGTGCTTCGCAGCCGCGAAGAGATAAGCACGGACGATTCGTGTGCTCCAATACCTCGGCGGCTAGTGAAGCAGAGAGTGACATGGGGGTCACTACGGAGGACCCTGGCGATGGCGGTGAAAGCTGTGCCTCGCTGGGGAGTTCAAAGGCGGAGCTCAACGCCGCCAAGAGGGAACAGCGCAAAGCCGTCGCAGCAGACGAAGTGTCTGAAATGGCCCGACGCGCTCGCGAACGACGAGCTGCTCTGGCGGCGGAAAAAGGAGAGCCATCTGCGGTGGCCTTGAGCCAGCTGGCTCTGGATGGGGTGGACTTAGTCCTAAAAGTTGCCACCAAGTCCGGCAGCCTGAAGGGCACGTTCACCCGTGGCTTAAAGGAGGCTGCCGCGGATATCAGGGAGGCGGTTGGCATTCTCCTCAACAGGACGGCCTCTGACGAGGTCGCAAAGCTACAGGAGGAAAATAGCCGCCTCAGAAATGATCTAGAAGACCTCCGGCAGCAAGTCGCAGCACTGAGCGAGCAGCAGCAGAGATGCACATCCACCGATGCCGCATCTGTAGTGGCCCCGACTCCCGCACCGCGACCGACAAGCCCTCGTACCGACGAAGAGGTCGAGCGCATTGTCCGGCTCTGCATGCTCCAGTGCGGGAGCATGGTTAACGCTCGGCTGGAGGCGATTTCTCGGCGTCTCCCGGCGGAAATCCTACGTCCGCCTTTGGCGGCTGACACGCGGAGAACTGAGGAGCCGCCGAGACTTGCGCCTCAAAAGGGGAAGCCCACGGAGGGTAAAAAAAGCCCGCGGAGGAAGCTCCTCCGAGCGACCAGCCCACGACAGCCGGGTCTAAGGGTGAGACATGGGCGAAAGTCGTGGGCCGCAAGAAGGCCCGCAAAGCCGCCAAGAAGGCCGCAGCAGCTGTACACGCCCCAGGTGGAACCGCAAAGACGGCTCCTCAACCTGCGCGGCGGACTGCCAAAGGCGGTCGCAAGAAACCGGCTGTACGTGTTCCGCGGTCCAATGCGGTGACACTAACATTGCAGCCCGGAGCTGTGGAGCGTACCAGTCGATCATCGCTGAGGCCAAGGCCAAGATCAAGTTATCAGATCTTGGCCTTGGCCTCAGCGATGATTCAGTCCGTCACCCTCAGGCAGGCTGCCACGGGTGCGCGGCTGTTCGAGGTGGCTGGCACTGTGAGCGACAGTGCCGAAAAGGCGGACGCATTGGCCGCCAAGATGAGAGAGGTCCTCAACCCTGAGGACGTCCGGGTCTCCAGACCAATGAAAACCGCAGAAGTGCGGATTGCTGGCCTGGACGACTCCGTGACATCTGAGGAGGTGGTGGCGGCCGTTGCCAGAAGCGGAGAGTGTCCGCCGGACAAGGTGCGGGCCAGCGATATACGCACCGATGCCACCGGACTTGGCGCGGTCTGGGTTCGGTGCCCTGTAGCGTCGGCAAAGAAGATCGCCGATAGCGGCAGATTGCTGGTAGGCTGGGTGGCGGCAAGGACGAAGCTACTACAGCCCCGGGCTTTGCAGTGCTTCCGGTGCCTGGAAAAAGGGCGAAGTGCACCGCCGAGGTTGACCGTAGTGACCTTTGTTACCGCTGCGGCCAGCCTGGCCACAAGGCGGCCCTGTGCACCGCGGCGTTCAACTGCAGCCTTTGCTCTGCTGCGGGAAGGCCAGCGGAGCACAGAGTAGGCGGAGGGGCCTGTGGGGTGCCTACCAGCAAGTCCAAGGCCAAAAAAGAAAAGAAGAGGAGCAACAAGTCTGCCGAGTTAACCTCGCTGCCCACACAGGCCAGTAGCTCCGCGGCCGACTCCCGGCCCAGGACCGTTGCCGAGGGAATGGAATGTCAATAATGGCAAAGTTCCATTTTCTCCAGGGCAACATCAACCACTGTGCCAGAGCTCAGGATCTCCTACTCCAGAGCATGGCAGAGTGGTCGATTCACGTGGCTGTGGTCGCCGAACCGTACTTCATTCCCGCCCGTGACAACTGGCTGGGATGCGCTGACGGTTTGGTGGCCATAATTGGCGAGACCTGATCAACCCGTCTCGGGGCCGCGGCTGGGTTGCTGCGGTCTCGGGTGGCATAGTTATTGTGGGGGCGTATTTCTCCCCCAACAAGAGTCTCGCCGACTTTGAGGGTTTCCTTGTCGAGTTGGGCGCCGTCGTAGGCCGCTATCACCCTCGTCCCGTTCTGGTGCTCGGGGATCTCAACGCAAAGTCATCAGCGTGGGGATCTCCAGTCACTGATCCTCGGGGCGAGGTGCTAGAAGAGTGGACAGTGACGACTGGTCTGGTCGTCCTGAATCGGGGTTCGGAATACACGTGCGTGCGGCAGCGAGGCGGGTCGATAGTGGACGTCTCGCTCGCTAGCCCCTCTGTCGCCAGCCGAGTCCGCGACTGGCGTGTCGTCGTAGGGGTGGAGACGTTGTCGGACCATCGGTATATCCGGTTCGACGTCTCTGCCCAGACCGCGAGAGGCCGCCATCCAACTACCCTGATCAACGACGGCCCGCGTTGGGCGTTTAAGCGCATCGACAGGGAACTACTCGAGGAAGCTGCCTTAGTCCAGTCCTGGATCTGGGAGTCGGCAACGGACGGCCCCGTCGACGTCGAAGCAGTGGCGCTATGGTTTCGCGGGGCGATGACGCAGATCTGCGACGCGTCCACGCCCCGTGTCCGCCAACGGTCCGCAAAGCACCAGGTGTACTGGTTGCGGCCCGTCGCCGGTACACCCGATACCGGAGACGGCGTCGACGGGATTCCGCCGAGGAGGACGCGCTGTATGAGGTGTACCGCGCGTCTAAGGAGACTCTGTGGCTGGCCATCGGCGACTCGAAGTCGCGTGCCAGGGAGGAGCTGCTGGGGTCCCTAGATCGGGATCCGTGGGGACGCCCCTACCGTTGGGTACGGGGCAAGTTGCGTTCCCGGACGCCTCCACTAACGCAAACAATGCAACCCCAGTTGCTAGAGACGGTGGTATCAGTTCTCTTCCCTGAACGAGTGGGACACGTTCCCCCGGCGATGGCTTCGCCCTCAGCCACAGACTCTCCAGAGGAGGAGAGCACCGATGTCCCCAAGGTGACGCAAGCAGAGATGAGAGCGGCCATGGCGCGACTTCGGGCCAAGAACACAGCGCCCGGACCCGACGGAGTTCCTGGTCGAGCTCTCGTCCTGGCTCTGAAGGAGCTGGAGCCCCAGCTGAGGGGGCTCTTCACGGCATGTCTCGAGCAGGGTCAGCTTCCCAGTGTGTGGAAGGAGGGAAGGCTGGTCCTACTCAGGAAGGAGGGGCGCCCCGCGGACTCACCGTCCGCGTACCGGCCCATAGTGCTGCTCGACGAGGCGGGCAAACTTCTTGAGCGTATCATCGCAGATCGCCTCGTCAGCCACTTGTGCAGAGTGGGGCCAGACCTGGACGAGAACCAGTTTGGTTTTCGTCGCGGGCGCTCCACCATAGACGCTATTACGCGCGTGAGGGCCCTGGCGGAGGAGACAGTATCCCGGGGTGGGGTGGTGCTGGCGGTGTCATTAGACATCTCCAACGCCTTCAACACCCTACCCTGGAGTTGTATTCGGGAGGCGCTTAATTACCATCGCGTGCCTCCCTACCTCCGCCGCACAATAGGGGCTTACCTTGAGGAGAGATGCGTCACGTATTGGGGACGTGACAGCGCTGGTCGGCGCGTCATGTCGTGCGGTGTTCCGCAGGGATCGGTCTTGGGACCGCTCTTGTGGAACATTGGCTACGACTGGGTGCTGAGAGGTGAGCTCCCGTCGGGCGCTGACTTGACCTGTTATGCAGACGACACGCTCGTCACTGCCCGGGGGAGCTCGCACAGGGAAGCAGCGTTGGTTGCCACGGCTGCGGTTTCACAAGTGGTGAACCGCATCCGGTGCCTGGGCCTGGAGGTGGCCCTTAACAAGTCGGAGGCCATGATGTTTCATGGCAATCGACGCGCGCCGCCGCCGGGATCGCACATCGTGGTCAGCGGGGCCCGGATAGCTGTCGAGCCCACCATGAAGTACCTGGGATTGGTGCTCGACAGCCGATGGGAATTTGGGCCCCACTTCCGGCGGCTGGCGCCCAAGCTGATGCGTGCAGCTGGCGCACTTTCAACGCTGCTTCCCAACTTGGGGGGCCCGAGCGCCGCCTGTAGGCGGTTGTACGTGGGAATCGTGCGGTCCATGGCCCTGTATGGGGCCCCTGTATGGGCGATGGACATGACGGCCAGCACTCTCGCCATTCTGCGCAAACCGCAGAGGGCGATGGCCGTCAGAGTCATCCGCGGGTATCGATTTCCTACGAGGCGGCTTGCGTCCTGGCCGGATCCCCGCCCCGGGACCTAGAGGCGAAAGTACTCGCGTCATTATATCGATGGCGCGAGGAATAGCGGGGACGGGGCTCGAGGCCGGTGCAGCGACAGATCGCGCTGCGCCGAGAGGAGCTCCGTCAGGTCTTGGTGGCGGAATGGCGGCAAAGGCTTCTGCGCCCTACCGCCGGCCTCGCTATCGTCGAGGCGATCCGGCCAGTACTCGACGACTGGCTCGGGAGAAGGCACGGCTCCCTGTCGTTTAGGGTGACGCAGGTGCTGTCGGGGCACGGCTGCTTTGGCAAGTACCTGTGCCGCATAGACAGGGAGCCGGACGCTCGGTGCCACCACTGCGTCCATTGCGGGGGAGGACACGGCGCAACACACGCTCGCCGAGTGTGTAGCTTGGGAGGAGCAGCGCCGTGTCCTCACAAATGAAGTAGGAGGCGATCTGTCGCTGTCGGCCTTGGTGCGGAGGATGGTCGGTAGCGCAGAATCGTGGGATGCAGTGGTGTCCTTCTGTGAGGACGTGATGTCGCAGAAGGAAACTGCGGAACGGGAGAGGGAGATCTCGACTCCCTTCCCTGGCCGCAGAAGGCGCACCGGGCGCAGGAGAAGGGCGGACAACGCCCTTTTCCGGCCCCCATAAATGAGTCCAGGGGCGAGGGACTAGGGGAAGCCCCCGCCCCCCCTATTCGATGGACCCGAGGCGGAGGCACGCGTGGGTGTCGGCGCGCGCCTCTGAGGTGATACACGGGGGTAGTTGAACACCTCACTACCCCGTGCAGGAGACGAGGCCCGTACAGACCGGGCCAGCACTAGTGTGGGGCTGCGGAAGAATTTGGATTCCCGCGGCCCCTCGCGTGAACGTGCGAGGAGACACCGGGGTGGTTTTAGCCGGTAAGAGTCCGGCACACCCCTTCGCCTTTCCCCAGGCAGAGGCAGTCCATGAGGATTTCCCCCCGTAAAAAAAAAGGTTAAAGGTTAGGGTAGGTTAGGTTTTTTTTTATTTTTTTTTTAATAATAACCTCCCTGAGACTTTGGGAGACTGTTTTTACAATTTGTCTTTATTATCTTGTTTGTTTATTTATCTTCAAAAACTCATTCATACATCATATCTTATACTCTGCTCGTCAGCCATTCAGCATCCCATTTTCATCTCGCTTACATCATCTTTCAATCATGGGCTGAAGGCCATAGTGTACTTACATTCTAATTGAAACACAAAGGGAGCGGGGACAGTGAAGGGGGGAACAATAAAACTTTAATTACATTCACATTTTGCAGTATCTAAACTAATATACATAGTAAACTAATTTTTACGACTTTTATAAACTAATAATAAGATAGCAAATTATTATACAACAAGGCTAGATACCTTAAACTACTGTCTAAACATAACAATTCCATAACATACTTTGGGTATCTTAAAAACTATTTTTATATAAGGCAGGAGTAAAGCAACAGGACATTAGGTATTGACTACATTTTATTTTAACAATTTTTCTCATATGAATAACAACATTCTATATAAGACTAATAACCAACTTAATGCTAACTTAAAACTATGTTCCTAATTACAATTTATTTATGCTAAAAATATTTATATATCAATATAATTACTTAGCTTAACTTACACTCTATTTCTTTTATTTACAGCAATGCACAGTTTTATACAAAATTTGAGGAACAAGTCTCTATTTTTACCCAATACAATATCCGGAAGCGTACTTAATTCCAGTTTGCAGTCCAATGAGAACTCCAGCTCCTGCCTCTCACGGTCATGGGCCGGGCAGTCCAGGAGGACGTGGAGAACAGATTCCGAACACGCAGGATCGCAGACGCACGATGGACTCTCCTTACACTTGAAACGATGCAGGTAGTCGGAGAATCCACCGTGCCTCGACAATACCTGAGTGACAAATCTGTCCACCTTTATTTTACCGATGACACGGTATGTGGCTATCGCGTCCGGGAAAAAAGACCCGGGTGACACCGGCTGTTTCACCAGCCCGGTATTGTTGGTTCCATTCATCAAGCGATCGCATACGAATGCTTCGCCTGATGAATGAAACCGGGCAGCTGTCATAGTCAAAACTGCGTTTAGACTTTAGCGCAGCTTCCTTGGCCAGATGGTCGGCACGCTCATTCCCCTCTAGTCCCGCGTGGGCTTTGATCCAGAACAAATTGACAAGTTTGTCCTGTATCGAAGCCCTGTGCAGGTGGCCCCGCGCCTCGACGGCCAGGGGGTGGAGGGCAACTGGATTTATCGTTGTCTGCAGTGCCGACAGAGAGTGAGAATAAATTCCGATTGATCTGGCCGAGTTATCTGCGCCCGTCCGCGCCACCCTGCATATCGCCAGGAGTTCCGCCTGGTAGACGGTGCAAAAAAGACGGCAAAGTAAGCTTGAGGGTTTTGGTTTCGGCGGCGCCCCTCCATATGGATAACGCCGCACCCACCTTGCCCTCAATCTTACTGCCGTCCGTGTAGATATTAAGTTCGTGGTCAATATTTACCGCAAGTTGTTCCTCGCCCGCCAGGCACTTGAACTCCAGGTCGATATGCTGAGCGGGATGCGGAGACCGCAGAGCCGATGACATTTGTTCCACCTCCCGATCTCCTATCGCGTCCTGGGGTATACCCCTCCTCGCACCGTACAGCGCCGCGGCTTTCGCGGACGCGCAGGTCAAGGGGGAGTATCCCAGCGAGCAACAGTGCTGAGTTCAGGGAGGTGGTGCGGTATGCCCTACACAGCTTCTGCGCAAAGCCCCGCTGGACCACGTTCAGCTGCTTTCGAACACCGAGCTTATCAACACCCACCTTGCCCTCAATCTTACTGCCCTCCGTGTAGATATTAAGTTCGTGGTCAATATTTACCGCGAGTTGTTCCTCGCCCGCCAGGCACTTGAACTCCAGGTCGATATGCTGAGCGGGATGCGGAGACCGCAGAGCCGAGGACATTTGTTCCACCTCCCGATCTCCTATCGCGTCCTGGGGTATACCCCTCCTCGCACCGTACAGCGCCGCGGCTTTCGCGGACGCGCAGGTCAAGGGGGAGTATCCCAGCGAGCAACAGTGCTGAGTTCAGGGAGGTGGTGCGGTATGCCCTACACAGCTTCTGCGCAAAGCCCCGCTGGACCACGTTCAGCTGCTTTCGAACACCGAGCTTATCAACAGCCGGCGCCCAAACGGCAGGCGCATACAGTATCAGGAGCCTCCTGATGTTAAACGGCACTCGTTCCTCCGCCAGTCTGACTTTGATACGTGGCCACCAAGCGTTGTCGAAGGCGCCCTCTATATCCAGTGACACAAGCGTCATCAACTTTTTGTTTTTTAAACCTAATCTGATGTGCTCAACTATTGTATAGAGGGCGTCCTCGGTACTCCGTTGGGGCATAAAGCCAAACTGGCGAGTGCTGAACCTGGGCGCTATATGATATTTTAATCTGGCGACAAGCATTTTCTCCAGCACCTTTCCCAGCACCGGAAGGAGGCCGATCGGCCAATACGACCGTGGTGTCGTATAAGCAATCTTCCCCGGCTTGCGGAGGAAGATTACCGTGGCCTCCTTCCAGGGCTCGGGAAAATGCCGGAGTTCGAGGCACCTGTTGAAAAGAGCGAGTGAGAGTTCGGGGTCAAATTCTATCGCGTGCAAACATATATCGGCGGTAAAACCGTCCGCGCCTGGAGCCTTCTTCGGATTGAAGGACCGGCAGGCCAATTTCAACTTCAAAGGAGTGAAAGGCGGGTCCGTCAATTCCGAAGAAGTTTCAACGTCAAATAGCTCAGCTTGTACCCTCACCCTTCGGTGCTCCTCGGAGTCACCCCCCTCGGAGTCCTTCGGGTAAAAGGTTTCGGCCATATGCCTCACCGAGCCCTTGGCGTCTAGCTCCATACTGTCTACCACCAGCGGTGGGTCTTCGTCTCTCCTGGAGGTTCTGCCGAGGACCCGGTAGATACCCCCCCTAAGCGATTCCCCGTCTTGGCGTTCGCAGAAGGAGACCCAGCTGCGCGTCTACGCTTGCCTTACCTCGGTCTCGTAACGCTCCCTCGCCTCGAGGTACTCCCCAACTACCTTTCGACGCCTAACCGGCGCTGCACACCGAATCCTGCATCTCTTGGTGGCCACCTCGCGCTTTAGCGCTGCCAACCCCTCGTTCCACCATGGCATATTCAACACATCCTTGCGCTTGATTGGCGGAATAGACGAGGCACATGCTTCGGCTATTAATGTGTTGTATTTTGTGATTGTGTTATCTAATTGTGAACCGTGTGTTAAATTTTTAATATAATCTAATGTAAAGTTTTCTCTATTGATAATTTGACCCAGTTTCTCGCGAAACTGGGCCCAATTTGCGTGTTTAGTGTAATATATTCTTGTGGTGTGCTTGATGAAATCCTTGTTGATATGCCTTGTCGTTAATGTGTAGGATATGCCATTGTGGTCCGAGCTGGTCAGGTCCTCGCGCACGCGCCAGTCGTCCACCAAGCTATACAGGTCCGGCGATACGGCAGTTATATCAACATAACTGCTGTACCTTACGCCGCCCCGGATAGTGTCAAATGTAGGGGTTTCCCCTCGGTTCAGGATGCAGAGCCCGAGGTCCTCCAGTGAGCCGTGCAGTTCCTCGCCGCGGCGATCTGTCACGGGACTCCCCCACCAGACGCTCTTGGCATTGGAGTCGCCCCCAATTATAACACTCTTAGCTTCTGTCTCGCGCTGCACCCGGCGCAGGTGTGCTAGGTACGAGTCCATCGGCAGGTCGGGCTCAAAGTAAAATGAAACCAGGATGATCTCCCAGTTGCGGACTCGGATCCCCACCACTGCGATGTTGGTCGTGGTGAGTTTCGGGTACTGTGTTATGTGAAGGTCCGCGTCAAAAACTATGATCGCGGCCTTTACAGTCTCACTTCCATGGTCCGCACACTGGAAGTCTCTGAGCCCATTCTGACTCTTCACACGCCCTGTTCCGCCGACGTATGGCTCCTGTACCAGAGCAAACCGCGCACGCTGGTTAGAGGCTTCGATCAGCAGCTCGGAGTGTGCCAACTTACTGCGCTGGAGGTTCGTCTGGAGGACTTTGATAACCACTGCGTTTGCCGGCACGCCCTTAGCAATACGCTACGGACTGCCGGGCGAGGTCATCCCACCTCTTCCTGACGGGACAGTTGTCGCTAAATGCGTTATGTTCATCATTGTCAAACTTCGCGCGACAACAGTTCCGGCAGGAAGGTGGGGACCCCGCCAGCCAATCCCCGCGCATTTAGTGCGCAAGTGCGGTCCTCCACAGTGGCTACAGAGGTCTGCTGGGTCTTTACAGTACTTCCGCCCGTGGCCATAGCCGAGGCATCGCGTGCATTGGACCAGTGGCGACTGGTCCTCCGCTCGCACCCTCTGGAGGTCGATGTGGACCGAGCCCACGCCGGTTATCCTCGCCCAGAGGGTGGGCGACGCACTCAAGACCACGTTGGCCACGTGCGGGTTCCTAGCCCTTCTGCGATACCTTACCTCGAGTCGGTCATCCCCAGGGCCGAGGCCGTCAAAGAGGTCCCGATTCTGGTTCCTTAGGGCCTTTAAAATGTCACCATCGGTGTTGATTGTTAGGACACCTCTAAGGATCAGAAGCGGGTCTCTATTTTTGACGTCCTCGACGTTGAGGCCCGACCCTTCCTTCGCCAATCTCTCCTTGACCTTTCTCCGGTCCTCGGCAGTGCTAAAGCCCATGACGACCTTGCGGTCTTTGGCCTTCCGGACCCGGTCGACCTTAACCCATCCCTCCTTCGCGTTTAGGGTTTTCCTCACCTTTCCAAGGACCTCCTCTCCTGTGTCCTCTTCGTCCTTGGAGGTGACAACCACCGAGTGGAGAGCAGCGGGTCTCGCTGGCTGCTGCGGCCTCACAGCAGCCACGCCGGCATAACTACGCTGTTGGTCCTCGGCAGACCTGCTGCATCTAGTGAGCTGCTCCTGGAGAGCCTTCATCCGCTCATTACTCTCCAGGAGAAGCCGAGAGTGCTCGTCGAGTTTGGTGCTCAGTCTGGAGTCCGAGGGCACCGTAAATGTGGTGTCGGCGTCCTTAGTCGTCGACACCCCCCTTCACGGAGCCCCCGGCACCCTTACGAGCCCTCTCGGCTTTCAGGTCGGCTTCGGACTCAATAATCAGTTTCTTGAGCTCGTCCAGGGACCCCAGGATGGTCTCTTTGATATCCCTCCTGAGGTTCCTGGAAGTCCACTGCCTGTTTCGCCTTTAAATAATGGTGCTTGGCCCGCTGCAATCTGGTCTGCCCGGTGGTCGCCACTGGTGAGTGAACCAGCACTTCAACCCTTCGGACTCTCAACCCGCTTTGGGGTCGGCGTCTTTTCCTTAGAGGTGGAGGGGGCGCCCGGTCTAGCCGTATAAGCCGACTCGGGAGCCACCCCCACCCCCTTCGGACTCTCTACCCGCTCAGGGGTTAACGTCTTGCGCTTAGAGGTAGAGGGAGCGCCCGGTTCAGCCGTACAAGCCGACCCGGGAACCGCCCCCTCCCACTTCTCCATACTCTGTCTTGGCAGCTTTTTCACGATCTTGGGGGGAGTTGAAGGTGGGTTCACCGGCCGCTTGACCGGTGTCCGGAGTCCCAAAACCATTTTTCAGGGAGGTCGCGTCAACAATGAATAAAATAGATAAATTTAAAATAAAGTGTCGAAATAAATAGTCAAAATTTATACTAAAAATGTCAATAATAAAATTACCGCAATAGCGGGTTGTATAGGGTAAAATAGAGAGTGTTCCGTCAAAAATCAAGTGCCGTAGAATACTACGGCCCTTACTCAACCTAAAACTACTTAAAAGCTATCTGAAATGTCTTCCGCCGCGACTCTACTGTGGAACTCTACAGTGACTCTAGAAAGAGTCGCCCAGTTAACACCAATCGATAGCGCTTTCCAGGGGAAAGTCAACGGAAAAAACCGCGTCGCTCTACGACCAGCGGTTTCCGAGATATCACGCCTTAAAGATTTCCAAGATGGCGGCCGGTTATCTGGTTTCAGTCTAGACCGAAATTTAAAAAGTTATATCTCGAGAACCGCTGATCGCAGGAACGCGAGCGACGGCTTCCCGTAACGGGCGTTTTGCCCTCTATTTGAAACCTGCAAAATTTTTGGCAATCTGGAGGTCGACTCTATCCAGAGCCACAAACTATCACAAATCGTAGAGCTCACCACAACTAAGCGTGTACAAGAAACCGCGTCTTTCTAAGACGTCTAGATCAAAAGTTATACAACTTTTTATCAAATAAAAATGGCCGCCAATATGGCTGCCAGTTTTAAGGATTTCTTCTAAATCCGTTCCTATTTGTCGTATCCTATCGAGCTTGGGCTCGTTTGATTCGTCTTTTAATCTACAATCTAAGTCTACAATTATCTACAAAAAATATTTCAACCCCGATTTTTGGGGTGCAAAAAACATATAAATTTACAACAAAATTGGCAAAAACTCGAAAATTTTAAATAAAAATTTATTCTAAAAAGCTAAGATTATACTTATACACTACTTAGTCTAATTTTTACAATAGGTTGCGAAGTGATCAAATTGTTATTTACACCCCCACGTGTCAACCCTTAAACTTTAAAAAAATCGTAACTCCAAAAGTATTCAGCCGAAAATTATGAAATTTATAACATTGGTAGAGCTTAATGAGCCCTAAAAACTAAATAAAAAATATGGGGGTGTCATCGATCTTTATTTCGAAATAAAAAATTTTTGAATTTTGAAAAATTTTAAAAATTTTAATAACTCCGCAACCACTAACCTTAAAATTATGCTTGATAATGCGTTGAACTCGCCGCGTCGTGCCGCGTCAAATGAGCCGCCTCGCGCTGTCCTCGGGCCACTGGATCCAGGACCACGTGTCCACGTGGTTCCCGGTTTTTCTTTAATAACTCCGTGAGTTTCCACCGGAAAAATCCGGCCGAGGTGTCACAAGAAAGAGCTCAGCGAGCCCCGTCTGCAGATATAAAAATATCCAGGGGTCACAGATCGCGTTTAGGCAGCGTTCACGCTCAAAGTTTTTAAAAATTAAAAATTTGCACTTTGCACTGTTTTTCTTCACACTTAACGCGCTCGGCGCGAAAAACAGAAACTGTCACTAGCTGGGGCAACTATTCCCACAATTTTTGGTGCATAAATTGTAAAAATCGGAGCACAAAAAACCACTTTTTTCGATTTTTGAAACACAAAATCGGGCGGAGCGGCACTCGACTCGTAATTGACGTGGGTTTTAAAAGTTTGTGTAGTAGTTTCTTTGGAAATTATTTCTGATAAATTATATGGTTCTATCTTTAACATAGTGCACGCAATTTCATGTTCCATTCTTGTTCTAAGAAATGCAGGGCAGTTTCTTATAAGATGTGTCATGGATTGTACACTAGTTTGATCGCATGGGCATTTATTATCATTGGTTATTTTAAAACGATGAAGATATTCCTTGTGATATCCATGATTGCTAAGATACTGAGTTATAGCAAAATTAGGTGCCAGTGCTTTAACAGTTAGGGTGAGTTGCTCATAAGTAGGACATAGAGATTTGGTATATATGCCTTTGTCACTTTCAAAGTAAAAGTTTTCTGTTCCTTTAATGGCTTGTTGTCTATTTAAATATTTTACATGGCTTATTGGGAATTTGAGAAATTCATAAGATCGGTGGGAGGTTGCCGCGCTTTTGGCAGCTGCATCCGCTTCTTCATTGCCTGAAATTCCGATGTGACCTTTAATCCAGCAAAGACTGACTTTTAAATTGAGTGATTCAATTCGTTGTATTATCCTATGAATCGATACTACGAGGGAGTTGTAACTGTTTTCGTTTGCAATTTCTTGGAGACCTGATTTGCTGTCGGAGAAAATATATGTTGGATTGATTTTGTGTTCTATAATCCATTCGCAGGCTTTAGAAATGGCCAGGAGTTCGGCTTGAAAGACTGAACACGAGTCATGTAATTTGTATTTGCGTATTAGTTTTTCTCCGTTTGGTTTGTGTATCACAAATGCAGCGCCCACTTTATTGCTGTGCTTGCTACCATCGGTGTAAATACGATAAGAATTTATAATATTTTCTGTCGGTATTTGTTCTTCAGTAAATTTAATAGGTTTTCGCAAAGAGGGATGTAATAAATTTCCTGGTTTAGCAGGGACGTCTAGAGTAACATCAGAAGGTAGGTACTGTGAAACTTGTGTGATTCTTGTGCGCTCATTATCTGCTATTTCCTTTATTTTTATTGGGAGTGGGCATAGTTGAGCAATTGATATGCAAGCGACTGTACTCACGGTTGGTTAGGTTAGGTTAGGTTAGGTTAGGTTAGGTTAGGTTAGGTTAGGTTCCCGTGTGGAGTTATCAGTCCTCGCATCGGACGCGTCCCCAGGTGGCGGATAGGGTAATGCCACTCAGATATGGGTGGTAGCGGGAAACCGTCGCGGACCAAAACTGGCTGGGTTTGTGCGTACCTGTGGTTCCGAATGAAATCATAGGTACGAGGTACTTTTGTTGCTTCCCGTATCCTCTCCATTGAGAGGAACAGAGAATGTGACATGCGCGGTGAGATGCCAGGTGCACTCAGCTTTTGCCGACGCCGGGCAGCGCGTCAGCGCGGGATTTTCAGGGACTACATCCTGAAAAAAAAAAGGAAATTGAATGGGCTCAGGGTTCCCTCACCCGGTCTCTGGGCAGGCATGGGAAGAACCTGTATCGACTCTGCCACCGTTCGAACCTCGGAATCCCTTTGGCGTGTCGTGGATCATGTCTCGCGGCGCCTGAGGTGCCGAGGGCTCTTGGCTTAACCGCCTGGAGTCGCGAGGATGATAACCTCTATAAAAAATCACCCGAAGCTCAAGCGTGGCACGCCGTGAGGAGCTGCATGGCTGATGGGTAAATGTTCAGTCGTTAGCGTTGCCCCCCGTCAGGGTACCGGCCGACACCCTTGACGGGTTATGCATAGGCTTATCCGGGCAAAGGGGGCTCTGCTCGGATGGACCGTTACTTCCTCCACACTCGTGGGAAAAAAAAATGGAAAAATATAAAAATTATAAAACATCAGAAGGAGATAAGCAGGCTGGATCGGAATCAGATGCAAGCCTATGTAGCGATGTATCAAGGACAGCTTCTAAGTCTGGAGGTCGCTCCCGTGGGGCGAAAAAGAGACGTATTACAAAATCAATATCGTCCAGCGACAATGAAGCTTTTTTAAAAGAGACGAATTCTGAGACAGGAAAAGAGGTGACACCATTAATGGATAATTCTGGAGAGTTCGTAGTGCCAGGGCCTGAGGAAGCTCTTAGTATGGCTGAGAGGCAAGTGGAACAAATGGTTTGTGCTACAAATCAAAAACGAACTGCCCTGGGGCTACCTAATTTAGTCGGAGATGACAGCCGTTCGGCAATGGCTCTCAACCAACAGGTTCTCGACGATGTCGGAGTCATACTGATGGTAGCAGCCAAGTCGAGAAATCTGAAAGGCACATTTCAACGTGCCTTAAAGGATGCTGCCACGTCAATAAAAACAGTCGTGGAGGTCCTACATAAGAGGTCAGTGAATGAAGAAACGGCGAAATTGCAGGCTGAAAACACCTGCCTGCGCAGTGAAATAGAGGAGCTTCGTAAAGAGCTATCTGAAATCCGGCTTGAAATGGCGAGGATCAATAAAACACCTGCTCCACCAACTCCTCAGGAGCGAGGAGACAAGGAAAGTGAGGAATTGATAAGTTCCATTATGCGCCAAGTTGGTGACATGATGAATGCGCGATTGGAGGCGCTTGAGGAGCGGCTTCTCCCAGAAAAGCGTGTCCGCCCTCCGCTGGCTGCTGATGTGCGCAGAGATGTAGTAAATGATGCAAAAATACTACGGCGGAAGTCTGATACAATTACGAAGGCTGACAAATACGCCGTAAAAACAAGAATAGGCAACAAGAAAACTCCGGCGCTGGAAATACAAAGAGGAAACAGAAAGGGAAAGGGACACGAAGGGAGAACAACAGAAATGGCAACCAACCAGCCAACAGAATCACGCCCTCAACCTCCTGAGTCCACGGAAGAAGGATGGACCACAGTAGTGAGAAGAGGTAAAAAACGCAAGGCAGGAACCGTCAATCCTTCCAAGAGACCAGCATCTGTGAAACTGCGCTCCCCAAAATCCGCGGTTGTAGTTATAACACTGCAGCCCGGAGCTGAAGATCGTGGCCTCACTTATGCAAAGGTGCTGACAGAGGCTAGAAAGAAGATCGACCTTGCTAGCCTCGGTATCGAATCTCTGCGGTACCGACAGGCGGCCACTGGAGCCCGCATTTTAGAGATACCAGGAGCAACGAGCGGCGATAAAGCTGACTCCTTGGCTAAGATATTAAAGGAGTCATTGCCTGAGGAGGTGGCTAGAGTATCTAGACCAACGAAATGTGCAGAGATGCGCATCTCTGGCCTGGACGACTCTATAACTACAGAGGAAGTTGTTGCTGCCATTGCACAGCAAGGGGAATGTCCTGCAGAAATGGTGAAAGTAGGCGAAATCCGCAGTACAAGCTCTGGCACTGGTACTATCTGGGTGAGCTGCCCGGTACCTGCAGCCAAGAAAGTTGAAGGGGGCGGGCGTCTTTTGATCGGATGGGTGGCAGCACAGGTGAAAATATTGCCACATAGACCATTACGGTGCTATAAGTGTCTGCATAGTGGACATGTGCGCGCGCAGTGCACTTCAGATGTGGACCGTAGTAATGACTGCTACCGATGTGGCCAGACTGGCCATAAGTCAGCGAAGTGCACGGCTGCGCCAAAATGTTCCCTGTGTATTGCAGCAAACAGGCCGGCTGACCACGTACTGGGGAGCAAGAGGTGCTCGCCTCCAAAACAAAGAAGAAAGGGCGTTATAGTGGGTGAAAGGACCCCGCCTACGCAACCTCAAATGGAGGAGGCGATGGCAGTCCAGTAACATGATGGCTGATAATTGTAATTATCGTCTCCTTCAGGCCAACATCAACCACTGTGCCGGCGCCCAGGATTTGCTTTTGCAGAGCACGGCACAGTGGATGATTGATATAGCGGTGGTCGGCGAGCCATACTTCGTCGCTTCCAGGAACAACTGGGTAGGTGACATCGATGGCTTAGTGGCCATCATATCGTCGACGGCTGCAGGCGTCCCACCTTCCACAATAGTTGCGAGAGGTAAGGGATATGTGGCGATTCTGTGGAGGGAAATAATTCTCATTGGGGTATACTTCTCTCCAAACAGATGCCTTGCCGAAGTTTGAGACATTCTTGAGCGATTTGGGGGCTCTTATTGGGCAAAACCTACCTCGCCCAGTACTTGTCATGGGAGACCTTAACGCTAAATCTACTGTCTGGGGCTCTCCTATGACTGATGCGCGTGGCGAGGCACTAGAGGACTGGGTGACTATAACGGGCCTAACAGTGCTGAATCAGGGATCGGTCTACACATGCGTGCGGAGACAGGAAGGATCTATCGTAGACGTCTCGTTTGCATCCCCTGCCACAGCAAGCCGCGTTCATGGCTGGAGAGTTTTGGAGAACGTGGAAACGTTGTCGGACCATCGTTACATTCGTTTCGATGTCTCCACTTCTCCAGAGACTCCGAGCGTCGGTCGTCCGGTCAGAAGGCATATCCCATCATTAACCAAAAGATGGGTATTGAGAAGTATGAGTAGAGATGCTGTCATTGAAGCCTCTATTGTCCAATCGTGGCTGTCCCCACCAAATGGGCCTGTAGAGGTTGAGACGGAGACAACTTGGTTTCAGAATGCTGTGACACACATCTGTGACGCAAGCATGCCCCGCGCCAAACACCCACCTCCTAGGCGCCAGGTGTACTGGTGGTCTGTAGAGATAGCAGTTTTACGCACTAACTGTGTGAAAGCGAGGCGCCTGTACGCCAGATATCGCAGAAGACGGCTTCGTAACGATACTGTAGAAGAACAGCTATACGAAAAGTATAGAGAATGCCGGAAAATTCTGCAGCTGTCCATTCGCGAGGCTAAGACACGCTCAAGAGAGGAGCTCTTAGAGACCCTCAACCAAGATCCATGGGGACGTCCGTATAAGATGGTCAGGGGCAAACTTCGATCTTGGGCGCCTCCACTCACGGAGAGTCTCCAACCTCAATTTGTTAAGGATGTGGTGAACGTGCTATTTCCAGATCGGGCGGAGTGGTTACCACCAGCAATGGCCTCTGTACAGGAGATGGAAGAAGGACAGAATGAGGTGCCACGAGTGTCGCAGGAGGAACTTGGTGCGGCAGTCTTAAAACTCCGAGCAAAAAAAAACAAAGCTCCAGGTCCCGACGGCATTCCTGGCCGCGCCTGGGTTTTAGCCCTCAAGGAACTAGGGGAACGATTCCGCAGGCTACTTGATGCCTGTCTGGAGATGGGACGGTTCCCATTACAGTGGAAAACGGGCAGGCTAGTCCTTCTGAAGAAGGATGGGCGCCCCGCCGACTCTCCCTCCGCCTACCGCCCTGTAGTATTGCTCGATGAAGCAGATAAGCTCTTCGAGCGAATAATAGCCCGTCGTCTTATCGGGCATCTCGAAGAGATGGGTCCCGATTTGTCAGACCAGCAGTTTGGCTTTCGAATGGGTCGGTCAACGATAGACGCTATTAAATGCATCAAGGCCCATTCGGACGAGATTTTAGCAAGGGGTGGGGTTTTATTGGCAGTGTCTATAGATATTGCCAACGCTTTCAACACCATGCCCTGGGAGTGCATCAGCGAGGCACTGAAGTACCACAAGGTGCCTCCCTATCTCAGACGAACAATCGGGAGCTATCTCTCTGAGCGATGTGTCTGCTATCCTGGGCGGGAAGGCAGGATATTAAGGAGAGTAATGTCGTGCGGCGTTCCACAAGGCTCGGTTTTAGGACCGCTTCTTTGGAACGTCGGTTATGACTGGGTGTTGCGGGGGAGACCTTCCCCCGGGTGCTGGCATAATCTGCTATGCAGACGATACTCTGGTCACTGCCCGGGCGGAGACCTATGAGGTAGCCGTTCGTATTGCCACTACGTCAGTGGCACTGGTTGTTGGCAGAATTAGGATGTTGGGGCTGGAAGTGGCGTTAAGCAAGTCCCAGGCCATCTGCTTTCACAGGCCTCGAAAAGCACCGCCACAGGGATCCCACATCATTGTCAGTGATGTCCGTATTCAGGTTGGGTCCAATATGAGGTACCTTGGACTCATCCTGGATAGCCGTTGGAGCTTCCGCGAGCACTTTAGGTGCTTGGCCCCCCGGCTAATGAGAGCAACAGCTGCCTTAAAAAGGTTGCTACCCAATGTCGGAGGGCCCGATGCGAATTGCCGCCGTCTCTATTTGGGGGTGGTTCGGTCCATGGCTTTATATGGGGCCCCTATATGGGCTGGGGCTCTGACGGAAAGAACCATCGCCTTCCTGAGAAGGCCCCAGAGGGCGATGGCCGTCGGAGTCGTGCGAGGATACCGGACGATCTCCTTTGAGGCGGCATGCGTTTTGGCGGCATCCCCACCCTGGGATATAGAGGCGGAGTTCCTTGCGTCTATGTACGATTGGCGCTTGGAACTTCGACACCGAGGATGTCCCCCCTCTCCCAGAGAGTGGCAATTGCGAAAGCTCCACACTCGGCAACTGGTGCTTGAAAAGTGGAAGGAGCGTCTAGCCCACCCGAAGGCAGGAAGCAGAACTGTCGATGCTGTTCTTCCGGTCATGTTAGACTGGACAAACAGGCGGCATGGCTCACTGACCTTCCGGCTGGTGCAGGTGCTTTCCGGGCATGGGTGCTTCGGTAAGTATCTGTGCCGTATAGCCGGAAGAGAGCCGACAACTGAGTGCCATCACTGTGGTAGCGACGAGGACACGGCGCAGCATACCCTTGAGGTTTGCCCGGCTTGGGCTGACTTGCGTCGGGACCTCGTGGCTGTAGTGGGGGATGACCTCTCGCTCCCAGCTTTTATTAAAGCTATGGTTGGATGCGAGAGGGCGTGGAGTGCTGGGGTAACATTTTGCGAAAAAGTGATGTCACAAAAGGAAGTTGCGGAGAGGGAGAGGGAAAAGACGGCAACAATCCCAATCCGCAGCCGGAGAGCTGGGCGCCGGAGAAGAGCATATCAGGCTCTCTTCCACCCCCCGTAATTGAGGCTTAGGGGGCGGACACAGGGGGCTGTCCGTCACCTATTATGCAGGGCCTCGAGGTGGCGCGTACGGTGTGATGGTACGCCCCTCCAAGAAGAAGTCGTCGAGTCGGAGCCTGTAAGGGCTGTTGCCGTCGGGATTGCGGTAGTATGCGAAAGCGTTCCCGTAGCCCTGACAAAAGGTGATGAGATGTAAACAGTGGGGTTTTAGCCGGTAGGAGTCCGGCATAACCTGTCTGACGCCTACACGACAGACGGGTATCCATGAGGATTTCTCCACGTAAAAAAAAAAAAAAGGTTAGGTTAGGTTAGGTTAGATTAAGTTAGGTTAGGTTAGGTTAGGTTTTTTTTTTTTTTAGAGACTGTTAAGTTTTCTTACATAATGCATTATGCTATCGGGATACAAGTTGCATTATGGAGATTGGATCTCTTTAATTATTTAGTTTTTTAGATATTATTTTGGCATTCTTTTTTTCCTTTTGATATATTTTGTTAATTATTATATTTTTTTAATGATTTAACTATTTTGTTTATGTGTTTAGTAAACGTTTCTATAGTTGTGTATTTTTTAACTATGTCTGTTAAATCGTATGGCTTTATTTTTAAGTTATTGCAGATAATTTCATGGTCTATTCTAGTGTTGTTAAATTTTGGGCATTCTTTAATGAGATGGATAACAGTTTGGGATGTGCTTCCGTCACACGGGCAATAATCATTTGGGCTTATTTTGAACCTATATAGGTAGCATTTGTGAAACCCGTGATTACTTAGAATTTGCGTAAAATTAAAGTCAGGTTTGATTTTTTCTAAAACTTTGTGGAGTTCTTCGTATGTAGGGCACCACGTTTTGGTATATGTGCAGTTAACTATGTTATTGTAATAATCTTCACTCGCAGTTTGTAAAATCTTACGATGTATTTGTTTTATGTAGCTGATAGGAAATTTGGAATAATCGGGGGCTTTCTTTAAGTTCGTTGCTGATTTGGCTGCCGAGTCCGCTAATTCATTCCCGGTTACACCATTATGGGCTTTCGTCCAGATGAATCTTACTGATTTATTTCTTGTTTCTATGTTAGTAACGTTGCGGTGTATTGCTACTGCTAATGGGTTCGTGGTGTTTGGGTTATTTAACTCTAAGAGGCTTGACTTGCTATCGGAAAATATTGAAAATTTTATAAGTTTACTGTTCAGAATCCATTCACTTGCTTTTAAAATTGCAAAAAGTTCAGCTTGGTATACAGAACAAGCGTCATGCAGTTTATATTTCTTAACGACGTTTTGACCATCAGAGTGAATAACAACAAAAGCAGCTCCTACACCTTTATCAGTCTTGCTTCCATCTGTAAATATACTTGATGTTGCTGTATCGGAGTATTGATTTATATCCTGTTGGTTTGAAGCTTCCTGAAATTGGATTGTTTTTCTTTGGCAAGGGTGTAGAAGTTCTGCAGGTATCACTGGTGTTTCGAGTTCTATATCTTTAGGAAGATATATGGAGGTTTTACATCGCTTCGTTATTTCTAAATCTGCACACGTTTTTATTTTAGCTTGTAATGGATAAAGTTTTGCCAGAGAGATTGCAGTTGCCGTGCTTGTTGTTCGAAATCCTCTTATGATTTTAATGGCGAAATTGCGTTGGAGAGAAAGTAACCGTTTTTCTATATACTTATATTTTAGAGCAGAACTCCAAATACTTGATGCATAGCAAACAATAGGTTCTATTACTGCAAGATATATGGTATGCACATTTTCTGAATTTACTCCCCAAGTAGGTTTTATATATTTGACTAATTTTTGAAATAGATTGTACGATTTGTGTATTGTATGTTCTGCATGCTTTATGAAATTTAATTTTTGGTCTATAATGACCCCTAAATACTTTATTTGGCGGAAGAATTGCAATGGTAGACTGTTCATAACTATTTCACATTTGCGAGCTTTATTGGTAAATGATATCATTTGGGTTTTATTAGGATTAAATCTTAGTTTGACTTAGTTTCCCCACGATACAATTTTGGAAAGAGCTTCGTTAGTTGTAGTTTCAAGATTTTGGGTATCTTTTGAAGACACTATTAATAAGAGATCATCTGCGAAGGCTTGGAGATGACATCCATTGGGTAGCTCAGATGTTAAGAGCTCATCAAGTATCAGGTTCCATAGCATTGGACCGCAAACTGAACCCTGAACGCATCCCCGAGACATATACTTGGTAGCTGAACTATCCGCAAAATCAAGTTTGACTACACGGTGTTGGAAGTAATTTTTAAGAAGATTATATAAGTTGCTAGGACATTTAATAGTGTGAAGCCTATGAAACAGTGCTGGCCACCAGGCATTGTCAAAAGCTGCCTGTATATCGAGTGAGATTGCCAACACTTGATGATTTTGCAATCTAGCATTTTGTATAACGTCAAGTGCTTTTTGGATAGCAGCCGTTGTTGAAGTTTGCTCTTTGAAACCTAATTGTAAATTACTAGTTGCATTAGTTGTGTGTAAGAAATATGTAAGTCTTTTAGTAATTAATTTTTCTAAAGCCTTTCCAAATACATTATTGAGTCCTATCGGTCTATATGAAGCGGTATTAAGTTCGGTTTGATTGTGTTTTGGGATAATTTTTATATATGCGACCTTCCAGTCCTTTGGAAAGTGGCCGAGTTGCAGGCATCTGTTCATTATTTGAGTGATTGTAATAGGGAAAGTTTCAGCAAATTTAAAACATATATCCGATGTGAGGTGGTCTAGACCATTTTTTGGGGTTCATGGATTTCAATGACTCAAGTACTTCTTCTACAGTAAATGGAGCATCTGCTGGCGTGTCGGGTATTTCGTTAAAAGAATTACGGAGCTGCATGTGCCTTAAGCATGTATCGGGTCCATCATCAGGAAAATATTCATTTAAAAACGTTTCAGCAGTTTCGTATGTTGTTTTTGTGTATTTACCCGCTCTTGTTTTAAGAGTTGAGGGAGGCTGCTTCAAAGGTGTGGTCTTAAGTAACCGATTGGTTATACTCCATACATCCTCCTTTCCCTGCTTATTGCAGAACTCCCTGAAATGCTCAGTTGAAGCAATTCTAATTGCTTGAGCATATTCATTTCTTAAGTTTTCTTTTTCTAGCAACAATTCGGTTAACGGTTTTTTACTGCGTTTCATTTGTTGAATTTTGTGGTGATTTTTTATAACTTTTTGCTTGAGATTTTCTAATTTATCATTCCACCAAGGTGCTCGATTTGTTACTTTAGACGATTTTCCAAAGATCGCTAACCTTTTGTACTGCTGTGACTAATTTTGTAATGTATTTATCTAACTGGGAGGTGCTTAAATTATCTACATTGATATTGAGGTCTAAATATTTGGCTAACTCGCATTTAAACTGTTCTGTAATTTCATCCCATTTTATATTCTGAGTATTGTATTTAAATGTTGAAAGTTTTTTTGGTTTGCTTAACAAGTTGTTACTTAAAGACAAATCAAAAGTGATAGCATTATGATTGGATGATGGGACGGCGTCTAGTACAACTTTCCAGTTGGAAATTTTGTTCGATAGAGAATCAGATGTCATTGTGAGGTCAATTATAGATTCGCGATGGGTTTTATGTGTAACCGTTTCATATGTAGGAACGTTACCTGAATTACATAGAATAAGATTATTAGTAGTTATAAGATCTACTACCATATTTCCGCGGCGGTTGGATCTAATCGAGCTCCACATGGGGTGCCATCCGTTAAAGTCACCACAAATGATGTGAGTGTGATTTGTATGTTTCTGCAGAAATATTTCTAGACTGTTCATTGTATTAATTTCATCCTTCTTGGGTTCAATGTATACACTAATTAGAAATAGTTTTTTACCGCCAATGTCTATTTTAACAATACAAAGATTGGAAGTAGAGTATTCCGAAATACCCAGTGTGCAGCCTATAGTCCGCCTTACGAGTAGGCATGCTTTTACTCGGTGCGCTGTGGGGTATTGATATATATTATAGTTAGGGATAGACTTCATTACGTTGTCTTTTCCAACATAGGGTTCGCTGTTAAACACTATATCATATTTGTTGTCATTTATATATTTAATCATTTCATGCATCGCTGCATACCCTTTGTCAGTGTTAATTTGTAAGCATTTTAAAGGAAGGTGATTTTTTGGATTCGTTTTATTTCCGTTGTTAATAGCCATAGTCGGTTCTGTTTTTGCAGATTTCTATTTGTTTTTGTAAGCGGGGGCAACGTAGCGAAGTAGCACTGTGTTTAGTATTAATATTTAAATTATATTTCTTACAATGCGAAGAACAGTTATAGCAGTCAACTTTAGTTGAATCTTTTTTAACCGGGCAATCTTTATACGAGTGTTCTGATGATGAGCAATGGGAGCAAATTGTTGTATTTTCGGTGCAGTGTTTCTTTGTGTGACCAAACTGCATACAATTATAGCACTGGAGGTAAGCTGGGTAGTCTTCAGTATGCACACGTTGGTGATCGACGTTTATTCTTTGAAGTTCCACAATTGATCTCCAGATTGTGGGAGTAACCATGAACACAGCGTTATATAAATTTTTGTTTTTGTTTTTTCGCGTAAATCGGTAGGTTATGTCGTCGGGTGATTTAATGAGGCTTTTTATATTTGGATTTTGGTTTACAATTATTTCTTTAAGCTCACTCACAGGTGTGTCCCTGTAGATGCCTTTTAGAATTACCAAAGGCTTGAGCTTCTTGGCTATGTCAGCGTTAACAAGGCTGTCAGGATGGTTTATGGCGTTAAGGATTTCGTCACGCTGTTCTTGATTATCAAACTCAACCCTAATTTTGTGGTTGGACACCAGCTTTACTTCAGAGGGGTTGAAGGTGTATTTTTTGAAATGAATGCTATTACGCCACGCGTTTACGGTTTCTTTAGAGGAAGAGACTTGCTGTTTAGAGCTAACTATTATGGCCGGCTTGGTAACCGGTATAGGATGTTTCTCAGCAGATTTTGTCGATTTAACAACTTTGGCGTAGGATGGTAGTGATGATGGAATGATAGAAGGTTTGACCAGATCTTGCAGTGGCTGAGTGGTAATTTTTTGTGGTAGTACCGCTAACTTAGAGAACTCTTCCCTAATAGTGTTCCTGATTAATGAAACTGTTTTATTTTCGGCTGATGAGTTTGAATGACGTAATATCGTTTTTACTTGGTCGTACAATTGTTGCGTACTTCGTTTAATTTCGTCAAGAGATTTTTTGATGTTATCTTTGTTGGTGCGAGTTACACTCCTATTACCATCCAAATTTTGTAGGATCAATTTCGTGTGTTCACTAATATTTATCAAAAACCCATCATTAAGCTCTGGAATAGAGTCGGATCGTGCCCTTTCAAATTCGTCTTGTGTAACGTTTGTTGGATTTTCAGGTAGAGTCAACTCTTCAATCAAATCTAGGCTAGGAAGAGCCTCCGAAGTAGTAGAAGTATTGTGTAGATTTGACATTTATTATATGTAAGTTTACTTAAGTAATAAATAACCCGGAGGGTGGGGAGTCGATTTTTGTCTAAACTAATTGTTTTTATTTACGGGCTTAATAAATAATAAAAAAGATATAAATAAAAAGAATCGATGTTCTTAAAAAAAATCGATATAAATAAAAATCGATAGATTCCTGCAAGCCTACTTAAGTAAGATAAACAGGGAGGGTGGGGGGGCGATTTTTTTCCAGTTCTATATGTTTTATAAAGCAAATAAGAGTGCAGATGGTAGTTTCTACACTAGATGGACCTAATAAAAGCAAAAAGAGCGAAATAAATGAAGATTTGAAAAATTTTAAATATTTTAGGAAATTACGATTATGGGAAAACGAATTATGTGGAAATCAATATTTTAGCGGTAGAAATTAATTATAAAAACTATGGATAAATACGGGGGGCGGTTAAATACACTATTAACAAAGAAAATTTAAACGGAAAAGGCCACTTTTCAGCCGAAATATAGATGAATACGTGTTTTTATTGATGAATTCACGTAAATAAGAGACTGAAAATATGAAAATTATATATATAACGTTAGGAATTAACCAAGAAAACTATATAGGATTACGGGGGGGCAGTTAGTTACACTATTTAAATAGAAAATTTAAAAGGAAAAGGCCAATTTTCAGCCGTGCTATAGATGAATACGTGTTTTTATTGATGAATTTAAGTAAGAAATAGACTGAAAATATGAAAATTAAATATATAACGTTACGAATTTACTGAGAAAACTATAAGGAAATGTGGGGAGCAATTAACTACACAATTTAAAGAGGATTTGAACGAAAAATACCAATTTTTAGAAAAGTTATTAGCGAATTTATAGTTGAATTTATGTGATTGTATTGATTGACCAATATACCTCGGTTTAGGTAAATAGTGATTTTTTCCAGTTCTATATGTTTTATAAAGAAAATAAGAGTGCAGATGGTAGTTTCTACACTAGACGGACCTAATAAAAGCAAAAAGAGCGAAATAAATGAAGATTTGAAAAATTTTAAATATTTTAGGAAATTACGATTATGGGAAAACGAATTATGTGGAAATCAATATTTTAGCGGTAGAAATTAATTATAAAAACTATGGATAAATACGGGGGGCGGTTAAATACACTATTAACAAAGAAAATTTAAACGGAAAAGGCCACTTTTCAGCCGAATTATAGATGAATACGTGTTTTTATTGATGAATTCACGTAAATAAGAGACTGAAAATATGAAAATTATATATATAACGTTAGGAATTAACCAAGAAAACTATATAGGATTACGGGGGGCAGTTAGTTACACTATTTAAATAGAAAATTTAAAAGGAAAAGGCCAATTTTCAGCCGTGCTATAGATGAATACGTGTTTTTATTGATGAATTTAAGTAAGAAATAGACTGAAAATATGAAAATTAAATATATAACGTTACGAATTTACTGAGAAAACTATAAGGAAATGTGGGGAGCAATTAACTACACAATTTAAAGAAGATTTGAACGAAAAATACCAATTTTTAGAAAAGTTATTAGCGAATTTATAGTTCGGTTAGGTTAGGTTAGGTTAGGTTAGGTTAGGTTAGGTTAGGTTTTTTTTTTTTTCCAATAAGTTTACTCTACAGACTCGAAGTCCGTACCTTTTTTTTTGCTTTACTTTATTTTATTAACTTTTAAAATACTGTTATAAATGTACTCTTTACACTACTTACATTTCTTAAATATTTAAGCCTAAGCAGTGAGTTCACATATATATGTTTATATATTTTTTTTTTTATTTTTTTTTTTTTTATTTCTATTGTCTTACATTCTTAAGATCTACAAACTGATATGCTTACATGCGACATGCACTTACACGCTATATTTTTTTTTTTTTACACTTTTTTGTGTATTATTTTTTTTTTTATTTATGTCTATTGTCTTACATTCTTAAGATCTACAAACTGATATGCTTACATGCGACATGCACTTACACGCAATATTTTTTTTTTGGAATCATTTTTTTTTTGTTAATTAAACATAATAATTGTCGACCCACTTGTTTTTATATATATATATTTTTTTTTGTCCTCTTTTTTTTTTCCTCATGTAGTTATCAACATAATCTACATACTTAATGTATATGGCCTTACATGCTATGTTAATTTATTATATTACCAGATTTTCCTTTTTTTTTCCCTTTTCCTTGTACTTAATGTCGTGGAGAGTGCTCCATCTTTAA